>CM067360.1:18272207-18635053 GCA_034401795.1 Chaetoderma sp. LZ-2023a | reverse complement strand
CCCTCTCCAACCCCGCCAACACCGAGCGCACCGTTTCCATCTTGAAACTGGGCGTCTCGATGAACTTGTTCAATGGCTTGAGGTTGAGAATCGGGTCTCCACCCTCCGGTGCGTTTTGTTACTAAGAACAGGGTTGAATAGAAGCCCGGACACCTTTGTGCCGGCTGAATAGCTCCTTTTTGTACGAGGGAATTTATCTCCTCCTCGATACACAACCTTTGCTCTGGATCTCTCGGAATGGGAGTCCAGACTGGCACTAGAGACAGTCGCGACGGCGGGCCTGTCATCCACTCTGGATGATACCCGACGGAAAGCCATCGCAAGACTAAACGGTCCTGAGTTAACCGTTCCCACTCTTGCATGTGGTCGGCTAGCCGGCCTCCCACCGGTCCACCTAGGGACCGCGGTGGACACGAGGCATGCAAGAGCGGCACTGTCTCCGTCGCCATACACACCGGAGTGGTTCTTACCGCGGTAAGCGTCCTGTCAGGACCGATAACCACGCCCAGATCCTCCGCGCGCCCCGCCCCCGCCCCGCGCGCACCCTTGGTGCGCGGGCGGCTGCCTGGCTGACGGCGCCTGAGGAACCTGCGCCCCCCCTCGCTGCTGGCCGAATCGCACGCGGCCGAGGCCGACGCTGCGACGGTGGCTGGCCTCTGACTTGGCCAGCACCACCTCGAGCCTGCAGGGGACGATACGCAGGGGCCGCGGCGCGAACGTTAGCACGACGCAGCACCTCAAACTGCTCGCGCAGCGCCCTCTGGTTATTCACCAGGGTGACCGTCTCCTGGAGGTGCCGACATCCCTCACCTCCAAAAAGACCAGGACCCGTCATAGGCGTACGGAGTAGCCTATTGTACAGGTCCTGAGACGGGCACAGATTGTCCAGGGCAAACGTGCGTCTTGCCCGGACACTCCTGGTCACCGCCCGAGTCATACAGTCCAGCGCCAGGTTAATACCATCCTGGATGGCTCGCTGGACCGTGACCGGGCTTGGCTGGCGCGATGCGGATGCCGTTACTACCCCCTGTAACAGCTGGGAGACGTGGGACAGAGCGGCAATCGAAGCCCTCCCACTCTCCTCCGCATCACGCAACGCGGTATTCGCCGAACGCAACGCGTTCGAGCACAAGACCCCCCGTGTCAGAACGGGAGCCTGGCCGCGCATCCTCACCCAAAGCCGCGCGGTCATCCACGCTGGGCTTGGGTACCACACCGTACCGCTGGTAATCCAGGGGCACGATGCGACAACGCCTGGCCACCTCGCGAGGGGCCTTCGCGAGACGTCCACTCGAGTTAATGGACGACTCCGCCGCCTTGAACATGTCAACGACATGCTCCGCCAGCGGCAGAGAAGGCATAGCGTTAGCAGTCGGTTTCCCAGCTAACCACGGCCTGTGGTCACGCTGGCTAGGCGACTGCTCCACGGGCAGATCAGGCCTAACGCTCACCAACCACTGGCAAGCGTCAGACCAATCCTCCTCCGTGGCTAACTGCGAGCGCTCTACAAGACGGGGTCCTTCGTCTTCCTCCTGAGCGCAAGCAGCAGAGCTTGACGGCGGGTACGCTGATACACCTGGCAAGCCAGGGAAAACATGCGGGCCTGATAGCACCGGCATGACAATATCACTGGTTTGACCAGGAGCAGGCACCGTGGCAGAGCGCGGGGTATATACCGCCCCACCACGGGCCCGGCCAGCACCAGCAACACCCTCGGCAAGCCGAGGTATGCGGTACCGCTGGCCATCAGCAGCGCCCTGGGCCACCACCTGAGCCGCGGACTCTACTCCAGGGTGAGTAAAACCGTGGAAGAAGCCGCCTGTATTCCCCGCGAGGGGTGCACAAACGTCTTCATCCATGTCCACGTCGTCAGACGGCGACCCTAGCAGGTAATCCTCATCACCCTGGTCAGAAAGATTAGACCCCGGGTCAGCAAAGAGAGCTAACCCGGGCTGACCAGGAACGGTGCCATAGGAGGTACTGGCCACCGCGGCGTGCGGATACCCCTGGACTGATAAGCAGCCCGCGGGTTCCAGCGACAACCGTCCACGGTCCCCTCTCGGCGCGGCAATAAGCCTGCTGCCAGGGTCGTGGAACGCCCCCTCTAATGGGGCCACCTCTGAATCGTCGAACAACGGAAGCGGTCTAAGGAAAACCGATCCAGAGGCGGGGATTACCTGCTCCGAAGCCGATGATGAGGACAGTAAAGGATTTGGTCCAGGAAGCATGCCACGAAGCAACCCTGGAACCAAATCCTTTATTGTCCTCTTCATCTCTCCCAACATCTCGGTCCGGAAGGCCTCCATATCCACCGCGGACGAGACCTTCCCCTTACCCTTCCTACTTACAACCTCTCGTTTCCGCTTCTTCTTCTTCTCCTCCTCTACCACCTTGTCCGTCGCCTGTAAGCAGCACAAGAATTCGGACATTAACTCGCCCCCCCAGTGCTTACATATGTCACAATTAGCCAAGGGACCACAAGGGCTACATTGATAGCACAGATGAGGCCAGAACTTATCATGTAGAAAACGTCCACAGGACGCGCAACCCGGTCCCTGAAACAGGGCAAAGGACAAGGAGTATGAGCAAACTAGTTAAGCTTAGACACTCAAACCAACTCAAAGAGAAGGAAAACGATCATAAAGATCAATATACATCAGAAACCAGCATAGCGACTTGAATTGCTGATAAATACATAGCCAGGCTGATTATGACGTCATTAATCCCGTGACAGGAAAAATTCGATCCCAACAAAACATCCAAGTGCAAGGACGAATTGTATGCTGAATGGATACGTCGACTACACAACCATCAGATACATATAGATAACTCTTTTCTGGCAAAAATGTTAATTATCTCCCTTTGCTTACTATAATTAACATCACCACATTATCAATAACTAGATACCTGACACTTTGTATAGACAAACCATCCAACGTGACGAACCGGAGAACTCCACCATCTGCACGCCTCTTAACTCTCTCCACCTCATGGGGAAGGAATTGGATCAAGAGGGCAAAGTGAGAAGACCTTTATACTAGGCCTCCAACTCACTGGACATAATTTTTCATTTGGTTAGATAACCTAACAGTGTTAGTAGGAAATGGAACCATGGTGGAGAGAAAACTAACTCTCTGCTGCTGTGATGCCACCACCTAGCGTCATACAGACCTGTGGACATAAACAGAAAGAGAAATTAGCCTTAGGTAGCACCGAGTTGACATAAACCAACTAACCAAGGCGCTTATCACGGTAAACGCGAGTCCCGGAAACACAATACACCGGGAAGAAAACTCGCTAATTTTACTAGAAGTCACCTGATTTAAAGGTCCTAAGTCCTCCTTTGGCGAAGTGATCCTTCCTGCCATCCAAATCAGTGACTATCACTCCAAAATAACACCACTTAAACAGTTTAAGAGTAAGAAAAAGCTTTTGCACAAAAAGACATGTGTGATCTCTCTGCCAATAATCTAGCAAAGAGGTAGTGCTAGTCTGCGCATGCGCGGTGGTGGGGCTGGCATCCGCCAGACTACGCTCTGACTCCCTGCCCAGTAGGGGCACCTAACTGTTTTAAATCTGAGTGTTTATTGAGTGAAAGCCAATATTTAGCAATATCAAAAGTATTAGGGAGGTAAGTATACTCTTGAAGTGAAACACGGCCGGTGGTCTCACTAGCTAGCCGACTGTTCAACGGGCAGGTCTGGCCAGACGCTTATCAGCCATTGACAAGCGTCTGACCAATCCTCCTCCGTGGCTACCTGCGAAAGCTCTACAAGACGAGGGCCTTCGTCTTCCTCCTGAGCAAACGCAGTCAAGCTTGAAGTTGGATAGCCTGACACTCCTGGCAAGCCAGAGAAAGCATGCGGGCCCGAAAGAGCAGGCATGTTAATCTGACTGGTATGTCCAGGAGCAGGCGCCGTGGTATTGCGTGGGGTGCTTACTGCCACACCACGGCCCCGGCCAGAACCAGCTATACTCTCGGCAAGCCGTGGTATGCGGAACAACTGGCCGTCAGATCCAACCAGGGCCACCTTCTGAGCCGTAAATTCTACTCCTGCATGAGTAGAACCGTGGACAATGTCGCCTGTATTCCCCGCGAGGGGTGCACAGACGTCAAAATCCATGGCCATGGCATTAGAAGGGGAACCCAGCAGATAATCCTCTTCTTCCTGGCCAGAAAGATTAGACACCGGGTCAGCAAAGAGAGCTAACCCGGACTGGCCAGGAAAGGTGCCATAGGAGGTACGGGCACCTGCGGCATGCGGATACCCCTCGGCTGATAAGCAGCCAGCAGGTTCCAGTGACAACCGTCCACGGACCACCGGCGCGGCAAGCCTGCTGCCAATGTCATGGAACGCCACCTCTGAATCGTCGAAAACTGGTAGCGGCCTACGGAAACCAGATTCAGAGGCGGGGGTTATCTGCTCTGAAGCAGACGAAGAGTACAACAAAGGATTTGATCCAGGAAGCATGCCACGGAGCAATTCTGGAACCAAATCCTTGATTGTCCTCTTCATCTCTCCCAACATCTCACTACGGAAGGCCTCCATGTCCACTGAGGACGAGGCCTTCCTCTTACCCTTTTTACCTACTACCTCTCGTTTCATCTTCCTCTCCTCCTCCCCGACCTTATCCTTCGTCTGTAAAGATAAGAACTTATTCATTAGTTCGCCCCCCCCCCCCCTCCCCCCACTGCTTGCATACATCACATTTAAGCAATGGGCCACAAGGACTACATTGGAAGCACAAGTGAGGGATGAACTTCTCCTTTAAGAAGCGACCACAGGACGGACAACCAGGTCTCTGAAACAGGGCAGAAGACGAGGACAATGAGAATTTTAGTTAAGGTTAGAAAACTCAAAACCAAACTAAAAGAGAGGAAAGAATGATCATAAAGATCACCTATCAATATGAGAAAACCAGCAAAACTTTAATTGTTAAGTGCAAGGCTGATTATGATGTCATAATTTCAAGAAAGAAATTAAATCGATCCGAAACAAACATCTAGGTGTAAGGACAATTTGTATTCATATGCAGAACATCTAACTAGAAAGGATAGAATATTCAGGCTACACAAACATCAGATAAACAATGATAATACTGGCAAAAGCTTATATAAATATTTTTAAAAATAAGAGAAGTGCCTCATATCATTAACTAGAATACCTGATTCTTTGTATAGACAAACCATCCAATCTGATGAACTGGAACACTCCACCAAGACTATGATCTCTTAACTCTCTCCACCTTAAGGGGAAAGGAATTGGACCAAGAGGGCAAAGTGAGAAGACCTTCTTACGAGGCCTCCGAATCACTGGACATAGACTTTTTGGTTAGATAACCAAACAGTATTAGTAGGAAATGGAACCTTGGTGGAGAGAAACAAACCCTCTGTTGACGTGATGTCCCATACATATCCCAGACAGATACCTGTGGACATAAACACAAAGAGAGATTAGTATTATATAGTGCCATTTTGAAATAAAACAACTATATTAGGCGCTTATCACGGTAAACGCGAGTCCCGGAAACACATTACACCGGGGAAAACTCGCTAAAATATAATAGAAGTCACCTGATGGATAGATCCTGAGCCCTCCTCTGGCGAAGTAATTCTATCTGCCATCTTTACAGGTGTTCTAGACTTCTAATAAACGCTTAAAAAGACTTGGAAAAGCTTTGAGCACAAAAGCATGTGTACACCCTCTGCCAATAAATTAGCAGAGGAAGTTCTAGTCCGCGCATGCGCGGTGGTGGGGCTGGCATCCGCCGGACTGCCCTCTGACTCCCTGCCCAGTACGGGCACCTAACTGTTTTAATCTGAGTGTTTATTGAGTGAAAGCCGATATTTAGCAATATCAAAGAGTATTAGGGAGGTAAGTATACTCTTGAAGTGAAAAGGAGTGGTCATATTAAACTTCAGCAAATGAGCCACAATGAAATTCTATTCAGAATATACACTAGTATGAAGATCACAGTACACCAAGTCCTTCAATGGTCTAGCCGAGCAAAACCGGCCCCTGTAATGGTCTTGACCAATGTTCATTTACAAACCAAGAGACCATCTTTGAAAATTTACCACTGGTATGTCACCGGGCCAGTCATTCTAGTGGTAAATTAGAAAAATAGTCTCTTATCTTGCAAATGGTCAGTCAACAAGCAAATATTTAAATTTTCTTGAGAAAATTTGACCATTAAAGGATTAATATATCTATGGTCAAGAAAATAGAAGTATTAGCTTCGAGAATGCCCGTGTCAAGAGTAGGCTAGTTTTTTTAAAAACTATCCTACTCTTGACACAGGCATTCTCAAAGATAATAAAAAACCTGAAAACTATTTTATACATGACATAGTAACAAAAATCCTACTTGAACACACTTTTAACCAGATAGGATTAGCCTGAAATGTTTTTCTAACAACCTGAAAACTTTCATCCTTAATTAACACCTGGAATGACTATTAGGTGGTGGTCCCCTTGAAGTCTGATACCAGTCCTTATACTCAGATGCTCTATATTAAGTGGTGGTCCCCTTTAAGCCTGGTACCAGTGCTTATACTCAGATGCTCTATATTAAGTGGTGGTCCCCTTTAAGCCTGGTACCAGTGCTTATACTCAGATGTTCTATATTAAGTGGTGGTCCCCTTTAAGCCTGGTACCAGTGCTTATACTCGCGTGTTCTATAATACGTGGTGGTCCCCTTTAAGCCTGGTACCAGTACTTATACTCAGATGCTCTATATTAAGTGGTGGTCCCCTTTAAGCCTGGTACCAGTGCTTATACTCAGGTGTTCTATAATATGTGGTGGGCCCCTTTAAGCCTGGTACCAGTGCTTATACTCAGGTGTTCTATAATACGTGGTGGGCCCCTTTAAGCCTGGTACCAGTGCTTATACTCAGGTGTTCTATATTAGGTGGTGGTCCCCTTTAAGCCTGGTTCCAGTGCTTATACTCAGGTGGTGGTCCCCTTTAAGCCTGGTACCAGTGCTTATACTCAGATGCTCTATATTAAGTGGTGGTCCCCTTTAAGCCTGGTACCAGTGCTTATACTCAGATGTTCTATATTAAGTGGTGGTCCCCTTTAAGCCTGGTACCAGTGCTTATACTCGCGTGTTCTATAATACGTGGTGGTCCCCTTTAAGCCTGGTACCAGTACTTATACTCAGATGCTCTATATTAAGTGGTGGTCCCCTTTAAGCCTGGTACCAGTGCTTATACTCAGGTGTTCTATATTAGGTGGTGCTCCCCTTTAAGCCTGGTACCAGTGCTTATACTCAGGTGTTCTATAATACGTGGTGGTCCCCTTTAAGCCTGGTATCAGTGCTTATACTCAGGTGTTCTATAATACGTGGTGGTCCCCTTTAAGCCTGGTACCAGTGCTTATACTCAGGTGTTCTATATTAGGTGGTGGTCTCCTTGAAGCCTGGTACCAGTGCTTATACTCAGGTGTTCTATAATACGTGGTGGTCCCCTTTAAGCCTGGTACCAGTGCTTATACTCAGGTGTTCTATAATACGTGGTGGTCCCCTTTAAGCCTGGTACCAGTGCTTACACTCAGGTGTTCTATATTAGGTGGTGGTCTCCTTGAAGCCTGGTACCAATCCTTATACTCAGGTGCTCTATATTTACCTTAAAATGCTGTAGAAACTGCTGCAATGTAAATAATTTATTGCCATGAATGTCCCATCTGTCCCACATCGTCACCGATAAATCATTTCTGAAAGTAAAATCATTAACAGAACATTACGTATGATTATAAGATCAATTTCCGACACAAAACATAGCCTAACAATTTAAGTAAACACTGACAGGGTGAAATTCTATTATTATTATTATTATTATTATAATACAAGAATAAGCGCATGCGTAATGCTCAAAACAAATGGAGGGATCTGATCTGTCACACTAGTATCTGACATCATAATCAATTATGTCACCAGTTAACTCATACCACAATCACAATGACATATAGCTCAGTCATGAACATCAAGAAGTCTGTCATGACATGACTGAAGTGTATGAATTGTATGGTCTTGATGAAGTTACAATTTCATAAACATTACGTTGAATATTTTGAAAGTAATTTACCTGGGAGATGTTACTGTCGTAGTAATATAGGCAGCAACACCTCCAAGTCAAATTAGTTTCAAAATATTCAACAGCCTACCTGTATAATTACTTTGAGTCATGACATCCCCAAATCCCAATTTCAAAGCAAATATACAGGTAAGCTGTTGAATATTATGATTCATATACATCGAGTCCTAAAATTCCAGAATCCCAATTTCAAAGTATATCAATCAATGCCAACACACGTAAAAAAGTGGGCGGAGCCGAGCTAGAATTAGATCCCTCCATTCCATGGTTCTTATTAACCGATATTTGATGATTAGTGTTTGATGAAAGTCAATAACAACAGTGAACCAGACAGGCTACGGACCATCAAAAGGCAGTCACTAAAGACAGGTTATATATAGAGAATCTGGAACTCGGTCACTTTTCATATCATTATTATGGACCGAGTTGAAAATTATCAATTTGCACGAGCTTTAGCGAGTGCAAAATGATAATTTTCAACGAGGTTCATAATAGTGATATGAAAAGTGACCGAGTTTGAGATTTTATTTATCATATAAACTGTAATTTTGAAATATTTGCCAATAGTTGCTGATGTGACTTTTATCTGATTTCTCATTGTTGATTTTCGTGAAATCGATACCGCCACTGTGACGCACCACTACTTGATAACAGATACTGATTGTGCAGCAAAATATAGTGACAAACACAAAATCTGGCGATGTCAGCCGTAAACTACACTTTTCTTCTAAGACTATCGCAGAGCCATGGCCATCAATCGTTACTTCGCTGCCGACTGATAAACTGTCAAACGATGACATTTTGCGATGTTTCATGAATCGTAGTAAAACAGTACCGCGTAGTAATCCCTACGCGTCACGCTTACATCAATCGATGTTTTAATTGGTCAATTTAAATGGGTTGCGCACCCAACAGCCAATGAAACCACTCCATTGAATATGGCACATGCGCTCATATCGAAAAATATGGAAGGGGCTAGAAGGCTTGTTTATATGATAAATGTGAATACTGACTTAATCTTTGTCCACTGTACTGGGCCTGGTTCCGAGAGCAGGATGACTGGCAGGGCCAAGTTCAGGAAACAATTCTTATAGTCTTCAAGTCGACATTTCTTAGCGAGCTTCAATAGTTCTATAGTTACCTGGATAAAAATAAAACCCACTTAATTTAAACATTTGTGCTACAAAATGAGAGAAAGGGAGAAAATGATGGAGGGAAATAGGCAGAGAGGTAAAGAGGGAGGGAGGGAGGTAGGGAGGCAAGGACTGATGGAGGGAGGGAAGGAAATGAGAGAGGCAAGGATGGAGAGATGGAAAGAGGGACGGAAGGAAATGAGGGCCGGAGGCAAGGATCATTACAGAAATAGTAAATAATAAACAATTATAAGAAACGCTTGGTGGTAGTGGTGATGCTGGTGGTGGTGGTGATGCTGGTGGTAGTGGTGATGATGGTGGTAGTGGTGATGATGGTGGTAGTGGTGATGATGGTGGTAGTGGTGATGATGGTGGTAGTGGTGATGATGGTGGTAGTGGTGATGCTGGTGGTAGTGGTGATGATGGTGGTAGTGGTGATGATGGTGGTAGTGGTGATGATGGTGGTAGTGGTGATGCTGGTGGTGGTGGTGATGCTGGTGGTAGTGGTGATGATGGTGGTAGTGGTGATGATGGTGGTAGTGGTGATGATGGTGGTAGTGGTGATGATGGTGGTAGTGGTGATGATGGTGGTAGTGGTGATGATGGTGGTAGTGGTGATGATGGTGGTAGTGGTGATGATGGTGGTAGTGGTGATGATGGTGGTAGTGGTGATGATGGTGGTAGTGGTGATGATGGTGGTAGTGGTGATGATGGTGGTAGTGGTGATGATGGTGGTAGTGGTGATGATGGTGGTAGTGGTGATGATGGTGGTAGTGGTGATGATGGTGGTAGTGGTGATGATGGTGGTAGTGGTGATGATGGTGGTAGTGGTGATGATGGTGGTAGTGGTGATGATGGTGGTAGTGGTGATGATGGTGGTGGTGGTGATGCTGGTGGTAGTGGTGATGATGGTGGTAGTGGTGATGATGGTGGTAGTGGTGATGATGGTGGTAGTGGTGATGATGGTGGTAGTGGTGATGATGGTGGTAGTGGTGATGCTGGTGGTAGTGGTGATGATGGTGGTAGTGGTGATGATGGTGGTAGTGGTGATGATGGTGGTAGTGGTGATGCTGGTGGTGGTGGTGATGCTGGTGGTAGTGGTGATGATGGTGGTAGTGGTGATGATGGTGGTAGTGGTGATGATGGTGGTAGTGGTGATGATGGTGGTAGTGGTGATGATGGTGGTAGTGGTGATGATGGTGGTAGTGGTGATGATGGTGGTAGTGGTGATGATGGTGGTAGTGGTGATGATGGTGGTAGTGGTGATGATGATGGTAGTGGTGATGATGGTGGTAGTGGTGATGATGGTGGTAGTGGTGATGATGGTGGTAGTGGTGATGATGGTGGTAGTGGTGATGATGGTGGTAGTGGTGATGATGGTGGTAGTGGTGATGATGGTGGTAGTGGTGATGATGGTGGTAGTGGTGATGATGGTGGTAGTGGTGATGATGGTGGTAGTGGTGATGATGGTGGTAGTGGTGATGATGGTGGTAGTGGTGATGATGGTGGTAGTGGTGATGATGGTGGTAGTGGTGATGATGGTGGTAGTGGTGATGATGGTGGTAGTGGTGATGATGGTGGTAGTGGTGATGATGGTGGTAGTGGTGATGATGGTGGTAGTGGTGATGATGGTAGTGGTGATGATGGTGGTAGTGGTGATGATGGTAGTGGTGATGATGGTGGTAGTGGTGATGATGATGGTAGTGGTGATGCTGGTGGTGGTGGTGATGGTACTTTGGTGATGACGGTGTTTGGGTGGTGATGACGGTGTTTGAGTGGTGAGGATGGTGCTTGGGTGGTGATAGTGACGGTTGTACTTGGGTGGTTCTATGATGGCTTGGGTGGTGCTTCGGTGATGATGGTGCTTAATGATGATGATGGTTTTGGGTGATCATGGTGGTAGTGCTTGGGTGGTGGAAGTGACGATAACATTGCTTGGGTGGTAATGACAGTGCTTGGGTGGTGATAGTGATGGTTTTACTTGGGTGGTTCTATGATGGGTTGGGTGGTGCTTCGGTGATTGATGGTAATGATGGTGTTTGAGTAGTGCTTGGGTGGTGTCACTGGTCATGACATTTCTTGGGTTGTGGTGATGGTGGTTTGATGTTGTTGGTGGTACTTGATACAAGAGTTAATGTTATTTATAATCTTACCAATCCAGCCACAGTTGCGGTTGTCGTTCCTATGGCAGGCACGATCCTCCCCGCTATTTTCTTCGTCTTCAATCTATCAGCTGATTCAATATTATACATTTGAGCGCGTAAATTCTGAAGGACACAAAAAACACAACTGGTGAAACTTAATGGCTTCTATGGTTCAGATCACTTTATCAGGATAACTGGGTCTCATTCTGAAAAACATGGGCGCTGGTAAACTACTGAGACAGGATGAGATTTCAGCAATGACATTTTCAAAACATTCAGCAGCTTTCTTTCAAGTGTTGTTATAGACTTTTAAGAGGATCAATAGGAGACTGGTCAAACATAGTAGAAAGATTAACCTGTGTTTAGTGACCACCTTTATGGGGCACCAAAAAGCAGGACCTGTACAGGTGGTCTCTTAATACAGGTCATTCAAAATGGCGCTTCCTTAAAACAGTGATTTCATGACCACCGTCTTTTGTCCCTGAAAGAGGTGTTTTCTCAAGCGGGTTTGCCTGTGTTTCAATGTCATAGCCTATTAGACAGCAGTTTGAATATGGACTGAACATATATCATGTGATCACCAAATATAGCCTGAGTTAACGCTGGAACAACACATACAAAAATACAGTGGTCTTAAGTTAACCAATGTCCATGTACAGGCTAAGAAAACTATTTTTGAAATTTTACCACTGAAATGACTGGCTAGATAACTGAGCCAGTCATTCTCGTGGTAAATTTTCAAAAATAGTCTTCTCTAGGCCTGTAATTGGACATTCACTAAGCAAAAAAATCTCAATTTCCTTGACTAATCTTGACCAGAAGAGTTAAATTCTGCAGAGGTATCACTGGAATTATCAGGGGAATCATGACCTTGGACCAACATCAGTAGGATTATTTGGGGGCCACCTGGGCAGCAATGTGACCAGACTTGGTGAAAATAGCTTTATTAGAACACTGGTTTCTCCGCAATTACAATGACTGGATCAGCACAAACATATATGGACCAAATAAATCCTCTATTAAAGTCAAAAGTTCACATAGTCATCACATATAAATATAAAATGTTAGCTTGTCAACAGGCCCTATATGCTTCAGTTCTAAAGAGCATTCAGTGATATATAGTGTATGTGTGTATAACTCACAGATGCTGCTGTGATAAGGTCTATATGTCCATTATCATCATCATCCTTCTCAAAACTTGCTGCACACATCTCTTGTATAGCTGTCAAAGCAAACAGTACATTAAAGCTGATTGTGCTTCAGGAGACAATATTACACTCTGCCGTAACATCTGCTCATCAGGAGCACCATCAATTTTTGTCAGAATTGTTGCTGTGTGTTTTAGTAGTCTTTTAAAACAGTTTGTGGACATTTTTTGCAAGTGCAATATGGCCGCTAAAACACGCTACATTTTGATTGGCCCACGGCGTCCATGTCTTTTGACGGAGCAACTTCCCTTGAACAAACTTTAATGGCCCTTAGTCCGTAATCATATCTCCCAAATTTCGGCCTGATCCCTCCAGTGATTCTGGAGGTCGTTTTCAGGAAAACTAGGGCATCCAAGATGGCCGCCGAACCATCTGGTTAATCAAGTCGTCTTGAACAAACTTGGCTTATGTCATTCCCTAGATGAGGTTTCCTATGCAGTTTCGCAGAAGATTTTTAAAGACATTTCCTAAAATTGGCTGAAATCCAAGATAGCTGCCGGCCAAATTAGCCGATCGGCTTCATTTAAACAAACTTGGATCCCTATGCCCTAAGGATGCTTCCTGCCAAATATAATTGAAATCGGCCTAGTAGTTCTCCAGAAGAAGACATTTTAACTTTCCAATTACTTTAGTATGGGCGCCTTTGTCAGGAAAATAATCCAAGATGGTCGCTAAACCGTTTATCCGACAGTTTCGAAAATGGCAAATTTGAGCTCAGAATACCCAAAAGAATATATAGAACCAATTTCGGCCTCAAAATCCATCAAATAAAAAAAATCCAATATGACCGCCAAACATGCTACATTTTGATTGGACCACGTCGGCCATGGGTTTTTTTATGGATCAACTTCCCATGTACAAACTTTAATGGCACTGTCCCTAATCATATCTCTAAAATTTTGGCCCGATCCCTTCGGTGGTTCTGGAGAAGTTGTTTTCGGGGAAAATAAGTCATCCAAGATGGCCACCGAACCATTTGGTCAATCAAATTTCTTGAACAAACTTGGCTTACCTCTTTCCCTAGATGATGTTTCATGAGTTTTGAATCAATTCCCCATGAGCTTTCGGAGAAGATTTTTAAAGACGTTTTCTAACATTTGCGAAATCCAAGATGGCCACCAGACAAATTGGCCTATTGGCTCAATTTAAACAAACTTTGATCCCTATGCCCTAAGGATGCTTCCTGCCAAGTATAATTGAAATCGGATCAGTAGTTCTTGCGAAGTCGTTTAAAGGAAAAGTTGACGGACGGCCAGGTGAGCTAAAAACTGCATATGAATTACTGGTCTGCATGAGGATGAGTGTTACATGGATATACACAGACACTCACACGCACGCACAAACACTATTGAAATGACAAAAATAATTTTCGGTTAGCTGAGACTTATAGTCAGAGACTACCTCATGTGTCCACAATTTAGAACACTTAATAACATAACACATTTACATAACACAAACTCACACTCCTTGAGTTGTGACTTGTCAATGAGAGCCTGCATTCTATTGGCTGCATCTTCTAATTCATCACCGCTAAGTTCTACATTATCTTCTGGCTTCTGAGCCTCGTCATCGGTCTCTATTTTCTGTTAAAAAAATATATCAGCGACAATAACCTATGATGAGCTGGTGAACAGAGGGATCAATTACTAGCTATGCCCTGCCCATTTCTAGCTAAGCCACACCCACCCTTTGGACATGTTGGGATCAATTTATATACTTCGAATCATAAATTCCAGAATCCCAATTTCAAGGTACGTGTAACTATACAGGTAACCTGTTGAATATTTTGAAACTAATTTGACTGGGTGTTGTTTAGGGCTGTAACGATCCACCGATGCGTCAGTGAATCATGATACGCATGCTCACGATAGGCATGATACAGAGAAACATGCTTATGACGTCCTTCATAGGCACAAGTACATAATGTTTACTAAGTTTCATCGGAATTATTTGTTTATGAGCTAGAAAATAAACACAGTCTCTTTCTCACAATAATTTGCTTAAACAACGACTATGTTCTGCACATCCCAACTGTACGGACACGCGCAGAGGCGGACAACCGCAGATAGAGGCAGACAACACCACACCGTTGCGATCCACACAGTGTGCGAGCAAACGCATAAAAAGGTAGACAACACCACATTGTTGCGACCAACTCAACTTTTTGAGGTATAATAAGCCATAACACACTCATAGAGTTCTGAAACTATTCATGAAGATGTGTTACACAGGGCTCCTATGTGTTTATCATGTTTTGAAGAAGTTCTGATGAGAGAACAGTTAACTTGTTAACTCTCAAATTTGTTCATTTACAGGCCAAGAGATTGTTTTTGAAAACTTACCACTGAAATGACTGGCTCGATAATCGAGCCCGTCATTCCAGTGGTAAATTTTCAAAAATAGTTTTCTCTTGGTCTACCAATGGACATTATTCAGGACGACTGCAGAAGTCATTTTATCCGCCTTGAGTGTCAAAGTGTCAATAACGGCTTACCTTGTTAGAAGGTCTGAATTGTGGAATGACGACTGAAGACAATATGCTACACAAACTCTCTAAGCACAGATCCTGGAAATCAGATTAAAGGGAAAATTTCAGAAATTTTAAGAAAATTTAAATTTTATATTATATTAACACAAACACAAACAAATATCACAAAGGCATATTAGTGGTGAATATATTTATATGCTTAAGAATATTTGGTAAAACTGACGAGAAGCGAGAAAGATTAACTGAATGAAATGCTATGCGATACTTACATGTACTTAGGATGTTTGCAGCAAATATATTGATTACAAGTAGATTGTATTTGATTACTGATATGATTCAACCATGATATATAATAATCATCGTCATCATCAGGGATTGCTGTAATTCATGACCCCCTGCTCAGATTCTCAACTGGCTATATTGTATTGTATTTCATCTTCGGAGAAATTTTGATATCCATCTTACACACGACTGAGAATAACATTTCACCTATTATAAAAGCAGTGATCTCTTTTAAACATTCAGATCATAAATACTGTACCATGTTTCCAAAACAAAAACACAAACATTGTAGTTATTAAATTTTTTTCAACAATATTTATTTTATTTCTGTTGAATATTTTGGACTTAATTTGATTGGAAGACATTGCTGCCTTAGGCAGTAATGGCTTCCAATAAACTTAAGTCCAACATATTTAACATTGGTACGATTTATTTGTTTGTGAAACATGATACGTTATTTCTGAGCTGGTACTCTAGGTACACTTACCTGTTGATTGACAGGTATGCCATTAACAAATGCAAACAATCGAGCACTATTAACAATGAATGACATGTGACTGAAAATGAAGCAGAAAACAAGAAATACATACAAACATACAATCTGATAACAAGAACTGTGTAAAGATACAATCTGATAACAAGAACTGTGTACAAACATACAATCTGATAACAAGAACTGTGTACAAACATACAATCTGATAACAAGAACTGTGTACAAACATACAATCTGATAACAAGAACTGTGTATTAAGATACAATCTGATAACAAGAACTGTGTAAAAAGATACAATCTGATAACAAGAACTGTGTACAAACATACAATCTGATAACAATAACTGTGTAAAAAGATACAATCTGATAACAAGAACTGTGTACAAACATACAATCTGATAACAAGAACTTTGTACAAACATACAATCTGATTGCACACTAATACAAGAGGCCCAAGGGCCTGTGGCGCTCACCTGGACCATTGACATTTAAAAAAAATTTCATTTAAATATACATGGGTGATTTTTGGAAAATCCAAGATGGCCAGTAGTATATAAATTAAGGCTGCTAGAACAGAAGACTGTCAGAAAAGAGGATCACCGATTGGCGGCTACAGGAGGGAGGTGGGCTGTTAGAACAGATACGTTCAGCCATTTTCTTGCTGTACAGTAATTATGTACATACATTCCACACATTCTAACTCGGGATTGTGTCCCGAGAAAATATGTGATGCGCCTTAAACAAATGCTTAAAACACTATCTCGCTGTTGTTATCTGCTAGATGTAATATGCCGGTTATTAGTATGTCTGTGGCTAATATCAAGGACATAATGTCTTATCTAGGCAGTGTCATATAGTGATTGAATATCAGTAGTCTGTCTGTCTGTCTGTCTGTTCTGTTCTGTTTAGTGGTATGTCTGTCTATATATAGTCTGTCTGCCCGACCTGCGGCAACGTATCCTATGCTCTCCAGAGCAAGGCTGCTCAGACAAACACGTAGTCACAACCAGTGTCACATCGGCATGAGAGAATTACCCACAGGCCCTTCCAGCTGCCTTGGCAACGCTCACTTGGCAGAATGCTAAAGTGCCTACCATCCGCACCATGGCAGACTCTGGCATGTTCACAGGTGACACAGAGGATCTGGTGCTGCATCGGCTGCAGACAACCACGTCCAGACCTTTCTACACCATAGAAGTGGCAGACAGACTCAATTTCCTCACGTGGGTGAAATCGGTCGTAGATATTTTTGCGCAGATGGTCGCGGAAGGGATTGTACTGAGGCCCGTCTCGGAAGTGGGCCCACTTGGCGTCTAATATCATGGCTGTCTGTGAGGCAGCCACCACAGGGATGAGTAGTAGTATAACCAGCATCCTATATATGGAGGGTTAAAGCGAACAAGGTGAACCCCTCGAGAAATATCAGTGTCAGATCGAGCCCTGTGCCAGCCTCGATGCCGAGCTTCATCCCATCTAGGGCAGGTCTTAGCTGCTTCACTTTACCACCAGCTAGAAGCCGCAGCTCTAGCACAATGGGTGTTGTTTGCGGACTTGTGAGCCCGACATGCTTGAGCAGCTTCACTGAGCCCTTTGCCTTCGAGGAGCGTGACACACCCTCTATCCGCAGGATGCCATCCTGAATATTGATGGCTTCCTCTGGTCCATCAAAGGGGCGACGCAGCAGGAGCTTTCCTCCAGTGACCCCAATCCTATGACCCACTGCAACTAGGGTTGTACCATCTCCTATATAGGTCAGGAAAGATGTTGCCCTGTTATAAAGCTTCTGGACCGTGCCATCCTTCTTCACAACGGTGGGGAGTGGGTTGACATCCAGGTCAATAACCGCTGGAGGTCTATATAGTGGCACCCATGCTTGCCAATTACCACCCAGTCCAGCGCGCTACGACACCACGTTCTTTTCGAAGACTACCTGCAGCTGTTTCGCCAGGGTCAACACCACACCATCATGTGACATCGGTGGGGCATGCTTCACAGTCGGCTCTTAGACATGAAAGCAGAGATCAGCATCCAAAGTCTTAACACCAGGGGGTGGAGGATGAACTTCTTCGGGAAGCCATAGCGGAAAATTATTTTGTCGCCATCCCTCTCTTGACCCAGACGTTACTTCGAGACATCCTTTAGGTCAGTGAGCAGCTCTACACCATCTTCACAAACGGGATGGAGGGAGAATGTCTTGGAGTCTGCTCCATATTGGCGGACAAATGACTTGCCATCGCTTTCCTTAACCGTGGCAGCATCAATGTCGTACACGTCCACAAGATCAGCTAGACCAGTCAAGTGAGCAAACATGGGCTCCATTGTTTACACATATATAGGGGTTTAAATGGAGTGCATAGCCATGCCGATTGTCAGATTGCTCCTCCAAAACAGGGAGAATGTCATCAAACCATCTCTAATTGGTAGACGTGTGGTTCAGTATCGCATAGAATGGGTTCTCTTCAAGGTAGCTCGGCATTCCACCACATACATAGACGCCGATGTGTTACATCCGCCAGCGGGAAGTACCTACCACAGCTCAATGACTGAAGTAGGGTTAGACGTGATAGAATATCTGCCAGGAGCCACCAGTAAACTGTGGAAAGGGATCAGCCCCAACATGTTCACCCACGTAAACCACCTGTTTAACAGCTCCACCATTAGTCTATATGCCAGCATGGATGGTCTGTCGAATGCCCAATTAGAGTTTATGCTGCTACTACTTATTGAGTTTTCATCATGTTATCATATCAGACCTATCAGGCATTCGCCGAGATGTTGAAAAAGGAGATAGAGGAGCAGCCACACACCTTCTCCGGGATGGTAGATATAGCGGTACAGGAAATGTGTTGTCGACAAGAAGGCGAGCGACTGCAGCTGAGGAGGGTGGGTGGTACAGTTCAAAGCTGGCGACTCCAGCAGATTGACACCATCAAACAGAATCTCCTCCATGAGACAGAAAAGTACCGCAGAACATGCAGGCGATATAAAACAGCCTACAACAGTCTAGCACGCAAAACCACAGCTGCATGTGTGATTGAAGCCAGTGCTAGTGTGGGCGCCGTTGCCACCCTCGCGTGCGCGGCTGGAACAGCGGCTTTAAGATGACTACTATAGATGGCCTTCCTGACAAACCTCACGACAATCGACCAGAGCCAACCACCCCTCCTGGGTACACTCTGGACCCGTTCGAGAGCTGGACTACATGGTCTCCTGGATGACATACCAGACCTAACACCTACTTCGATCACAGTCGACGGGCGGTTCCACATCAGCTTCTCCATCAATACACGACCACTGACAAACCTTGCAATCACCATCAAGGATGCGAAGAAAGCTCTCACCTGGATGGCAGGCCCGAATCTCTCGTTCTGGAACCAACAGCTAAACTTTGCCATGTGGTGTGCCACAGCAGGATGCGGCGTCGGCGCGGGTTTGCTGCACTCCTATTCTGGTACCCCCGAAGCTGTGCTCATTGCCAGCTGTCTCATGTGTACTACATGGTGAGATGAATCCTCCATGAGCTGGGCGCAAGCCTGCCTGATAAGAATGATTTTGATCTGCAGCCTGTCGGCACTGCTAGCTACAGCCTCTCAGCAGCCAGTAGACTCCAGCAAGAGTTCAACGCCCACTCAGACTCTCGTTTCCATGGTGGAAATCAACAGCGGTCTAGGCGTTATGCATGGCGACCCGGGACGAGACGACTCACACTTCCCCTATCAAACACCCCGAAAAATTGGTCGTCGGAAGACTCAGAGCCCGGAGCGAGGGTGCAGAATATGCACATAACCGGCATCAGGCAAGACCACCCAGATGTCTGGAAATACTTTATCCCACACACAACCTCAGGGCTTACACCAGCGGGGAACATTCGAATCAACCAGTCCTTAGACGCATTATATTATTGTCTTCTGAAGGCCCAGACCAAGCTGCACCACTCTATAGATGGGGTGAGCGGCAAAGAGGTACAGGCTATGTTCAACAGTCTCGTCGAGGATATGATCATCATTGCAGACCATAGCAGCCTCATTGCCAAGTTCCAGCAAGCCTTAGAGAAGGCCCGCCGCCAGCTGGACTTTGCCATATCTCCACACCTGCGGCTTATTCCGAGCAACCTGATCGTGAATATCAAGGACCTGGTGGTCAGGGGTTATAACAACATGATAGTCGATGAGTTCCCCCAGTGTCCACTTTGGGTTTAACACTGACATCAACTCAGCTGCGCATGTCATCCCAACCCCTGTGACACAAGTATCTACGCAAGCCAGTGCTACTATCATTCCGACTGTCGTTCCGACGCACAGTGTTGGACGACAAACAGCGAACCGTGCTGACACCCTCCACCCCGCCCAGCAGTGCTAGCAGGATGATAGCCTTATGAGTGGTGTCAGGTCTGGCTATTGCTGTGCTTATCACCAGTCTTCTCCGCCGCTAGTAGTTCAAGCTCTTCAAGCATTAGATCTTCCGGTCTGGGAGTCGGGGCAAATGAGATTACCTGAACGATCTTGGCCTGCCCGACAGCCTCCAAACACGCTGCCAGCATACACACCCAAGGACTGTATGGTTCGGTGGTACAGCCTTTTTCCAGCTTGTAGTAGCGCAGAGCCTTATTCAACTCAGAGTCGGGAGATGCCATGGATGTCTGCAGCTGCTGGAACACGTCCGACAGATACTCCCGATCCTTGTAGAATCCCTTAGTACGCATGAGCTGTTCGACGATACTGCCACCCATAATGAGGCATTCGACGAAACAGATCTGCCCCTTACCAAATCCTAGGTATAGCTTCACGGCTTACACCAGCGGGGAACATTCGAATCAACCAGTCCTTAGACGCATTATATTATTGTCTTCTGAAGGCCCAGACCAAGCTGCACCACTCTATAGATGGGGTGAGCGGCAAAGAGGTACATGCTATGTTCAACAGTCTCGTCGAGGATATGATCATCATTGCAGACCCTAGCAGCCTCATTGCCAAGTTCCAGCAAGCCTTAGAGAAGGCCCGCCGCCAGCTGGACTTTGCCATATCTCCACACCTGCGGCTTATTCCGAGCAACCTGATCGTGAATATCAAGGACCTGGTGGTCAGGGGTTATAACAACATGATAGTCGATGAGTTCCCCCAGTGTCCACTTTGGGTTTAACACTGACATCAACTCAGCTGCGCATGTCATCCCAACCCCTGTGACACAAGTATCTACGCAAGCCAGTGCTACTGTCATTCCGACTGTCGTTCCGACGCACAGTGTTGGACGACAAACAGCAAACCGTGCTGACACCCTCCACCCCGCCCAGCAGTGCTAGCAGGATGATAGCCCTATGAGTGGTGTCAGGTCTGGCTATTGCTGTGCTTATCACCAGTCTTCTCCGCCGCTAGTAGTTCAAGCTCTTCAAGCATTAGATCTTCCGGTCTGGGAGTCGGGGCAAATGAGATTACCTGAACGATCTTGGCCTGCCCGACAGCCTCCAAACACGCTGCCAGCATACACACCCAAGGACTGTATGGTTCGGTGGTACAGCCTTTTTCCAGCTTGTAGTAGCGCAGAGCCTTATTCAACTCAGAGTCGGGAGATGCCATGGATGTCTGCAGCTGCTGGAACACGTCCGACAGATACTCCCGATCCTTGTAGAATCCCTTAGTACGCATGAGCTGTTCGACGATACTGCCACCCATAATGAGGCATTCGACGAAACAGATCTGCCCCTTACCAAATCCTAGGTATAGCTTCACGGCTGTCAGCTCCTCTGTTAGCTCTGCATGAGAGAGCAGGGCGAGTTTCTTCTGGTGACTTCTTCTTATAGTCCTTCAATTCGGTGCACAAGACGTCATAGTACTTAGTGCATAGGTCCATGGTTTAAGCCGCTATGTATAGTGCTATGGATATTCCCGAATACCAATCTAATCAGCAAACGGAGGTAAACTGGGCAGATCTGCTTAGTGCTCTCGAGGTAGAACGTACACGTTTAAATGCGTTGTATACTCAGGGCGTAAACAATGATGTCAACAGTACAGATTGTAAAGCAACTCCCGGAGAGCCAGGTGAGTCTCCAGAAGGTGGAGAAGCTGCTCAAAAGCAAGACCCAGAAGTTACTGACACAGGCTAAGCCCCTGTCATTCATGTCGCCAGTAACGTGGTGGCGAATGTGGCTGTGGTAAAGATGACGGGTGGTAATGAGGTTATTCCTGCTGCTGGAGCCGCTGTCCTTGCTACAGTGGCGAGTACAGTTGTCAACCACTGTCTAGGAATAACAAAGATCGCCATCGGTGGCGCCTCCTATACTGTTGCCACCAAGATTATGGGCGAACGCATCCCTCTAATGGAAGCCGCGGTTCTAGGGCCAGCAATGAGTGCTATGGCGGAGATCATCATGGCCTATGTCTAGCTTTAAGACGGGTATACAATGGAAGCCTGGCAGGTCCATGACACAACAGTAGCCTATGAGGCATGGCGGGCTATGCCAGAGTCAGTAGTACATAGTCGATCACATGAACTGAGGATTTCCAATGCCCAGAAATGGTGGTTAGCCCACAAGGCATGCCCCTGCAGGGAGGACCAGTATTCTGAACACTGCTACCTATCTCCTTGGCCCACCGCATGGTCCTCCTACACCATCTGTTTCTGCAGTTCCCGCTGGATATGACTAGGCTATATATATATACCCAACAATGTCTCTATCGCTTACAGACCTAGAGAACAAAGAGCTCAGTGATCTTGCTCACTTGGGCGAAGCACGCCTCGGTTCAGAGGACACCGTTGCCCCTGTCTCCTACCTAGACTTCGATGAGAAGGGAGAACCTCGAGAAATCCGAGGTACCATTCCAGCCAGCGATCTCATCAGACGCACTGACACGCTAGGGCAATCAGCCATCAACAAGCCCAAGATTGTATACAAGGGGATGGGCATCAAAGACAGGGCAGTGATGCAAGGTATGCTTGGAGTCGATGAGGCTGGTGCCATCAAGGTTATGGCCGAGTCCTACGCACAGGACCTGGTTAAGGATCTCCTGAAACCACAGAGCTCATTCCAACAAAATGGGGAGAATCTCAAGGTGGGCACGCTCGACTTCAGCCATATCACGGTGGATGGCCATGCGAATGCAACAGCAAAGCTCCAACTACCTGAGGTGAAGAAGTCGGGATTCTTTGGCCCGCCGCTTAAGATCACATAATAAGCATGGCTGCTCGAGCTTGCATCATACGGATACTCGAGGTGCTAGACACTGTGGGCACTGACACAGGCCCTCTGCGTTACCTTCTCAGCTGTTGTTGGGATTTCATGCTTGACGCCTCTATCGCATCCTTCATATCCACTGGTGGTACAACGCTACCCACACCGCAGGCAAAAGAGCTGGTACAGGAAGTACTGCCATTTAGTCTCCCATATATAGACGAGGCTACGGCTGAAGAGCTGCTGACCATCCTCCAGGAACATGTCAGCGCCATACAGCAGTAGACCAGATGATGCCGGTCAGGTGGTGCTGATCATTGTCCCGTCAGGACACGGGAAAAACATCTTGCTGCGGGCCCTGCTCACCGAACATCTTCAGTCTCAATACATCCTCCTGGTGTCTGACTCCGCCGCTGAGACGGTCGACAATAACGATCAGTGGTACAGTGGTCCAATCACCAAAATGCACAACCTGCAAGCACTAATGGAGAAGCTGTTCACTGCTCGACTAACTGAACCACTTGTTCTAGCTATCGACGACCCCACGATGGATCAGAAGACAGTCACATACCTTAGCAACATCACCAGATGCATTTGGCACACCAAAATCACTGTCTTCATCCTCTTTCAGAAGTACACCCATGAGATATCGCCAGATATCCTCCACAATGCGAGGCTCCTGTACTGTAGCTCGAAGAGTGGTCATACCCTGCTTGAGACGATATACGACAGCCCGACCCTCAAGGAAACCAAGCAAGACTTCATCACAGGCATGCAGGTCACAGAACTATACCTCATCTTCAGCAACAAGGAGACAGGGGAGCTCACACACTTCAAACCCTCACTGGAGAAGGCTCAGAACTTTAGCTACAAGTTGAATTCAACCAGAAAGCTCACATGTCAGTCAGGTAGACATGCCTGATGTGTCAGCCGGGATGTTTTCTCAGGCTTGAGGAACTTCGTCCATGGTCTCCGCTACTTGAGGAACTTCTTCAGAAGCTTGAGGAACATCTTCAGAAGCTTGAGGAACTTCATGAGCATCTTGAGGAACTTCATGAGCTTCTTGAGGAACTTGAGAATGTTTCTGAAACTCTATCCACTGAGGATCAGATGCCATGACTCTATTCTTCTGAAACTTCTCGCGGAAGACCCACTTCGCCCATGCCCTCTTAGCATTTGCCTTGAGAACAGGTTTGATGAGGTAGTCCTGATAGTTCTCATCGGGGAACTTTAGAAATGCCTCAAGATTACTCGCCAGACGCTCGTCATCAGTGTGGATATCGAATACGCCAGCCCACTTCCCTACCATTAGGAGATCTTTGGGATCAACCCTAGCCTTCTGGAGAGCTAGAATTACAGGACTCTTAGTGCGTGTCCTGAGATCTAGTGACCTGCCCTGGGCACTGTCAAACTTCCAGGAGAGCATCCCAGTCAATAATTCCTTCGTACTATGGGCCGGTGTGGTCTCCTCTATAGCAGTCAGTATCTCCGCATCAGACAGAGGTGGGACCTTGGCTCGCTCGTGGATAATGTTGACGTCATGAAGTAGTCGTCGGACCCTGTCAATCAGCAGCTGTACTAATTTCTTCTTGAAGGGCTGCACTGTTTCTTTCCTCCAAAGATGATCTGCTGGAGAACTCTACCAAACATCACCGTTTAAAAACCTGTATATACAGACGTTTAAACATGCAGCAGTATGTACAGCATCCAGATGGGAAAGTTGAACCTGCGGCCTCGCACCACACTGATCCTCGGAAGGACTGTCTGACAGTCATTCGACCTAGTATCCATGATGCGAACCATTTATCCAAAGCGGGGAAGTTCATCGACTTCGCCCTCTTGGGACAGATCCATGAGATTAGGAGCATGACGTTCAAGTTCAAGCTCAAGAGCACAGCGGCGAAGGAGGTAGAGCTCCCGCAGGTGGTGAGCAGGTGGGAGATTATGCAGAGCAACAACACTCTGGACACCACCTATGTGAACGATGAGTACCGGGTCCTGGCACCACTAGCTCATGGACCTTCCTACTACGCGAAGGGGAAAGGGTACTATGCCATCGGATGTTATGACGGCTCCACAGAATTTGACTTACCAGACGTAGAAATACCTGCCGCGATGCCACTCTTCTCCCTCCTCGAGAACACACACGTGAAACTGGCCTTGATGCTGGACAAGCTGTTCCTCCGGGTGTACACAGAATATCTTGATGGAGTAACTATGACCTCTCCGCGACTTCAGGTCTGGCATGATGAGAATGACCAGGAACTAAAACGTGCACGCTCTAGACAACAAATCCTACAGGTAGAGCGAGAGCATCAGCAGGTTCAAGCCATGGCTAACCAGCATCTAGAGTTGACATTGCAACGAGGTGCCTCGGACTGCGTAGCTGTAGCAGTCTTGGTTCAGAAGGGAGGGGTGGTCCAGGAGGTGGGGGAGCTAAATGACTTCAAACTTGTCGGGGCTGGGACCAACGTACTCGGTGAGGTGCGTGATCTGGCTGATTGCTGTCTCTAACAACAGAAAATGAAGTCATATGCCCTACTCCACCTGACGAGTGGCCACGAGGATCTCGAGTCGGTGCTCGAAGGTCAGCGCTACCTCGGAGGAAGGGACATCCCGCCTAACCATGGCAACCAGCTCAGTTTTAATGTTGGGAACCTGCTCAGAGAGCCAGGGAGCACGCAACCGCTCGGAGTAACGATGCTGTACTTTGAATATAGCAAGGTTCACTTCTCGCAAAATGGAGGTATTCAGCTTGAACATGCGTAGAGCATAACTCCAGCAGCTGTCCCAGCGACCACCACAGCTCCTACTACTATCTTCTGACGTCCTAATGCCTCATAGTCGAGCGTCGTCTCAGAGCTTTACAGCCTCGTAGTACTCATCAAGACTCTCATCGGCCTCATGGATGTTCTGGGTGGCTTGAGCCTTTTGTTGCTGTCGGCGTGCCTCCCTTTGGTGCATATGCTCGAGTGCCTTGCTGTATTCAAACTTCTCCATAGACAGCTTCTCCATCACCTGATTATGACGTTTTCTCTCTATCTCCGCCGCCTTATGGTCAGTGAAGCTGAGACCCAGTTCACCAATGCAAACACGCCTGCATTCAAGATTGCGGATGCCATGTCTATACAGGTGATTTAAACTCACCATATAGTCAGCAGGACTGCAAGCAATGTATGACACGGAAGCTTTCGAGGATCCAGTTGAGGACTACGATGAGGATGACTATGAAGATGAGGACAATGATGAGAACTATGATGGTGATGATGTAGAGCCAGAATCCCGCTGACTAATCCACCGAGCCAAAGGAATTTATCGTACCTACATGAAGGGCTCTCTTGGCCCACTAGCAGCAGTTGGGGCTCTGATTGCTCTGTTCACGACGAAGGCTGGCGAGCCGGTCCACAAAATCGCCAACAATGCTCTCCATGGAGTTGAGAAGATCTCTGAGGCTATTCCAGCCATTGCCTCGGGGGTAGGTACATTCTTTGGCATTGCCGGTCCATGGATCCCGCATGTTGCGATAGCACTCAGCCATCTGAGCTGCCGAACATTTAAGACATGCTATATAACATGACTTCTCTGCATGACCTCGTCAAGTCCCTTAACTGGCAAACCTTTGTCGATAAGCTTCCGTTCAGTGACGGCGCCAGCGCTGCAGAGATTAGACAGCAGTGTTCACAGGTACTTGAAGAGGTGTTCATCGATGGTCGGATGAATGACGGTCATCTGTTCGTCTGTCTAGAGTTTGTCCGAGCTGTACAGGAGAGGACAGGAGTCGACAGCCTCTTTTGACGATCTTTATTACCGGCCCGCTGGCTATTATCGCGAGCCTCACCAGCTGCTTGAGGCTACACGTCGCAAGGGTCATAGATTCACCTTGGAGATGGTTAGCCAGTGGGTTACCAGACAGGGGATATGGCAGATCTACAGACCTCGTCCACGGCACATTCGGTATGCACACTTCGATGAACCTGTCCCAAACAGAGTCCATCAGGCTGATGTGCGGTTCCTTCCACATGATCGGGTCTGTTCCAGAGGAACATGCAAGACCTACAAGTACGCCCTCACCATCGTCAATGTCGCCAGTAGATACAAGGCGGCAGTGCCTCTCACGTATAAGTCCCCAGGTCAGGCGGCGGCCGGATTCCAGAGTATCTGAGGACCTGCAAAATCCCCTCCAGTGGCCAGAGTTGCTACAAGTGGATGAGGGTAAGGAGTTCAGAGGTGAAACTGCGGCCCTCATGCGGAAACATGGTGTGGCGATTAGGCGAGGCGAGGTGGGACATCACCGTGCACAGGCTATCGTCGAGCGGTGGAACCGGACACTGGCAGAGAGGCTGTTCCCACATCAGTATGCTCAGGAGATGGCTGTCCCAGCAGGCAGTCGTTCGAGGGTATGGGTGAGAGAGTTGCCCATTGTGGTGGCGGGATCCAATGCTGAGGTTACTAGGCTGATAGGACAGAATTCAGTCAAGGCCATTCAGCGATCTTCTGTGGCCCAACCTTGATGCTCTGGTCAAGAGATATGCTCGGAGGATAGACTTCCATCCGATTCCCTGGTTCGGTATTTGTATGGGCCTGCGAGTTGGGAGGGTGGATGTAGGCGGGCGACTGACCCCCATTGCTCGATAGATGTACACAAGATTGACTGGTATGTGGAGACGGCTGGACAGCCAACGCTGTACTACCTGGCACTGTCGAAGAGCAGTTCTAGGCGCCCGTTTGTACGAGAGGAGATCCAGCTTTTCCCTACAGACACCCAGCTACCTTCACCCCAGAGAGTAGACATCCTCCACTGACTGTCGGTTGAACATGTCACATGATGCTCATACCAGCAGCTCTTCGATGAATGTATCCATTGGAGTGATGATATCCTTGTGACCATAAGCCAGGGTGTGAATACCATCGGCAGCTATCCATCGCTTTGTGTCTTAAGGGGCTGAGGCTTGTTTTGGTCTGGTGGACCCCGTAGAGGTGGTGACCCTCACTTCGCAGCATGTTCATACCATGGTGGAAGACCTTTCGCTCGAAGAGGCATTCCTTGTACTATTCATGACGAATCTGTCTAACCACAGTGGTGCGCACACCCTTTGCCTTCTTGACTTCCTGTTCATCTGACCGCTTGATGGAGTACATCTTCGGGCGCAGGTCAACAAACTCCTGGATTGGCACCCCGGCACACTCATCCTTCATCTTGCCCAGGACCTTCTTGTTGGCAGTGCTGTGTAGCGGGTGTGTTACTGGGTAGTTGCTTGTGTCATAGAAGTCGCTCCTCGCAGCCATATCAGCATAGACATCCTCAGTCTCGATCTCCAACAAGAAGCTATCTATGTCAGTGTACAGGAGCACACAGTTGGCACCATATAGTCGCTTCAGCTGGTTGTAGTAGAAGTCATACATGAGGTGCTTCGAGAGGTTCAGGATGGACATTCCCACATAGACAGGGCGGTTCAGCAGCAGGCTCGTCTTGTACATGTCGAGAGCAGCTAGATCATCATCGAACACCTTCGCCGGGGAGAAGTTGGGCTTGGCTATTAGGCGGCGCAGCTTGTCCTCCTCGGTTGACCAGACCAGCTTGACATCCACTCGCTTGTGCAAGTTCTCCATAGTCTTACCGAAGACTGCGTTATTCATCAGCTTATAGAGCTTCTTCTCAGTCGCTGTTGGCCTTCTTACGGAGCTCTGTGTTGAGTCGGATGTAATCCATCCACGGCGACTGATTGAAACGTAGAACCCTGTGCACCTTCCTCAACCTCATACCCAGGCTGAGGTAGAGCTTCAGCTTCAGCTTGCGGTAGTGGAGAACGTACTGTTCTTTGTCTCTCAGGTTAGGCACCAGTTTTTCTGCTGCCGTCTCCGCTATCGACTCGCCAATGCACACTGATACTCTGAGAGCCACTCTCCCTTCACCTTCATCCATTCAGGCGACAGCGGGTAGGCATTGTGCATGTCATGCAGCTCTTGTGGGTACTCAATGTCAACCTCTAGGATATAGCCCTTTTCATCATCATCAGGATGTTGTGTAATCTCTTTGACATCAATGTCCTCCACCCACTCAAACCCACACACCCACCCCAACAAACCCCCAATCGGTAGGTGTTGGCTCATTGGCCAGCCACAGAGATTGTTAGCATCCAGATACATGATGTGGCTTGTCGGCTGTTGTGGATTATAGCCAGCTATGTATGGGTTGTTTGCCGTAGCATAGCGTTTGCTGACCATTGATACACCACCCCTGAGTCCTTTCTCTATGAAGAAATGCATGTCGTAGTCAGTGAGGAGCTCTAGCTCCACACCTGTCTTCCTTAGAAGTGCATCCCAGCTCAACCCTGGCCGTGTGTAATAGTGTGCTGGGTCCACACAATACAGCTGGAGGCATGTGATATGGAAGTTCTCAAAGACATCTGCAAGGAGCAGAGTGTCAGACCACAGATAGAGGTCATGATAGTCTCCCATGGTCTGGCAGGCAAACTGGGCCCAGACAGCCTGTGCGTGGTTGTAGTCGCTCAGATATTCCCTCGCCACAGAGTTTACTGTAGAAAGCAGGTTGGAGAGAGGTCTCATTGAAATGGTGCCACCCATCCATGTGCTCATAGGGGTATACACCTTTGCGGAGCAGGAGCTCATGCTTGGCAGCGCTAGGTTCATACTGTTTTGTACGTGGGAACGTTGTGGAACTAGCAACCACCTTGTCAAGTGATGCTGGGAGGAATTGGGCCGAGTCGATGAACCACAGCCGACGGAGGCTGAAGGTGCTGTACTTCTCCATATTGTTGGGGATGCAGTTGATCTGTCCCTCTGTTTGGGAGATGGCCTGCATGATGAGGTGAGAATCATACCCACGCAGGTTGTGGAACACAACCGGGATGGTGGTGATCCTAGGGTTGAGGCGCAGCTTTAGATTACACATTGTGTGCTGCTTCCCAGTAGAGACCAATGATGTGGTATTGATCTCTGACACTGTCCCCATCTAATGGTCTGTCGCACACATGGCAACTGACCGCGGTTTTATGAGCTCGCCAGTCCTCTAGTCATCTTCATCGGCCTAGGGTTGGCGAGCACGGCCGTTATCTTCTTCTCTTCCTGTGCCAATCGATCCTGGAAGTGCTTAGCTGCATCTTCTCCTCGATACAGCACTGGTGGTTCACTGACACTGTCACAGCGGACCACAACATATGAGAACCCACAGATCTCATGGTGCTGCATTTTCAGTGTGCTGCTCTGAGCCGGATTCGCCTCTGGCCCCTCAATCATGGTTGTTAGGGCTTCAAAATCGGCATAGATGATGAATGACACCTTGACTTGCTTGTGGTGGTTGGTGAACTGTAGCATCTTCCTGTCCTCTGTAGGCATTCTTATGCGCATTGGTCTGTCAACCGATGCCGCAACACTCCGGTTTATGCTTGATGAGAAGATTTTCGTGAGAATAACAGTGGAGACACCGCTCGCAGAAGTGCTTTCTCCCTTTATACCGACTCTGATCATAGAGCAGACGATTCAGGTCCTTAATCCAGATATAGTGTTACTTGCCGCCCTTATCGATAAGCAGCAGATTTGTCCTTGGAATGACGGGGTCAGCCTCACTCAGATGCAGTTGGTAGACATCCTTGTCATGCCCGAATACATTAATGGCCAGGCCATTTTGCCGCTCAACATGCTTAAGCTGGTGGAGAGGGGTTGGAGAGTCTACACCGCTGAAGTCAAGCGTGTCCCAGTGCCCTAAATACTTAGATGTCTGCTGGGGATTACTGTCTGCAGGATAAGCAGCAGCCAAGAGAGCGAAGACAGTGATCATCATCTTTGTTCTGGACATTAACCATGGCACGTTTTCGCTTAATCGAAGTGGGGAGATCGATGTAGGACCCACCACGTAGTGGTTGATATCTGGCGATGTTGAGGTACAATGCATCAACCTGGTCGACTGCCCAGCCAGACCCCTCGTGGGTGTAGTTCTCAAGGTCTTGCAGCACCTTGGCTTTGGCCTCCTTCACAGCCTCGCTAATATCGCTTGCCTTCAGGATGGCATGCTGCTTAGACCAGAACAGGGGATCTGTGGTGACCTCTGTCCTGTCATTCTTCTCCTTGTGGAGGGTGATCTTGAGAGCAAGGCAGAACTTCACCCTTCAGGTCGAGGACCTCTTCCACCAACTTCCTCTCGATCTTGTCCAGGTTTTTATCCAGGAAAGCTGTTCCCATCCCCACAGATAGTTCTGGATTGCATGTGGGTCCTTCACAAATCCTGGGGGTATGTTCCTCATTTCCTGGATCATAACATCAAGAAACCTATCGATCTCCTCATCTGTGAACTTGGGTGAGGTTTCTAGCTCTGGGTGGGGGGGGGGGGGCTTCTCGGAAAGGAGAGCTGGGGTTGGCTTCTCGGGAGTGGTTGGCAGCTTCCTGCATGGAGCTGGGATTGGCTTCTCGGGAGGGAGAGCTGCCAGGTTCTCGGGATAAGTGGTACAGCAAATAAGCCCTTGCTGTAACAATCTCATCAAATTTTGAAGTACTTCATCAATGTCCATAACAGATGTGTGTACCTATCCAGTTGCGTTTCTCAAATATAGGGATTTTGATGGTATCACACGCTGGTGGGGGCCGGTCGGGGGGGGCACACAGACAGACAGTCCACTGACATTCAATCACTAAATAACACCACCTAGATAACTGACATATTACACCTAACACATAACAACAGCGAGATAGTGTTTTAAGCATTAGTTTAAAGCGCATCGCATATTTTCTCGGGACACAATCCCGAGTTAGAATGTGTGGAATGTATGTGCATAATTACTGTACAGCAAGAAAATGGCCGAACGTATCTCTGTTCTAACAGCCCACCTTCCTCCTGTAGCCACCGATCGGCAATCCTCTGTTCTGACAGTCCTCTGTTCTGACAGCCTTAATTTATATACTACTTGGCCATAAAAAAAATTGACCATTCAAACTTCTCGTTTAATATGTTGAAGCCTACCATCATAGGACTGTTCCAGCCAAGTTTTGTTGAAATTGTGCTTTGATTGAAGAAGTACCGTTTTTAAATGGTTCCGGAAAACTTTCAGAAAATCAGAGATGGCTGCCAAAGCATTGACCCATCAAAATTCTGAATAGAGTTTCTAGAGTCTACGACAATAGGATCCTTCCAGCCAAATTTGGTTGAAATCGCACAAGCAATTAATGAGGAGTAGCATTTTATACAAATTCACATTTTTCTGAAAATCCAAGGAGGCCACCATCAAGATCAAGCTGTCAAAATTTTGTATATATGTTCTGAAGCGTACCTGCCTAGGGTTATTTCAGCTGAGTTTGGTTGAAATCAGCCAAGTGGTTAATGAGAAGTAGCCGTTTAACTGATTTCCCAAAATATTCAGAAAATCAAAGATGGCCTGCGGAAAACTTCTGTATATATGTTCTGAAGCATACTATGGTAGAGTTCTTCCATCTGAGTTTGAATGAAATCGGCCCACATTGGCCGATCGGCTTTGTTTGAACAAACTTGAATCCCTATGCCCTAAGGATGCTTCCTGCCAAACATATTCGAAATCAGCCCAGTGGTTCTCGAGAAGACATTTTAAATTTCCCATTGCTTTAGTATGGGAGTAATGTGCGGGAAAACAATCCAAGATGGCCACCAAACCATTTATCCAACAGTTTTGAAAGTGGCAAATTTGAAATCAGCATACCCAAAAACATACATAAAACTAATTTCGTCTTTAAAAATCCATCAAATAAAAAAAAAAAATCCAAAATGGCCGCCAAACACGCTACATTTTTATTGGTCCAGGGCAGCCATGTTTTTTGACGTATCAACTTCTCTTGAACAAATTTTTAATGGCCCTTAGTCCCTAATAATATCTGCCAAATTTCAGCCCGATCCCTTTAGCGGTTCTGGAGTTGTTTTTGGGAAAACTACGTCATCCAAGATGGCCACCAAACCATTTGGCCAAGCAAGTTTTCTTGAACAACCTTGGTTCAGCTCTTGCCCTAAATGATATTGTATGTTTTGAATCGATCCCACAAGCAGTTTCGGAGATTTTTTAGAGAAGTTTCCTAAAATCAGCTAAAATCCAAGATGGCCGCCGGCCAAATTGGGCGATCGGCTTTGTCTGAACAAATTTGGATCCTTATGCCCTAAGGATGCTTCCTGCCAAACATAATTGAAATCGGGCCAGTGGTTCTCGAGAAGTCATTTAAAGAAAAAGTTGACAGACAAGGGATGACGGACTGACGGTCGCCACAGCATAAGCTCACTTGGCCAGAATGGCCAGGTGAGCTAATAATCAAGCAAAAACAAATCCTGCATTTTACTGAAATGAGACTGATCAATATCGCTCCCATGTACCGAGGTCATAACTTCTCCAAATATTGATGAACACTAAACAGAATATGATGTTAACACCTGCCAAGGCCTGCAAGAGTCATGATAACACCTGCAAGAGTCGTGCTAACACTTGCTAGAGTCATGCTAACATCTGCTAGAGTCGTGATAACATCTGCTAGAGTCGTACTAACATCTGCTAGAGTCATGCTAACATCTGCTAGAGTCGTGCTAACATCTGCTAGAGTCGTGCTAACATCTGCTAGAGTCGTGCTAACATCTGCTAGAGTTGTGCTAACATCTGCTAGAGTCGTGCTAACATCTGCTAGAGTCGTGCTAACTCCCGCCAGAGTTGTGATAACACCTGCCAGAGTCGTGATAATGCCTGCAAGTCATGCTAACACTTGCCAGTCGTGATAATGCCTGCAAGAGTTGTGCTAACACTTGCTAGAGTCGTGATAACGCCTGCCAAAGTCATGCTAACGCCTGCCAGAGTCGTGCTAATGCCTGCCAGTCATGCTAATGTCTGCCAGTCGTGCTAATGGCTGCCAGAGTCGTGATAACGCCTGCCAAAGTCGTGCTAATGCCTGCCAGAGTCGTGCTAATGCCTGCCAGTCGTGCTAACGCCTGCCAGAGTCGTGCTAACACTCGCCAGAGTCGTGCTAACACCCGCCACAGTCATGATAATGCCTACCAGTCGTGACAATGCCTGCCAGTCATGATAACGCCTGTGAGTCGTGATAATGCCTGCCAGAGTCATGATAAGCCCTGCCATAGGACTGATAACACCTGCAAGTCATGCTAATACTTGCCAGTCGTAATAACGTTTGCATGATTATTTTGAGAACATAAGGTAGATATGGCTTCCAGTCAGTTTTCAAACTATTCATCAAGATCTATTGCATAGGGCTCCCATGTTTTGAAGAATCTCTAACGAGAGTGCAGTTAATCCGTAAACCGTCAAATTTGGTGAAAGAAATTTAAATTTTCTCATTGAAAATGTCCATTCGCAGACCAAGAGAATACTATTTTTGAAAATTTACCACTGGAATAACAGACTTGATTATCAAGCCAGTCATTCTAGTGGTGAATTTTCAAAAAAATAGTCTTCTCTTGGTCTGCAAATGGACAAATCTCAAAACCACTGCAGAAGCCGTTTTTAGCTGATATGAGGGTTAATGGTTTAATTATTTCCACGGAGTGAAAAAATCAACAATTTTTTCAAGGAAAATAATTCAGGCAAATATCAACGAAAATAATGGGGATGGAATAGGACCGCCACTTTAGTCATTGTAAGCTCCATGATTATTCCTTATCTGATTTTACTTTGTTAGGTTTAACACAATTCCTTACTTACAGTTCATTGGCTGTATCAAACACTAGTGGTGTTGGTGGTCGCTTTGGAGACTGCCAGAATGGAGCTGTGAAGATGATAAACACATGGACAGTACAAATCACAAATGACTTCCAATTAAATAAAGGTCAAAATATTCAACAGTGTTTTATATTGCTTTGTAAATATTTAATGTTATTTCTGAGCTGTACTGTACAGGATGTAAGATATAGAGAATAACATATTAAACATGTACAAGAGACCACCTGTCTTAGAGGGTCAAAACAACTTTGTTATTATCCCTGCTTAAAAGATTATCTGTCACAACATAGTCATATTGTATAGCAAGTTACCTGTTTTATGAGACCACCTGCCTATAGTCACTCACTGTGCGTGCTCCATAAAGTCGTCAGTTAAGAGGTTTTACTGTGGCTCCATAAGGTTACAACTTAAGACAGGTTTTACTGTGGCGCCACAAGTTGGTCACATACGTCAGGTTTTACTGTGACTCCATAAGGTGGTCACTTAAGACAGGATTTACTGTGGCTCTATAAGTTGTTCACTTAAGACAGGCTTTACATGGACTCCATAAGGTGGTTACTTAAGACAGGCTTTACTGTGGCTCCATAAGGTGGTCACTTATGTCAGGTTTTACTGTGACTCCATAAGGTGGTCACTTAAGACAGGTTTTACTGTGGCTCCATAAGGTGGTCACATACGACAGGTTTTACTGTGACTCCATAAGGTGGTCATTTAAGACAGGTTTACTGTGGCTCCATAAGGTGGTCACTTAAGACAGGTTTTACTGTGACTCCATAAGGTGGTCACTTAAGACAGGTTTTACTGTGGCTCCATAAGGTGGTCACTTAAGACAGGTTTACTGTGGCTCCATAAGGTGGTCACTTAAGACAGGTTTTAAACGAAATCTAGGATTTCTTTTTTCACGAGAGAGTTGATACTTACCTCCCTAATACTTTTGATATTGCTAAATATTGGCTTTCACTCAATAAACACTCAGATTTAAAACAGTTAGGTGCCCCTACTGGGCAGGGAGTCAGAGCGTAGTCTGGCGGATGCCAGCCCCACCACCGCGCATGCGCAGACTAGCACTTCCTCTGACTAGATTATTGGCTGACACACATGCAACTATTAAGAGCCTGAAGACCGAGCCTCTGTGGGGTGGAGAGGCCGGGTCCGTATCTAGGGAGGTAAGTATCAACTCTCTCGTGAAAAAAGAAATCCTAGATTTCGTTTATTTCACTTCAAGAGTATACTTACCTCCCTAATACTTTTGATATTGCCAGAATTCGAAAGTGAATCTGGCGGGAGGGAGGCGAGGTCAAAAGACCAGCTCATCCCTATACGCTTTTCTGCGTTTAAGGCACTTAAACTTCTGAAACTGTAAGAAAAAACAGTCAGGATTTGACTAACCATCGGATAACACCACCGATGTATGAGAGATGACCGAATGTCATATGCGCTCCCCCCCCCTCCTTCCTGGGAGGAAGAGTCGACTGACCTCAATGTCCTATACGCTCTCTACGTACAAGTGCCATGTACTACAGGACAGAGACGAAAAAGCTCCATTTTCGTAACTCTCAACAATGAACCACACAAATACACAAACCATCACCATATTAATAACGGGTAATCGTGACAATACAATCAACAACGGACAACACATGAACAAGACTGACCTTGTTGAAAATGGCTGCTGACATCATCTTCCCATTGGCAAAGACTGATGCAGGCCCAAAAAAGTGGGTGTTTCCATAAATTAATTGTGAAATATATAAGTAATGAGGAAAAACCTCCTCAAAAAATATAAACCGATTTATTTTTTCAAAACCGACAAGGCGAGAGGATTAGAGGTGTCACGGAGATAATGGTCTGTAAAACTTGACTCACAGTGCCACTGAGCCACCGACATAATATCATCCACAGGGACCCCATTAAATAGGGCCGTGGATGTCACTACGCCGCGGACACTGTGAGCCTTGGCCACGTCAACCTGCTTCCCGGTAGCGGATTTATGGCAAAACTGAATGCATTCCACAATCCACCTGGAAATGGTGTCCTTAGAAGCCCTCCCATGGGGTTCAATATATGACAACCATAACGCTGACTGGTCGGTGCGCCATGCCGCCGTACGTTGTTTGTACCGGCGCAGCGCCCGGACGGGACACCATGCTTTAGAATTAGGATCATATCTAGTTAAAGCAGGCAAAATAATAGGTTGACCTGGATATTTCAACGACTGATTTTTAGCCAAGAAATTAATCCTAGGTAGCAGCTTAAGGCCTTCCCCTGAAACCACAAAACGGTCATCCTCGGCTGATAAGGCATGAATTTCACTCCTACGCCTAGCCGAGGCCGCAGCAATTAAAAACACAGTCTTCAGTGTTAATAGTTTCATAGAAATGGAACTAAGTGGTTCAAAAGGCTTATCACCTAGTACTTGAAGCACTAGCGATAAACTCCAAGACGGAATCACAGGTGGATTCCTTGGTCTTAGATTGCCCATGCCTTTAATTAATACATTCAATGTATTTACTTCATCACTTCCCCTCTTAGCCAAGCAAGGAATAACAGACATTAATGCTGACTTATAACCAGCAATAGAGTTAGGCTTGAGGCTATAGGCATCATAGAGGTGACAGAGGAAATCAGCTACTACTTGAATAGATGAATCCATTGGATCAATACATCTTTTTGAGCACCATTCTGCAAATCTGTTGATTTTATAATTATATGCTCTGGAGGTTGACCCCCTCCTGGCTTTGGCCATAAACATGGCTGCTTGCTCAGAAAAGCCCTCCTTAATTCTAGATTCCTTGACAACATCCACGCAGTCAATCTGAACATTGACGGATTGTTGTGAAGGGCCTTGCCCTGGAAGATAATATCGTCCATCAGAGGCAGAGGAACCGGATTGCAGACCAGAAGGTCCAGCAGATCCGTATACCATGATCGGCTTGGCCAATCCGGGGCGATCAGAAGCACTTGGCATTCCTCTTGTCTGATTTTCTGAAGAATTTTTGGAATCAGGATTGCTGGAGGGAATGCGTATGCATACATTCTCCCCCAGCTGATAGCTAACGCATCTGTTGCGAAAGCGCTTGGATCCGGAATCGGAGAGACGTACGTCGTCATCTTCGCATTCTCCTTCGTTGCGAACAAATCGATGTTGGGTTTCCCCCAATGGTCGAACAGACGATCCGCCACACATTGATTTAGTTGCCATTCCGTGGGTAAAACACTCATCCTTCGGCTCAATGAGTCTGCTAGCAGGTTTAACCTTCCCGGAATATGAACTGCTTTCAAGGTAATCTGGTGATCCAGACACCAACAAAGCAGTTTCCATGTCATCATACAGAGACTGGGCGACTTCGTTCCGCCCTGGCGGTTTATGTAAGTCACAACTGTTGAGTTGTCTGAACGAATAAGAACAATCTTGCCCTGAACTTTCTGTAAGAAATGTTCCAGGCCCAGGACTACTGCTCTTAGCTCCAGTAGATTTATATGTTCCTTTGACTGTTCCAGATTCCAAAGCCCTGATATCGTGGATTCTTCCAGGCAAGCTCCCCAGCCCTCCATCGATGCATCTGTATACACAGTCACCTGAGGGTGGGGAGGGGTTAGCAAAACCCCCGGCAAGAGATTCTCTGTATTCAACCACCATTGCAGGTGGTGAATCAGAGGCGCCAACACTGACACATTCGAGTCCAGCGAACCTGTACTCTGGGTCCATTGTGTCATGAGAAACAACTGGATCGGCCGCCTGCGTAAGGCGGCCTGAGGAATGACTGGTTCCAACGAAACCATCAACCCCAGCATTCTCAAGTAAACCCGTGCCAGGACATGACGACTGTCGCACACTGACTGAATCAACGAGATGAGTTTTTGAACTCTCTCCTGAGTAGGATAAACATATCCTGTCTCTAGATCGAAGAACATCCCCAGGTAAACAAACTTCTGGGATGGAGTCAGCTCTGATTTTGGGAAATTGATCATCCAGCCCAAGTCTGTGAGAATTTTCAAAACAATCTCCAGATTGGCGGACAAACTTTCCCGGGTGTGCGCTTTCAACAGCCAGTCGTCTATGTACGTGTGGACTGCTATGCTTCTCCTGCGGAGGTATGCTGTGATCGCAAGAACCACACGGGTGAAAACCCGAGGAGCCGTGGAAATTCCGAAGGGCAACACCCTGAATTCCCACTGTCTGCCCTGGAATGCAAATCTCAGGAAGCGACAGAAACTCCCGTGGATGGGGATGTGGAAATAAGCGTCCTTCAAATCTATCGACGCCGTCCACATCCCCCTCTCCAACCCCGCCAACACCGAGCGCACCGTTTCCATCTTGAAACTGGGCGTCTCGATGAACTTGTTCAGTGGCTTGAGGTTGAGAATCGGTCTCCACCCTCCGGTGCGTTTTGTTACTAAGAACAGGGTTGAATAGAAGCCCGGACATCTTTGTGCCGGCTGAATAGCTCCTTTTTGTACGAGGGAATTTATCTCCTCCTCGATACACAACCTTTGCTCTGGATCTCTCGGAATGGGAGTCCAGACTGGCACCAGAGACAGTCGCGACGGCGGGCCTGTCACCCACTCTGGATGATACCCGACGGAAAGCCATCGCAAGACTAAACGGTCCTGAGTTAACCGTTCCCACTCTTGCATGTGGCCGGCTAGCCGGCCTCCCACCGGCCCACCTAGGGACCGCGGTGGACACGAGGCATGCAAGAGCGGCACTGTCTCCGTCGCCATACACACCGGAGTGGTTCTTACCGCGGTAAGCGTCCTGTCAGGACCGATAACCACGCCCAGATCCTCGCGCGCCCCGCCCCGCCCCGCGCGCACCTCGGTGCGCGGGCGGCTGCCTGGCTGACGGCGCCTGAGGAACCTGCGCCCCCCTCGCTGCTGGCCGAATCGCACGCGGCCGAGGCCGACGCTGCGACGGTGGCTGGCCACTGACCTGGCCAGCACCACCTCGAGCCTGCAGGGGACGACACGCCGGGGCCGCGGCGCGAGCGTTAGCACGACGCAGCACATCAAACTGCTCGCGCAGCGCCCTCTGGTTATTCACCAGGGTGACCGTCTCTTGGAGGTGGCGACATCCCTCACCTCCAAAAAGACCAGGGCCCGTCATAGGCGTACGCAGTAGCCTATTGTACAGGTCCTGAGACGGGCACAGATTGTCCAGGGCAAACGTGCGTCTTGCCCTGACACTCCTGGTCACCGCCCGAGTCATACAGTCCAGCGCCAGGTTAATACCATCCTGGATGGTTCGCTGGACAGTGACCGGACTTGGCTGGCGCGATGCGGATGCCGTTACTACCCCCTGTAACAGCTGGGAGACGTGGGACAGAGCGGCAATCGAAGCCCTCCCACTCTCCTCCGCATCACGCAACGCGGTATTCGCCGAACGCAACGCGTTCGCGCACAGGACACCCGTGTCAGAACGGGAGCCTGGCCGCGCATCCTCACCCAAAGCCGCGCGGTCATCCACGCTGGGCTTGGGCACCACACCGTACCGCTGGTAATCCAGGGGCACGATGCGACAACGCCTGGCCACCTCGCGAGGGGCCTTCGCGAGACGTCCACTCGACTTAATGGACGACTCCGCCGCCTTGAACATGTCAACGACATGCTCCGCCAGCGGCAGAGAAGGCATAGCGTTAGCAGTCGGTTTCCCAGCTAACCACGGCGTGTGAACACGCTGGCTAGCCGACTGCTCCACGGGCAGATCAGGCCTAACGCTCACCAACCACTGGCAAGCGTCATACCAATCCTCCTCCGTGGCTAACTGCGAGCGCTCTACAAGACGGGGTCCTTCGTCTTCCTCCTGAGCGCAAGCAGTAGAGCTTGACGGCGGGTATGCTGATACACCTGGCAAGCCAGGGAAAACACGCGGGCCTGACAGCACCGGCATGAGAATATCACTGGTTTGACCAGGAGCAGGCACCGTGGCAGAGCGCGGGGTATATATAGTCTCACCACGGGCCCGGCCAGCACCAGCAACACCCTCGGCAAGCCGAGGTATGCGGTACCGCTGGCCATCAGCAGCGCCCTGGGCCACCACCTGAGCCGCGGACTTTACTCCAGGGTGAGTAAAACCGTGGAATAAGGCGCCTGTATTCCCCGCGAGGGGTGCACAAACGTCTTCATCCATGTCCACGTCGTCAGACGGCGACCCTAGCAGGTAATCCTCATTACCCTGGTCAGAAAGATTAGACCCCGGGTCAGCAAAGAGAGCTAACCCGGGCTGACCAGGAACGGTGCCATAGGAGGTACTGGCCACCGCGGCGTGCGGATACCCCTGGACTGATAAGCAGCCCGCGGGTTCCAGCGACAACCGTCCACGGTCCCCTATCGGCGCGGCAATAAGCCTGCTGCCAGGGCCGTGGAACGCCCCCTCTAATGGGGCCACCTCTGAATCGTCGAACAACGGAAGCGGACTAAGGAAAATCGATCCAGAGGCGGGGATTACCTGCTCCGAAGCCGATGATGAGGACAGTAAAGGATTTGGTCCAGGAAGCATGCCACGAAGCAACCCTGGAACCAAATCCTTTACTGCCCTCTTCATCTCTCCCAACATCTCGGTCCGGAAGGCCTCCATATCCACCGCGGACGAGACCTTCCCCTTACCCTTCCTACTTACAACCTCTCGTTTCCGCTTCTTCTTCTTCTCCTCCTCTACCACCTTGTCCGTCGCCTGTAAGCAGCACAAGAATTCGGACATTAACTCGCCCCCCCAGTGCTTACATATGTCACAATTAACCAATGGACCACAAGGGCTACATTGATAGCACAGATGCGGCCAGAACTTTTCAAGAAGAAAACGACCACAGGACGCGCAACCCGGTCCCTGAAACAGGGCAAAGGACAAGGAGTATGAGCAACTAGTTAAGCTTAGAAACTCAATCCAACTCAAAGAGAAGGAAAATGATCATAAAGATCAATATACATCAGAAACCAGCATAGCGCTTAAATTGCTGATAAATACATAGCCAGGCTGATTATGACGTCATTAATCCCGTGACAGGAAAAAAATTCGATCCCAACAAAACATCCAAGTGCAAGGACGAATTGTATGCTGAATGGATAAGTCGACTACACAACCATCAGATACATATAGATAACTCTTTTCTGGCAAAAATGTTAATTATCTCCCTTTGTTTGTTTACAATAATTAACATCACCACATTATCAATAACTAGATACCTGACACTTTGTATAGACAAACCATCCAACGTGACGAACCGGAGAACTCCACCATCTGCACGCCTCTTAACTCTCTCCACCTCATGGGGAAGGAATTGGATCAAGAGGGCAAAGTGAGAAGACCTTTATACTAGGCCTCCAACTCACTGGACATAATTTTTCATTTGGTTAGATAACCTAACAGTGTTAGTAGGAAATGGAACCATGGTGGAGAGAAAACTAACTCTCTGCTACTGTGAAGTCACCACCTAGCGTCATACAGACCTGTGGACATAAACAGAAAGAGAAATTAGTCCTAGGTAGCACCGAGTTGACATAAACCAACTAACCAAGGCGCTTATCACGGTAAACGCGAGTCCCGGAAACACAATACACCGGGAAGAAAACTCGCTAATTTTACTAGAAGTCACCTGATTTAAAGGTCCTAAGTCCTTCCGTGGCGAAGTGTATCCTCCCGCCATCCAAATCAGACACTAACACTCCAAAATAACACTAATAAAACAGTTTAAGAGTAGAAAAGCTTATGACTCAAAAAGACATGTGTGTTCTCTTTGCCAATAATCTAGCAAAGAGGAAGTGCTAGTCTGCGCATGCGCGGTGGTGGGGCTGGCATCCGCCAGACTACGCTCTGACTCCCTGCCCAGTAGGGGCACCTAACTGTTTTAAATCTGAGTGTTTATTGAGTGAAAGCCAATATTTAGCAATATCAAAAGTATTAGGGAGGTAAGTATACTCTTGAAGTGAAATACTGCGGCTCCATAAGGTGGTCACGTAAGACAGGTTTTATTGCGACTCCATAAGGTGGTCACTTACAGGTTTTATTGTAGCTTCATAAGGTGGTCATTTAAGACAGTTTTATTGTAGCTCCTTAAGGTGGTCACTTAATACAGGTTATACTGTGGCTCTATGAGGTGGTTACTTAAGACAGGTTTTACTGTGACTCCATAAGGTGGTCACTTAAGACAGGTATTACTGTGGCTCCATAAGGTGGTCACTTAAGACAGGTATTACTGTGCCTCCATAAGGTGGTCACTTAAGACAGGTTTTACTGTGACTCCATAAGGTGGTCACTTAAGACAGGTTTTACTGTGACTCCATAAGGTGGTCACTTAAGACAGGTATTACTGTGGCTCCATAAGGTGGTCACTTAAGACAGGTTTTACTGTGGTTCCATAAGGTGGTCACTTAAGACAGGTTTACTGTGGCTCCATAAGGTGGTCACTTAAGACAGGTTTTACTGCGGCTCCATAAGGTGGTCACTTAAGACATGTTTTATTGCGACTCCATAAGGTGGTCACTTACAGGTTTTATTGTAGCTTCATAAGGTGGTCATTTAAGAGTTTTATTGTAGCTCCTTAAGGTGGTCACTTAATACAGGTTATACTGTGGCTCTATAAGGTGATTACTTATGACAGGTTTTACTGTGGCTCCATAAGGTGGTCACTTAAGACAGGTTATACTGTGGCGCTATAAGGTGGTCACTTAAAACAGGTTTTTCTGTGGCTCCATAAGGTGGTTACTTAAGAGATTTAGTGTGGGTCCATAAGGTGGTCATTTAAGATAGTTTTTACTGTCGCTCCATAAGGTGGCCACTTATGTTATACGTTTACCGTGGTTCCCTAAGATGGTCACTTAAGACAAGTATTATTGTGGCTCTATAAGGTGGTCACTTAATAAGGTTGTACTGTAGCTCCATAAGGTGGTCACTTAAGACAGGGTTTACTTTGGCTCCATAAGGTGGTCACTTAAGACAGGTTTTACTGTGGCTCCATAAGGTGGTCACTTAAGACAGGTTTTACTGTGGCTCCATAGTGGTCACTTAAGTCAGGTTTTACTGCGGCTCCATAAGATGGACACTTAAATGTGTGTGCGTGTGCGTGTGCGTGCTTATGCGCATGCTTGTGTGCCGCTTGCTTATGATTGTGCAGTACTAGCATAAAAGTATTACTGTTTATATCTAGACTTACATCCATCACTGAGCTTTGCATCAAGTGGAAACACATGCAACAACTGCTTGGCCTGTATCAATAAATATATTACATGATTATAAGCCTTCCCTCTGACATGGATTAATTAAATGTATTTTAATTAGCCAAGCATGTCACAAACCGTTATTGTTGGGGAACAGTTCTTAATTGAGGTCTGTTAAATGTTTAGCCACCTACGCAACAAATCTTGCACATGTGTGCCTGTTTTGGTAGGAAGACATTTATTACTTGGGGCCAAACTCTTCCCATTCTATGTTGACTATACTTTTTTTATAATTTGCTGAAAGACAAACTTTGCAGAATCTATTGAGATGAATTATAAATGGCATATTTAAGATGCATCATGAATAACTTCCAGTTCAATAGAAAAGACATGAACAAATAAAATAACAAACCATAAGAATATGTCAGGTAAATATTTTGTAATGGTCAAGAAAATCTTAATTTTTGCTTAGTCAATGTCCATTTGCAGGCCTAGATAAGACTTTTTTTAATTTCTCACTGGAATGACTAGCTCGATTAGCCAGTCAGTCCACCGATAAATTTAAAAAAATTGTCTTCTCTTGGTCTGTAAATGGACATTAGCTAAGACCACTACAGAGACCAGTTTTTCCGCGTTTGACCAGGAAATGGTTAACAGGTTATAAAACACAATTAATATTTAACACAATATCAAGCTAAGGTCATAATATACTTGAATGTTAAACCATAGATTTCAGCATGGTACTTCACTTACCCTATGATTGTAGTATTTATCAAATTTGAGCCTAGCTAACCGGACACAAGATGACCAATCATGTGGTCGACTGTGCATTATTCTGCTAACTGCTATAGAACCATCGGGACATTCTCCAGTGTGCAACCTCTGTGAGAGAAACAAACAACAGCAAAAAGAAATAAAATAATCATGAAATATCTTGTCTCTTGCATTAAGTACCAGGTGTCAAGTTGGTGCACCAATGCAGATGGCTATTTTTTACAAAGAAATTTTATCTTATACAATATAATGTGTGTGATGCCAGGCAACATGTGTTAATCCTAGCAGAGATGTAGCAGAATGTTAACAACTTACATTCCCAAGCCAGAAAATTACCCCTCACAGGCACGTGACACACTGTTAATCCTTACAGTCCTAAGCCAGAAGGTTAAGCCTTGCAGTTGCATACCAATATTAAACTCAATAAAGATGTGCTGGAAAGAAAGAGGGTAACTTAAGTGTTGATAAAAGCTGTTGTTCCTTTCAAGATAGCAGAAGTTAGTTCAAGATGAACATGACTGATTGCAGAATAAAGTACAATCAGAGGTGTTCAGTTCCGCACTTACTTGGATGATGTCTTCGACAGAAGCATTTGTTGACCAGAACTTGTTCAGCAATTGTGGCTTGTAGGTAAATGAGCTTTCAAACTGCAAGTAGTAAACAGTCATTCAGAATAACCAACTGTTAATGGTCTAGAAAATGTGTAACAAATGTTAATGATGTAGCAACTGTTATCAATGCAACAACTGTTAGTGGTGTAACAACTGTTAGTGGTGTAACAACTGTTATTGATGTAACAACCATTATCAGTCTAACAACTGTTATCAATGTAACAACTGTTATCGATGTAGCAACTGTTATTGATGCAACAACTGTTATCGATGTAGCAACTGTTATTGATGTAACAACTGTTCTCGATGTAACAACTGTTATTGGTGTAACAACTGTTATCGACGCAACAACTGTTATCGATGTAACAACTGTTATTGATCTAACAACTGTTATTGATGCAACAACTGGTATCGTTGCAACAACTGTTATTGAAGTAACAACTGTTATTCATGTAACAACTGTTATTGATGCAATAACTGTTATCGATGTAACAACCGGTATCGATGTAACAACTGTTATCAGTGTAACAACAGTTATCGGTGTAACAACTGTTATCGGTATAACAACTGTTATCGGTGTAACAACTGTTTTTGATGTAACAACTGTTATCGATGTAACAACTCTTATCGGTGTAACAACTGTTATTGAGTAACAACTGTTATTGATGCGACAACTGTTATTCATGTAACAACTGTTATTAATTTAACAACTGTTATTCATGTAACAACTGTTATCGGTGTAACAACCGTTTTATTGATGTAACAACTGTTATTAAAGTAAAAACTGTTATTGATGTAACTGTTATCGATGTAAACAACTGTCATTGAGCAACAACTGTTATTGATGTAACAGCTGTTATTGGTGTAACAACTGTTATCTATGTGAAAACTGTGATCGCTGTAACAACTGTTATCGATGTAACAACTGCTATTAACGTAACAACTGTTATTGATATAACAACTGTTATCTATGTAACAACTGTTATAAGCGACACAACTCGTATTGCCGTAACAACTGTTATCGATGTCTCAACTGTTATTGATCTAACAACTGTTTTTGCTGTAACAACTGTTATCGATGTAACAACTGTTATTGATGTAACAACTGTTATCGATGTAACAACTGTTATTGAGTAAAAACTGGTATTGATGTAACAGCTGTTACCGGTGAAACAACTATTATTGAGTAAAAACTGTTATTGCTGTAACAACAATTATCAATGTAACAACTGTTATCAATGTAAAAACTGTTATCGATATAGCAACTGTTATCGATGTAACAACTGCTTTCGATGCAACAACTGTTATCGATGTAACAACCGCTATCGATGTAACAACTGTTATCGATGTAACACCTGTTACCAATGTAACAACTGTTATTGATGTAACAACTGCTATCGATGTAACAACTGTTATTGATGTGACAACTGTTATTCATGTAACAACTATTATTGGTGTAACAACTGTTAGTAATTGTATGTTATATCACTTCAATCCAACATATCCAATGAAAAATTCTTTGATATAAAAATATTCCTTTGAATATTTTGAGATTGCTATAGCAGACTTAACCACTCTCTTAAAGGCAGGTTGTCCCTTGAAGAAAGTAGTCTCTTAACCCGTTAATGGTCAAGCCGGCCAAAACGGGCCTTTGCTGTGGTCTTGGTAAATGTCCATTTGTAGGCTACAAGAGGCCCAAGGGCCTGAGGTGCTCACCTGGAACATTAACATTTGAACCATTTGTATTTAAATAGATATGATGGATCATTTCCGGAAAATCCAAGATGGCCACCCAAAAAAATGACCAATTAAAATTCTGAATTGATGTTCTAGAGTCTACCATGATAGGGTCATTCATAAAATCTAACATTTTCACCCAAATATTTCTCTATCAAAATTCTGAAAAGAAGTTCTAGAGCCTACCACTATAGAATCCATCTAGCCAAATTTGGTTGAAATATGTCAAGCAACTAAGGAGTAGCATTTTGATAATATCCGGTAAATTGGTCACACCGCTAAGGAGAAAAAGCGATTTGATGGACAGATGGACAGACGATGGATGGCCGGCCGCCATGGCATAAGCTAACAAGAAGACTAGTCTTGAAAATTGATTGGCTCGATAATTGAGCCAGTCATTCCAGTGGTAAATTTTCAAAAATAGCCTTGTCTTGGACATTCATTGAGTAAAAACTAGGATCTTAGCAATTTTGACCACTAAAGGGTTAAGGAAGGTGGTCTTTATACAAGGTTGGACTTTAACCCTCGAATTTGTTCAAGAAAATTTCAAGCTTCTCATAGAAATTGTCCATTTGCAGACCAAGAGACTATTTTTGAAAATTTACCACTGGAATGACTGGCTCGGTTAGCAAGCCAGTCATTTCAGCGGTAAATTTTTTTAAATAGTCTTCTTGGTCTGCAAATGGACATTTCTCAAGCCCACTCACTACAAAAGACGTGTTTGGCTGATACGAGTGTTAAAGGGTTAATGATTTAAATTGGCTAATAAAATCAAAAAACTTTTGCATCTTCAGGCCAAGAGAAAGCTTTGTAGAAAACATACAACCTGCTGATTTCTCCAAAATACACACAATCTTTTGTTATATACCGACTTTGGAATAATTTAATAAGACAAAGATTAAAAGGTGCTTGTTTATAGCATGATGTGGCAATCAACAATCATTTATAATGCTATTCTCAACCCCCTTTAAGTCACCTTAAATATACCTATCTAGCAACAGTGTGAATAATAAACCATAGCTAGCTGAGTACTTACTTTATCTCTGGCCCATTGTATACAATGCTCTATTTGAGCAGGAAATGACTTTAAGGTGCAGTATGGGTAATCTTCATCAGGCGGGTCATGCTGAAACAATTAATAACAAATCAGTTATTGTATATCAAAATGAATGTTTACATTGGCTATGATGCTTGGCGCTTCCGTCGGTGCTGGGTTCGATTCCTGGTCAATACATTTGTGTGTGTAAGCTTGTCACAGTTAGTCTTGTTACGATTGAAAGATGTTATCATTATTATCTGACCGCAACATTCAGACAGAGAAACCAGCCTCATTTTGAAATCAGACATACAGGTTAAGTTGAGGAATATTTTTAAATCAATTCTCCCAGAAGCTAATATTCAATAGGCTATAAAGAATTTGTTAATTGTGGTCTGTAAGCATGAAAGGGTTAAACACAGGCTAGATCCATATATGTGAAGGTTGCTATAAATAAAAGACACACTAAAGTTTGGTGAAAATTTCCCTTACAAGTAAAACCTGAGATATGGCACCAGACACACTAACACAGTCACATGCACACACCGACTGAATGACCAACTGAGAGACAGACAGACAGACAGACAGACAGACAGACACTTCATGACTGGAGAAATGATACAGTGCTATAAGCTATGTACACCCACCTGGCTGGCATAGCTTTCTGTAAGATGAGGGACGATCACCTGCACATGACCTTTAGCTCCCATTGTACCAGACTCCAACAATGGCCGCTGATTCGTTACACACCGACTTAACAAAACAATGGTAAATTTAGTTTCAATATTTACTATTCATGACCAATGATAAATGTCGTGATAGCCATGTTAATGTTCAATGCACCTTACAGAACATAAAAGCCAGCTGTTCCCTTAAATCCTTAAACCTTTACTCTCATGTACATTTCCTATGAGAAAATTTAAGTTGTCCGTGACGGACAACTTAAATTTTCTCATAGAAAATGTACATGAGAGTATATTTGGAAATTTATCACTAGAATGATTAAATACCCTGGACTCATCACGGGAAATGTGAATAATGACAAAAGTTTATACAGTGAGGCAATGGCAAAATAGATAACAAGTTGTACCGTGTTAATCTGGTACAAATATGATAGATTTTACGACTAAATTTGTTGATTTCGACATACATATGTTTCATAGGGACTCGAGGATGCTCATTTATAAATATGTGCCAAAACTTATGAATATCCATAAATTTAATCGTAAACGGTGACATCGTTGAATTTTACTTGCAAATAAATTAACCGCTTTATCAATGAACACAAAATGAGTGATAATTAGAATGTTACCTGTACATGTATCCGTTTACACCTCCATGTATCCCCATACCTGTTCATGTATCATCTTACCTGTCCATATATCACCTTACCTGTCCATATATCACCTTACCTGTCTCTACATTGCCTTACCTGTCCCTATATCACATTACCTGTCTATACATCACCTTACCTGTTCCTATATCACCTTACCTGTCCCTATATGATCTTACCTGTCCCTATATCAGCTTACCTGTTCCTATATCACCATATCTCTTCATATATGATCTTACCTGTCCCTATATCACCTTACCTGTACCTATATTACCTTACCTGTCCCTATATTACCTTACCTGTCTCTATATTACCTTACCAGTCCATATATCACCTTACCTGTTCCTATATCGCCGTACCTGTTCCTGTATCACCTTACCTGTCCCTATATTACCGTACCAGTCCATATATCGCCTTACCTGTTCCTATATCACCTTACCTGTTCCTACATCACCTTCCTGTTCCTACATCACCTTACCTGTTCCTACATCACCTTAACTGTCCCTACATCACCTTACCTGTCCATATATCACCATACCTGTTCCTATATCGCCTTATCTGTTCCCATATCGCCTTACCTGTCCATATAGCGCCTTACCTGTCCACATATCTCCTTACCTGTTCCTACATCACCTTACCTCTCCATATATCACCTTACCTGTTCCTACATCACCTTAGCTGTCCCTATATCACCTTACCTGTTCCTATATCGCCTCATCTGTCCATATATCACCTTACCTGTTCCTACATCACCTTACCTCTCCATATATCACCTTACCTGTTCCTACATCACCTTACCTGTCCCTATATCACCTTACCTGTTCCTACATCACCTTACCTATTCCTACATCACCTTAACTGTCCCTACATCACCTTACCTGTCCATATATCACCATACCTGTTCCTATATCGCCTTATCTGTTCCTATATCGCCTTACCTGTCCATATATCGCCTTACCTGTCCACATATCTCCTTACCTGTTCATACATCACCTTACCTCTCCATATATCACCTTACCTGTTCCTACATCACCTTAGCTGTCCCTATATCACCTTACCTGTTCCTATATCGCCTCATCTGTCCATATATCGCCTTACCTGTCCATGTAGCGTCTTGCCTCGATGTTATCTAATGCATTCACTATAACATCCTGAGCCTCAAAGAAGCTATCATTATACAGATTGGATTCTGTGTTTGGACTGACTGAAAAATATACAGTACCAAGTTTTCAAACACAGACACACCTTTGATAAATAAGCAGCTTACAAGGACCAGTAAAAATCAATCAGTCTTAATACATAGGCCAGTTAATTACAGGTAGTCCTCTTTGTGAGGACCACAACAGTAAATGCATGGGTTCAAGAACACAGGTGTCTGAGTGCAAGACTAAATTTTAGCCAGACCCACCCATGACCGTGACATAATACACTTCCCATAGCTGCTATTCAACTTTATTCATCCCAAAAAATATATTTTTATAACTATTCCATATTTGAAATCTCAATATCCTAACCCTTTAACCCTTAAATTTGTTCAAAAAAATTTTCTCATAGAAAATGTCCATTTGTAGACTGAGGGATTATTTTTGAAAACTTACCATTGGAATGACTGGCTCTGTTATCGAGCCAGTCATTCCAGTGGTAAATTTTAAAAAATAATCCCTCAGTCTACAAATGGCTCTTTCTTTAAGAGCACCGCAGAATCCATTTTTGACTTGAGCATTAAAGGGTTAATTAGATCTGGGAGGTCATTCATGAAATATGGAATTCTAAAATGTTCTGAAATTTGAGTAAATCATTATATAAATGTTCAAAATAATTCAATAACTGTTTTTTACCACACATTATTCTTTTAATCATTAAACATAATTGTTTACAGGGCTTTAGATTACCCCTTACCTGTGACTTTCGAAGTCATGCCCAAATGAAATCCACCCATATTACTGAGCCAAAATTAAAATCTTAATGGATGCTATCAACAGTAACTGACTGATTTACAATCAACTAAACACTCAGACATGGATTCTGTGACATTTTCTGGTCATTTAGACCAGTTATGCTGGTATTAAAACTAAAATGGCTCAAAATCTATCTTTCAGATTTCAAAACTCTGGTTTCTATGGGCATTAATGAATGATAGGCCCGATAGGTGGTGAGCCCAAATGAGGTAAATCTAAACCACTGGTTTACGAGATGATAGGTTTTGGATTTTGTGAAGATAGAAGTGAATTGAATGAGAATAGGACGCCCACTAATGGAATCCTTGCCTCTGCTCAACAATGATGACAGGATTGAGCAATCTAACAGTGATATGAATGAGCACGATCTAGAGAAAGATTACTCCTGCAAATCAACTCCATTATCACTCATGAAACAGTGATAAAAGACTTAAATGAACACACATGTACAGTACCTAAATATTTGAACAAACCTGACGAGTTAACATAACGTACCTTTGTGTTGTTGAGCATTAATTTTGATAGCTGTGGAGAAAAACAATTAAAACCTTTAAACATTTAAAAACAAATTTTTCTTGGCAATTCACCTTTCCAGAGTATCCATCCATCATCAGACCTTGTATGACGTCATAATCAGCTCAGCGCATGTATGATGACGTCATACTCATTACATCACAAAGGGTTCCATATAGACCGTTACCAAATCTCAAATGGTTCAACACGTTGTATGAATTGTATATCTTTGTAATTCTTTGCTATTTAATAAACATGCTGTTGAATATTTTGAAACTAATTTGACTGTGCGCTGTTGCTGCCCAACAGCACCCAGTCAAATTAGTTTCAAAATATTCAACAGCTTACCTGTGTATTTTTTTGGAAATTGATAGTCAGGGTGTTCAGAGATCGATCGATCCCAACATGAGCAATGTGTGGGTGGAGCTTAGCTAGAGATGGGCAGGGCATAGCTAAAACCAGAAAGGTCCATTGCAATTATAGATCTCGCACAAAAAGCCTATTGTGTTGATGCTTATCTATGTATACAAGTACGTACTGTACTCATGACATTCACTCGGCCATAAAGGGCATATTATTAGAATTCTTTGACCTCCACAACACGCCAAATCCCGTGAAGATCCAATCAGCAGAATTTGAGTTATCATCTGGGAACAAAGACCGATTTCCGTAACTGGGTCATGGTGACCTTGACCTTTCAACACCAAAATTAATAGGGTTCTTAGGGCCCACAAAGGCAACTCACCCTTAATTGGGTCACCGTAACCGTGAGCTTTTCCAACCAAGTTGAATATGGTTCTAAGGGACAAGGGCACCCGATCACCTGCATTTCTTGATCCTATCTCTAGTAGAACTTGAGTTATTGCACAGAAATGAACGCTTCGACCGACAAACAAACTGACTAATGGACGGACAAACCAAATGCTATATATATATATCCCCATATATCTATATGGGGTGTAATAAATAAAGATGAAATAAATTTCACCAGATATGGTAGCACCTTTTAAGAATGCCTTTGCCAATAGTTGTTGTTGCCACAGACAGCAACAACCTTAAGTGAAATTGTTCTCATGATAAATGAATGGATATTGATAAGGATAATTAAGATCCACTTGCATTTCCTATCGAAAGAGATGCCGATAAATCTGAATCATAGAGGCATCAAACAGAACAGACTATGTGTATCCATACATATGAAAGTTAACATAATGCATATACACTTGCCTACCATTTCACTGCCATTAACTCTTTCATGTCCAAGCTGGCCAAAACCGGCCTCTACAGTGGTCTTTAGGAATGTTTGCAGGCCAAAATATTTTTGAAAATTTACAACTGGAATGACTGGCTCAATAACTGAGCCAGTCATTCCAGTGGTAAATTGTCAAAAATAGTCTTTTCTTGGCTTGTAAATGGATATTCTATAGGCAAATATAATGATATTCTTGACCAGATTTAGACAATAAATGGTTAAGGAATACCCTGGATTTGGGGAACAATAAAGAATGTACACTGTACAATATTACAAAGTATATATACCTGAATTAATGTGCAGCGTGGCTTGTGCTGCTGTTGTACTTTTGGCTTGCTAGTGAAAACAAAACAAACACAATAAAATATCATTACTTTTTAAACATTAGCACTCTGTGGACAAATTTTTAAATCAATTTAAAAGATGAACTGCTGTTCATTTTTCAACAAATTTGGTGGAAGACGTTGCTGTCGTAGACGACGGCAACCTCGTCCACCAAAATTGTTGAAAAATGTACATCAGTTTCTTTGCTATTGACATCAGTAAAAGATAGACTATTGAAATCAGAGTGGTAAGAGTTAAGAAAGGTACAATTAATAGATCATAAGGAAATGAGTATCTCGATGAAAATGAATTTATTGAAATTTACTATGTTCTGTTTAAAACTAAATGATAGAGTGTGGCTGGGTGTGCAAGTGTACGTGGGTGCGTGCGTGTGTGCGTGCGTGCTTGCTTCTGGGTATATGTGCACAGATATAGGTCTATCGACATTCAATCAATTTGAAAACATTTTCATACAAGAATAAGAGTAACACACTGATTATCTGAGATATCGTAAGATTTTCACTATTACCCGTATATGATGTGGCCGGAAGAGGAATTGTCTGTTCAGGTTGGACTTTTCAATGAGGTCATGGTCAGTAATTGTGACCTGAAAAACAAACCGAAAATAAAACCATCTGTACACTGAGGGGAATTAGATAATCGGACAAGCTAGAGATTCCTGGCTTCTGTTTATCATGGATACTGATGGCCATTCTGAGCATGCTGTCTCAAAATGAAGATTTATTTCCTATCTGCCAGTATAGGCATTTTGGTGAGATGAATACAGAATACACAAGTTAAGCTCGTCAAACTGAACAAGAGGCCCAAGGGCCTGTGGCGCTCACCTGTACCATTACCATTTGAAACATTTGCATTTAAATAGACATGATCGGTAATTTTCGGAAAATCCAAGATGGCCAACAAAACAATTAACCAATCAAAATTCTGTACATATTTTCTGAAGCCTACCCAACTAGGTTCCTTCCAACCGAGTTTGAATGAAATCTGCCAAGTGGTGTAGGCTTTTAACTTTTATACACCAAAACTTTTGGAAAATCCAAGATGGCCAACAAAAAATTGACCAATTAAAATTCTGCATACAATATCTGAAGCCTGCCACCATAGGGTCCTTCCATCCAAATCTGGTTGAAACCGCCCAAGCAGTTAATGAGGAGTAGCGTTTTAAACAATATCCAGTAAATTTGTTATAAAATTCAAGATTTTCACAAAAAGATTTAGCAATCAAAATTCTGTATACATGCTCCGAAAGTGATACCAATAGGGTCCATCCAGCCAACCGGTTAATGAGTAGGATTTTGACAATTTCCGGTTAATTTTTCATAAAACCTAAGATCTTCACACAAAATATTAAACAATCAAAATTCTGAATAGACGTTCTAGAGCCTACCACCATAGAATCCATCTAGGGTAGTTAAAGTTGATTGAAATATGTCAAGCAGCTAAGGAGTAGCATTTTGACTGTCATTTCCGGTAGATTTTTTTTATAAAATCTAAGACTTTCACCCCAAACATTGATCGATCAAAATTCTGAATAGAAGTTTCAGAACCTACCACTGTGACAATAGAATGCATCTATTCAAATTTGGTTGAAATATATTAAGCAGCTGAGGAGTAGCATTTTGACCATTTCCGGTATATTTTTAATAAAATCTAAGATTTTCATCAACAAATTCTAGAGCCTTCCACCATAGAATCCATCTAGCCAAATTTGGTTGAAATATGTGAAACCGCTATGGAGGAGTAGCATTTTGACCATTTCCGGTAAATTTTTCACAAAATCTAAGATTTTGACCCAAAAGATTCATCAATCAAAATTCTGAATAGAAGTTCTAGAACCTACCACCATAGAATCAGTCTAGCCATATTTGGTTGAAACCTGTCACGTAGCTAAGGAGAAACATTTTGACATTTTCCGGTGAATTTGTCATAAAATCTAAGATTTTCACCCAAAAAAATCGACCAAACAAAATTCTGAAAAAGTCTTAAGGGTACCAGCATAGGATCCTTCCAGTCAAATTTGATTGAAATCAGTCAAACCATTAAGGAGAAGCAAGTTGACGGATGGACGTCATGACATAAGCTCACTTGGCCTGAAAGGCCAAGTGAGCTAACAAATGGCATGGATGTACACACATGCACACATAAGCAAAACCAGAAACGTGGTTTCTATGCAACCATGAAGCTCGACTTCCAACATAAAATCAATATAGAAGGCCTTATTGCTAACTTGGACCATTAGGATTTGAAACATTTACATTTAAATACCGGTAGACTAAACGAAATCACGGATTTCTTTTTTCACGAGAGTTGATACTTACCTCCTTAACACTTTGATATTCCCAAATATCGACTTTCACTCAATAAACACTCAGATTAAAAACAGATAAGTGCCCCTACTGGGCAGGTAGTCAGATGACAGTAAGGCGGATGCCAGCCCCAAACTCGCGCATGCACAGACTCGCACTTCCTTTGACTAATTTATTGGCTGACACAATGCAACTTTAGAAAGCCTGAAGACCGAGCCTCTGTGGGGCGGAGAGGCCGGGTCTGTGTTAGGGAGGTAAGTATCAACTCTCTCATGAAAAAAGAAATCTGTGATTTCGTTTATTTCGCTTCAAGAGTATACTTACCTTCCTAACACTCTTTGATATTGCCAGAATTCGTAAGAGAATTTGGCGGGAGGGAGGCGAGGTCAAAAGACCAGCTCTTCCCTATGCGCTTTTCTGCGATTAAGGCACTTAAACTTCTGAAATTGTGTGGAAACACAATCAGGAATAGATAGGAAACACATGGCTGAGAGAAGACCATATGTCATATGCTTTGCCCCCTCCCCCCTTTTCTTGGGAGGGAGACAGAATGACTTCAATGTCTCATACGCTCTCTACGTACAAGTGCCTTGTACTATAGGACATTATACGAAAAAGGCTCAATTTTCGTATGCTCTCAAGAATGAACCACATAAAACACATACCATCACCTTATTAAAAACAAAGGGTCACGTGACAAAACAATCAACAATGAACAACACATAAACATAGACCTTGTGAAACATTAGCTGCTGCCATCATCTTCCCACAGGTGACGACTGATGCAGTCCAGACAAGTGGTTGGTTACATTGATAAATTGTGATATACATAAAAAATGAGAGAACCTCATCAAAATATGTACACCTAAATTATTTTTTCAAAATCTATAAGGCGAGAGGATTTGAGGTGTCACAGAGGTAATGGTCGGTGAAACTTGACTCACAGTGCCACTGGGCTACTGACATAATGTCATCCACAGGGACCCCATTAAACAGGGCAGTAGAAGCCACTAGGCCGCGAACACTGTGACCCTTAGCAGTCACCTTGTTTACCTGTGGTGGATTTATGACGAAATTGAATACATTCTACAATCCACCTGGAAATGGTGTCCTTGGAAGCCCTACCACGAGGTTCAATATATGACAACCATAACGCTGATGGGTCCATCCGCCATTCCTGGGTACGTTGTTTGTACCTGTTTAATGTGCGGACTGGACACCATGCCTTTGAATTAGGATCATATCTAGTCAAAGCTGGTAAAACTATGGGTTGACCTGGATATTTCAAAGACTGGTTTTATCCTAGTAGAAGCCTAAGGCTTTCCCCTGTAACCACATAACAGTCAGCCTCGGCTGATAAGGCATGAATTTCGCTTCTCCACCTTGCCGAGGCCGCAGCAATTAAAAATAGTTTTAAGAGTCAACATTTTCATAGAAATGAAACTTAGTGGTTCAAATGGCTTATCAGCTAATACCTGTAGCACTAGTGATACACTCCAAGACAGAATCACAGGGGGATTCCTTGGTCTTAGATTGCCCATGACCTTAATTAAAGTATTTAATGTACTTACTTCATCACGTGCCTTATTAACCAAGCAAGGGATAACTGTCATTAAAGCTGAGTAGTAGCGAGCAATAGGTAGGCTGGAGGCTATAGGCATCATACAGGTGACAGAGGAAATCAGCTACTACCTGAAGAGATGAATCCATTGAATTAATACATCTTTCTGAGCACTATTCTGCAAATCTGTTGATTTTATCGTTACACAGTATATGCTCTGGAGGTTGACCCCCTTCTGGCTTTTACCATAAACATGGCTGCTTGCTCAGAAAAGCCCTGCTTAATTCTTGATTGCTTAACAACATCCATGCAGTCAATCTAAACATTGATGGATTGTTGTGAAGGGCCTTGCCCTGGAACATAATATTGTCCATCAGAGGCAGAGGAGCTGGATTGCAGACCAGAAGGTCCAGCAGATCTGTATACCATGATCGGCTTGGTCAATTTGGGGCGATCAGAAGCACTTGGCACTCCTCCTATCTGATTTTCTGAAGAATTTTTGGAATCAGGATTGCTGGAGGGAATCGGAGAGACATATGTCGTCATCTTCGCATTCTTCTTCATTGTGAAAAAGCTATCTTGGGTTTCCCACCAGTGGTTGAACAGACGATCCGCCACACATTGATTTAGTTGCCATTCCGTAGGTAAAACACTCATCCTTCGGCTCAATGAATCTGCTAGCAGATATAACCTTCCCGGAATATCAACTGCTTTCAAGATGATCCTGTGATCCAGGTACCAGCAAAGCAATTTCCATGTCATCATACAGACTGGGCGACTTCGTTCCACCCTGGCGGTTTATGTAAGTCACTACTGTTGAATTGTCTGATCGTACCAGAATAATCTTGCCCTGAACTTGCATTAAGAAATGTTCCAGGCCCAGTACTATTGCTCGTAATTCCAGTAGATTGTTCTTGTGACTGATCCAGATTCCAAAGCCCTGATACTGTGGCTTCTTCCAGGCAAGCTCCCCATCGCTCCATTGATGCATCTGTATACATCGTTATCTGAGGGTGGGGAGGGGTGAGCATCACCCCCACCAGGAGATTCTCTCTTACCATCCATCATTGTAGGTGGTGAATAAGAGGCTCCAATACCGGCACATTCGAGTCCAGTGATCCTGTACTTTGGGTACACTGTGTCATGAGAAACAACTGGATAGGCCACCTGCGTAAGGCTGCCTGTGGAATGACTGGTTCCAATGAAACCATCAACCCAAGCATTCTCAAGTAAACCCATGCCAGGACATAATGACTGTTGCACACTGACTGTATTAATGAGATGAGTATTTCTACTCTCTCCTGAGTAGGATAAACATATCCTATCTCTAGATCGAAGAACATTTCCAGGTAAACAAACTTCTGGGATGGAGTCAGCTCTGATTTTTGAAAGTTGATTATCCAGTCTAAGTCTGTGAGAGTCTTTAGAACTATCTCCAGATTTGCTGACAGACTTTCCTGATTGTGTGCATTTAACAGCCAGTCATCTATGTACGTATGGACTGCTATGCTTCTCCTGCGGAGGTATGCTGTTATGGTGAAGACCCGAGGAGCTGTTGAAATTCCGAAGGGTAAAACCCTGAATTCCCACTGACGGCCCTGGAATGCAAACCTCAGGTACCGGCGAAAACTCCTCGCCATTGGAATGTGGAAATATGCATCCTTCAAATCTATTGACGACGTCCACATTCCTTTCTCCAACCCTGCCAACACCGATTTCACTGTTTCTATTTTGAAACTTGCTGTGTCTATGAACTCGTTCAGTGGCTTGAGGTTGAGAATTGTCCTCCACCCTCCAGTGCTTTTTGTCACTAGGAACACGGTTGAGTAGAAACAATTTTGTCCCGGTTGAATTGCTCGTTTTTGTATGAGGGAATTTATTTCCTCCTCTATACACAACCGTTGATCTGGATCTCTTGGAATTTGAGTCCAGATCGGAACCAGAGACAGCTGTGATGGCGGGCCTACTATCCAGTCGGAATGATACCCGACTGAAAGCCATCGTAAGACTAAGCAGTCCTGAGTCAACCGCTCCCACTCTTGCCTGTGGTGGGCCAGCTGGCACCCCACTGATCCACCTAGGGAGAGAGGTGGACATGAGCAATGCAAGCGTGGCCCTGCCTCTGGATCCAGAAGCACTGGAATAGTCCTTACTGTGGCAACCGGCTCATCAGGCATGGTTATCATGACCAGATCCTCGCACGCCAGGGCCCGCACCACACCCACCACAGTGCGCGGGTGGCTGCCTGTGACCCCCTTGCTGCTGGCCGGAGCATGCGCGGCCGTGGCTGGCTTCTGACTTGGCAACCGCAACCCCATGCCTGCAGGGATGATACGCAGGGGTTGCTGCATGAACGCGCTCTCTGCGGAACACTTCAAATTGCTCGCGCAAAGCCCTCTGGTTATTGACCAGGATTACCGTCTCTTGGAGGTGCTTACATCCCTTACCTCCAAAGAGACCAGGACCTGTCATAGGCGTATGCAGAAGCCTATTATACAAGTCCTGGGATGGGCACAGGTTGTCTAAGGCAAACGTGCGCAGCGCCCAGACAATCCTGGTCACAGACCGGGTTAGACAGTCCAGAGACAGGTTAATACCATCCTGGATGGCTCTCTGAACTGTCACCGGACTAGCCGGGCGCGATGAGGATGCTGTCACTACCTCCTGTAATAGCTGGGAGACATGCGAAAGCACTGCAATAGACACTCTCGAACTCTCCTCCACATAGTGCAACGCAGTATTTGCCGAACGCAAAGCGTTCGTCCACAGCGCTCCCGTGTCAGTTCGGGAGCCTGGCTGCGTATCTTCGCCTAACACAGCGAGATCATCCGCGCTCGGCTTAGGCACCACACCATACCTCACACCACACGAGGTGCCTTCGCGAGACATCCATTCGCCTTAATGGACATCTCTGCCGCTGTAAACATATCAACAATATGTTCCGCAGAGATGGCATCGCGGTAGCAGTCGGCTTACCTGCCAGCCACGGGCGCTGGTCCCGCTGGCTGGCCAACTGATCCACAGTAAGAGCTGGCCTGACGTTTATTAGCCAATGACAAGCGTCAGACCAGTCTTCCTCTGTGGCCACCAGTGAATGCTCGACTAGGCGCGGGCCTTCGTTATCCTCTAGAGAATTCACAGGTGATTGCATGGCTGGAGGAACCGATACTCCTGGCTCGACAGAGCAGGCATGCTAAACACACTGGCTTGACCAGGAGCAGGCGCCGTGGCATTGCGTGGGGAATGAAAACTCGCCACACCATAGCCCTGGCCAGAACCAGCTACACCATCGGCAACCCGACGTATGCGGTAATGCAGGCCATCGGATCCAGCCCGGGCTACCTTCTGCGCCATGAATGCTACTCCTGCCTGAGTAAACCCGTGGAAAATGTCGCCCGTGTTCCCCGCGAGGGGTGTACATACGTTAATTTCCATGGCCATGGCGTTAGGAGAACCCAGCAGATAATCCTCTTCTAGATTAGACTCCAGGTCAGCAAGGAATGCTAACCCGGACTGGCCAGGAAAGGTACCATAAGAGGTAGTGGTACCTGTAGGGTGCAGATAATCTTGGGAACCTGATAAGTGGGAACTAGGCTCCAGCGATACGTCCACGAACAAGCGGTGCGGCAAGCCTGCTGCCAGTGTCCTCATAGTGGACTGCTCCCTCTAATGGGGCCACCTCTGAATCTTGGACAAAAACTGATAAGTCCCTAAAGAGAACCGATTCAGAGGCGGGGATTATCTGCTCCGGAGCAGTAGAAAACAATAAAGGATTTTGCCCGGGAGCTTGCCGCGAAGCAACTCTGGGACCAAAAACCGTTATTGGCTTCTTCATCTCTCCCATTATCTCAAGACGGATGGCTTCCATATCCATGGTGGATGAAGTCTTCCTCTTACCCTTCTTAACAAGACTTCGCTCCTTCGTCGAGTATCTCGCCTCCTCTAACGCCTTCTCCTTGGCCTGTAAGGACAAGAACTCAGTCATTAATTCGGTCCCCCCCACCCCTCCACTGTTTATATGTCACAATTTAACAATGGGCCACATGGACTACATTGAAAACACAGGTGAGGGGCAAATCTAGGTTTGAGAAACCTGCCACAAGCAGAACAACCAGGTTTCTGAAAAAGGCCGTAAGACGAAGACAATGAGTATTTTAGTTAATGAATTAGTAAAACTCAAAACGAAAATAAAGAAAGAGGGCTGGTGGCCATAAAGACCACTACACTAACAGATAAACCAGCATTGGACAAAACTTTACATTAATAAAGGTGCAAGGCTGATTATGACATCATAACTTCAAAAATAAGAAGGTAATCCGGCTTGAAAACAACATCCAGGTGTAAGGACGAATTGTATTCAAAATCCAGAGCATCATAACCTAGGATACCTGCGTCTTTAACATAGACAAACCATCCGATCTGATGAACTGGAAGCTCCACCAATCTCTATGACCTCTTAAATCTCTCCACCATTAAGGGAGGGAAGTGGACCAAGAGGGCAAAGTGAGACCTTCTTATGAGAACGCCATCTCACTCGGCATAGATTTTGATTAGTTCTTTTCTAACATTGCTAGTAGGAAATGGAACCTTGGTGGAGAGAAAAACAAACCCTCTGAAGATGTGTTGTTCCTTGTTCAATCATAGAAAGATACCTGTGGACACAAACACAAAGACAGATTAGTATTTCATAGCGTCAGAAAGAAATAAACCATTTTTTTAGGCGCTTGACACATCTAATCGCGAATCCCGGAAACACATTATAACGGGATTAAACGCTAAACTAAAGTATGTAGTTGAATTCACCTGATAACGTGGTCCCTGGCCATCCTCTGGAGACTTTCCAGGGTCACACATTATCCTTAGGTGATATTCTTTCAGAAATTGAGAGAAACTTAGCAGAAAACTTGTATAGTAAAGAATTGCATGTGTCTCTTTAGCCAATAAATTGGAAGAGGAAGTGCTAGTCTGCGCATGCGCGAGGTTGGGGCTGGCATCTGCCGGACTGTCATTTGACTACCTGCCCAGTAGGGGCACTTAATCTTTTTTATCCGAGTGTTTATTGAGTGAAAGTCGATATTTAGGAACATCAAAGAGTGTTAGGGAGGTAAGTATACTCTTGAAGTGAAAATGATAGATAACAAAATCGAAGATGGCCAGCAAAGAAATTGATCAATCAAAATTCTCATTTGATATGTTGAAGCCTACTGCTATAAGATCATTAAACCCAACTTTCGTTGATATTGGCCCACTAAATAAGGGGTAGCATTTTAAATGGTTCTGGAAAGTTTTCAAAAAATCCAAATGGCCTCCAAAAAATTGACCAACCAAAATTCTGAATACATGTTCTAGAAGAGCCTACCACTATAGAATCCATCAAGACAAATTTGGATAAAATCCACCATGGAGTTATGGAGAAAATGCATTTTGACAATTTCCAGTAAAGTTTTCATAAAATCTCTAAGGCTTTCACCAAAAACTTGACCAATTAAAATTCTGTATAGAACTTCTGAAGCATATCCCCATATGGTCATTCCGGATAAAGTAAGTTGACATCTGCCAAGTGGTTAATAACGAGTAGAGTTTTGACAATTTCCGGTAAACAAAGATTTTCACACAAATAAAAACAAATCCTGTATACATGTTCTGAAAACGAAAGCATTACGATTCTTCCAGCCAAATTAGGTTGAAATCTGCCATGCGGTTAATGAGTAGTGTTTTGACAATTTCCGGTATATTTCTCATAAAATTAAAATTTTAAGACAAAAAATTTACCAATCAAAATTCTGTATATAAATTCTGAAACCTACGCACATAGGGTTCATCCAGCCACATTAGGTTGAAATCTGATAAGTGGTTAATGAGGAGTTGCGTTTTTAAACAAAGGTTGACGGATGGATGACGGATGACAGACGGTCGCCATGCATATCAGTGACTTTGACCTTTTGACCAAAACATCATTGTGTGATGCCGTGTCATTATAAGGAGGCATGTGTCCAAATTTGGGTCCAGTATGACTAACCAAACCTGAGATATAAACAGAAAAATTGAGCTAAACGGAAAATGTTAATGTTTAAAACAATAAGGTTTTTACCAAGGTCACAGTGACCTTTGACCCCAAGGTCATCGTGAGATGCATATCATTATAAGGAAGCATGTGCCCAAGTTTGGGTCCAGTATGATTAACCAAAGCTGAGACATAAACCGAGGCCGGAAATTGAAGACCAGAGCATTAGCTAACAATAAATTAAAGACATAAACTACTGACCAGTCCTTTCTGTTCCGTGGCCACACCGAGCAGTGCATAGTTTTTCAGCATTTCACACCCAATAGCTCCACACCCAACCTGAAATACAGGAACAGAAAAACACATGCGCTTATCTATCTACCTGCTGCAAGCCACCAGACACTAATTTCAATGGCCGATAACTCTGGAGTATTCTGAAAACAATTTGACTGAAAGTTGTTGGTTGCTTAGATAATTTTTCAAAATATTCAAGCTAAACCCAATAGAAAATGTAGTCTTGAGAAATTTGGCAGACAGACATCTAGGTACTGGTGATCAACCCTTTCATTGAAATAACTGAATAGTTGCCTATGGATGGAATACATTATACACTACCCTTAATTCAAAATAAATATTTATTAACCCCTTAAGGGTCAAGCCGGTCAAAACAGGCATTTGCATTGATCCTGAGAAATGTCTATTTGTAGGCCAAGAAGACTATTTTTGATAATTTAACACCAAAATACCTGACAAACACACACAAATATAGCGCCTTGATAACGGAGCCAGTCATTCCAGTGCCAAATTTTCAGAAACCGTTTTTTCTTGTCCTGCAAATGAACATTGTCTCAGTCAAACTTTCAATATTCTTGTCAAATTGTGAGCATTAAGGGTTTAAAATAAGTCTTATGACAAAATAATGTTTCATGAGATATCCATATTAACCAAGCAAATACAAGGCAATTAATTTGAAGAAGTACATGTTGAGAATACAGAGTGTCTGTATTTATATATCCATGACCTACTCACCATGAATAGTCTTAAGCAAGCTATCTTTCTGCATAAATCATCACCCAGACATGCCCTCAGTGAATCATAACGGTCGCTCCTAAAACAGAGGAAAATCTACATCAAACCATGTATTATAGACATTAGATAGCATCTGCTTCAAGGCACACAAGATAGCATCTGCTTCAAGACACACGAGATAGCATCTGCTTCAAGGCACACGAGATAGCATCTGCTTCAAGACACACGAGATAGCATCTGCTTCAAGGCACATGAGATAGCATCTGCTTCAAGACACACGAGATAGCATCTGCTTCAAGGCACACAAGATAGCATTTGCTTCAAGACACACGAGATAGCATCTGTTTCAAGACACACGAGATAGCATTTGCTTCAAGGCACACAAGACAGCGCATCTGCTTCAAGGCACACAAGATAGCATTTGCTTAAAGACACACGAGATAGCATCTGTTTCAAGGCACACAAGACAGCATCTGCTTCAAGGCACACAAGATAGCATCTGCTTCAAGGCATATAAGATAGCATATGCTTCAAGACACACGAGATAGCATCTGCTTCAAGACACACGAGATAGCATTTGCTTCAAGGCACACAAGATAGCATCTGCTTCAAGGCATACAAGATAGCATCTGCTTTAAGGCACACAAGATAGCATAGATGCTTCAGGGTACATAAGATAGCATCTGCTTCAAGGCACACAAGATAGCGGTGATGCATTATGGATGGTCAAGAAAACTGACCAGCTGTAACGCCTCATAAATTGATAATAGACCACAATTTTTTTAGTAAATCGGGATTTAATTGTTAGTTCATGGGCACTTTAAAACTAGAAGTGCACACAACATTTTATATTTAGATTGGAATCACCATATTATTTTACTCATTTATCGAGCCGGGTGAAGGTTTTCGTACAAAAGCAGTGCCCCCTGCTGGCTCGATCATTCACCAGCTACATTCTGAACCATAAACACATGCACTGTAATAAGTAGTGTTGTGTGCAAACTATATAAGTCATGATTCCATTCTGTGATGTCATGATTACTATTTACGATTCTCTGTTATGACATCATGAGGCACAAAGCCAGGTAGAAAGCTAAATTAAATTTGCTAAAGAAAAATTCACTTACTGGGGTTCAAATTCATCTGTGTCTTCGGAAATGTTTAATAATTCGCCCGCATCCATGTGTATCTGGGAATACAATAACAGATGATTTAATTACAGTGGCACACAAACATGTACAAATGTTCCACAGACACAAATCTTTTACTCTAGCACTGATATGGCTGAGGTCACGTAAATAAATTTAATCGTTTCACTATCAAAAAAGGTTTAAAAAAAAAGATTAGTGCAGGGAAGGAGTATCTTTTGAAAATTTTATCACTGGAATGACTGGCTCAATTATCATGTTTTCCAAAATCATCCATTGGCCAGCAAAGAGACAGGTTTTAAGATGATTGCAAAGACTGCTTTCAGCCAATCTGACAATTAGATGGTTAACCCATGACCCTATAATGGCCCAGGCCACCTGGCTCACTCCCAACTGTAACAGCTCAGGCTGCCTGGCTCACACCAGACTGTAATGGCTTAGGCTGCCTGGTTCACTCCAGACTGTAACAACTTAGGACGCCTGGCTCACTCCAGACTGTAATGGCTCAGGCTGCCTGGCTCACTCAAGAATGTAATGGCCCAGGCCACCTGGCTCACTCCAGACTGTAATGGTTCAGGCTGCCTGGCTCACTCCAGACTGTAATGGCTCAGGCCAGCTGGCTCACTCCAGACTGTAATGGCTCAGGCTGCCTGGCTCATGCCAGACTGTAATGGCTCAGGCTGCCCGGCTCACTCAAGAATGTAATGGCCCAGGCCACCTGGCTCACTCCAGACTGTAATGGTTCAGGCCAGCTGGCTCACTCCAGACTGTAATGGCTCAGGCTGCCTGGCTCATGCCAGACTGTAATGGCTCAGGCTGCCTGGCTCACTCAAGAATGTAATGGCCCAGGCCACCTGGCTCACTCCAGACTGTAATGGTTCAGGCTGCCTAGCTCACTCCAGACTGTAATGGCTCAGGCCAGCTGGCTCACTCCAGACTGTAATGGCTCAGGCTGCCTGGCTCATGCCAGACTGTAATGGCTCAGGCTGCCTGGCTCACTCCAGACTGTAATGGCCCAGGCCACCTGGCTCACTCGACTGTAATGGCTCAGGATGCCTGGCTCACTCCAGACTGTAATGGCTCAGGCCGCCTGGCTCACTCCAGACTGTAACGGCTTAGGCCGCCTGTCTCAATCCAGACTGTAACGGCTTAGGCTGCCTGGCTCACTCCAGACTGTAACGGCTTAGACCGCCTCATACTTTAACAATGGCAATGATTCCTGAAAGAATGCTCACCCTTTAGCCGCTAGCATCTATGTTATGCAGGCATATTTGTGTGGTGAAATACGGTACCAGTATAAGTATTGAAGTTATTTTAAGAAGATTGGCACTTTGCCCAACTGTCAGATGCCGCAATATCGCTAAAACATCATCACAGGGTGGATGGAGATTTAATTTATAATCATATAGTATTGCCAAATACACCATAGGTAAGGTATAGGGTGGTCTGGCCGTTACAGTCTGGCGTGAGCATAGACGTAATTTCATTTATTTCACATTTTTTTTCATGATTTTGATAAAAATGTTAAATTAAAGGAAAATTTTGAAAAATAATCTAGTCCACACAGAAGATTCCGTAAATATATGCACGCATCAAAGGGTTAAATAAATGTTGTTAGCCCGCTCAGTTTCAATGATGTTATCATGAACTACCTCTCTGCGTTATTTTATATGATTTATTTTTTATGATTTATATTCATTTAAAATCCATATTATAGTATATTACTTCAAACTGCATGTAGTTTCCTTCCTAAAACCATCATCTTTACTCACCCATTGCATGAGCGGAGTGAATTTCCCCGTGATAGCTTTGAGGGCTTCCTGTGCAAGAATACCTCCGAGGGTGGCACAGAGAGGCGGCAAGCATCCACGACACGTGTAAGACATCTTCTGCAACAGTGCCTCATCTACACGGTCAACCTGAAAACACATTTAGTCTTAATATCCCATTAAGTGAAACTTGTAGATAAAATTTATTGCACACCTTTAGATAATTGGTAGAAATTAGTCAATATATTCTAGTTCGATGACACAGACTAACAAGTATGTGATTTTATACATGCGAACACATGTACGAAACACTCGTTCGTGTGCATGCACGCACACATATGATATAAACGAAATCACGGATTTCTTTTTTCACGAGAGAGTTGATATTTACCACCCTGATACTCTATGATATTTCCCAAATATCGACCTAGCTTCAATAATACTAAGAAGTAAAAAGAAACCGACCCCACTGGGCAAGTTACTCAACTGACAGTCCGGCGGAGGTGCCGCCCAAACTTGCACATGCGCAGGGCTGTCGCTCTATTCCAAATTATTGGTTGACAAATTGCAACATAAAACGCTGATAGACCGAGCCTCTGTGGGGCGGAGGAGGCTGGGATCCTATCAGGGTGGTAAGTATCAACTCTCTCGTGAAAGAAGAAATCCGTGATTTCGTTTATTTCACATCAAGAGTATACTTACCACCCTGATACTCTATGATATAGCCAGAATTCGTAAGCGAACTCGGCGGGAGGGCGGCAAGATCAGAAGACCAGCTCATCCCTGGAAGAGCAAGCTCTTTTGCTTTTGGAGCACAAAAAACATCTGAAATTGCGTTTGAAACACAACCAGGAAATGACTTGGACATCGGCTAACATGACCGATGTTGAGAGTAATGACCGTTTAACATGCGCTCCCCCACCCCTCTTGTAAAAAGGGGAGCTATGACCTCAATGTCCTACACGCTCTCTATGTACTCGTGCTACAGTACTATAAGAGATCGGACGAAAGCTTCATTTCATATACTCTCAGATGGAACCACAATAAACACGAACCATCACCATATTAGCAATAAAAAACGTTACAAAAAAAACCCATCACCAAATATAGGACTAACCTAATTTGACGAGATTCCCTTTATTCACCGCTGGCGATGATAGGTATAGTACGGAATAGCGGGGAAATCATCCACTTAAATGCACTGTGTGTGAGTCATAGGCCTTATGAACAATAGTTACAAATATTTACAGATTAACGTTTATCTAAAATCGATAAGGCAAGCAGGTTTGACGTGTAACGGAGATAATGGTCGGTGAAACTAGACTCACAGTGCCATTGTGCTACTGACATAATGTCATCCATCAGCACTCCGTTAAACAGAGCCATGGAAGTCACTATAGGCTGACCAGGATATTTTAAAGACTGGTTTTTAGCCATAAAGTTAACTCTAGGTAGAAACCCAAGGTCTTCCCCTGTAACCACAAAACGGCCTGGCTCTGCTGACAAAGCATGTATTTCACTTCTTTATCTGGCTGAAGCTGCAGCAATCAGAAAAAATGTTTTTTAAAGTGTCAACATTTTCATGGAAATGGAGCTTAGTAGTTCAAAGGGTTTATCTGATAATACTTGAAGTACTAACAATAAACTCCAAGATGGAATCTTAGATTACCCATGCCTTTGATTAAAGTATTTAGATTACATACTTCATCACTTCCCCTATTAGCCAAGCAAGGGATAACTGCCCTTAAAGCTGACTTGTAGCCAGCAATAGCGTTAGGTCAAGCCATAGCTATAGCCATCAAAAAGATGACAGATGAAAACGGCTACTACCTGAATAGATGCATCCATTGGATTAATACATCTTTTTGAGCACCATTCAGCAAATGTGTTGATTTTATAATTATATGCTCTGGAGGTTGACCCCCTTCTGGCTCTTGCCATGAACATCGCTGCTTGCTCAGAAAAGCCCTCCTTAACTGCTAATTCCTTGACAACATCCATGCAATCAATTGGAACATTGACGGGTTGTTGTGCAAGGCCTTGCTCTGGAAGATTATGTTGTCCATCAGAGGCAGAGGAACAGGATTGCAGACCAGAAGGTTCAGCAGATCCGTATACCATGATCGGCTTGGCCAATTTGGGGCGATCATAAGCACTTGGCACTCCTCCTGTCTGATTTTCTGAAGAATTTTTGGAATCAGGATTGCTGGAGGGAATACATATGCATACATTCCCACCCAGCTGATAGCTAACGCATCTGTTGCGAAAGCGCTTGGATCTGGAATCGGAGAGATGTACGTCGTCATCTTCGCATTCTTCTTCGTTGCGAATAACTCTATGTTGGGTTTCCCCCAGTGGTCGAACAGACGATCCGCCACACATTGATTTAGTTGCCATTCCGTAGGTAAAACACTCATCCTTCGGCTCAATGAGTCTGCTAACAGATTTAACCGTCCCGGAATATGAACTGCCTTCAAGGTAATCCTGTGATCCAGGCACCAACAAAACAGTTTCCAAGTCATCATACAGAGACTGGGCGACTTCGTTCCGCCCTGGCGGTTTATGTAAGTCACTAATGTTGAGTTGTCTGATCGAATTAGAATACTCTTGCCCTGAACTTTCTGTAAGAAATGTTCCAGGCCCAGGGCTACTGCTCGTAATTCCAGTAGCTTGATATGTTCCTTTGACTGTTCCATATTCCAAAGCCCTGATCTCGTGGATTCTTCCAGGCAAGCTCCCCACCCCTCCATCGATGCATCTGTATACATCGTTAACTGAGGGTGAGGAGGGGTTAACATCACCCCCGCCAGGAGATTCTCTGTCTTCAACCACCATTAAAGGTGATGAACTAGAGGCTCCAACACTGACACGCTCGAGTCCAGTGAACCTGTACTCTGGGTCCATTGTGTCATGAGAAATAACTGGATCGGCCGCTTGCGTAAGGCCGCCTGAGGAATGACTGGTTCCAAAGAAACCATAAATCCCAGCATTCGCAGATAAACCCGTGCCATGACATGACGACTGTTACACACTGACTGTATTACTGAGATGACTATCTGTACCCTCTCCTGAGTAGGATAAACATATCCTATCTCCAGATCGAAGAACATTCCCAGGTAAACAAACTTCTGGGATGGAGTCAGCTCTTGATTTTTGAAAATTTATTATCCAGCCTATCTCTGTGAGAGTTTTCAAAACTATCTCCAGATTTGCTGATAAACTTTGCTGGTTGTGTGCTCTTAACAGCCAGTCGTCTATGTACGTGTGGACTGCTATGCTTCTCCTGCGGAGGTATGCTGTTATCGCAAGAACCACCCTGGTGAAGACCCGAGGAGCCATAGAAATTCCGAAGGGTAACACCCTGTATTCCCACTGTCTGCCCTGGAATGCAAATCTCAGGAAGCGACGGAAACTCCTCGCTACTGGAATGTGGATATAAGCATCTTTCAAATCTATTGAAGCTGTCCACATTCCCTTCTCCAACCCCGCCAACACCGATCTCACAGTTTCCATCTTGAAACTGGGTGTGTCTATGAACTTGTTCAATGGCTTGAGGTTGAGAATTGGTCTCCACCCTCCAGTGCTTTTCGTTACCAAGAACACGGTTGAATAGAAGCCCGGGCAATATTGCGCCAGCTGAATTGCTTCCTTGAGTATGAGGGAATTTATTTCCTCCTCTATACACAACCGCTGATCTGGATCTCTTGGAATTTGAGTCCAGACCGGCACCAGAGACAGTCGTGATGGTGGGCCTGTTATCCAGTCGGGATGATACCCGACTGAAAGCCATCGCAAGACTAAACGGTCCTGAGTCAACCGTTCCCACTCTTGCATGTGGTTGGCCAATCGGCCTCCCACTGGTCCACCTAGGGAGAGAGGTGGACATAAGAAGCGCAAGAGTGGCACTGCCTCCTGGTGCAGATGCACTGGGGTAGCTCTTACTGTGGTAATCACCCTCTCAGGTACGATTACGACGACCAGATCCTCGCGCACCACGGCCCGCACCACGGTGCGCGGGCGGCTGCCTGGCTGGCTGCGCCGGAGGAGCCTGCGCCCCCCCTCGCTGCTGGCCGAAGCGCACGCGGACCTTGCTGACGCTGCGCCGGTGGCTGGCCTCTGACCTGGCCACCACCACCTCGAGCCTGCAGGGGAGGATACGCAAGGGGAGCTGCGCGAACGCGCTCTCTACGGAGCACATCAAATTGCTCACATAATGCCCTCTGGTTATTGACCAGGGTAACCGTCTCCTGGAGATGCTTACATCCCTCACCTCCAAAAAGACCAGGACCTGTCATAGGCGTACGCAGCAGCCTATTATACAAATCCTGGGATGGGCACAAGTTGTTAAGAGCAAACGTGCGCCTCGCCCGGACACTCCTGGTTACAGACCGGGTTAAACAGTCCAAAGCCAAGTTAATTCCATCTTGGACGGCTCTCTGAACAGTCACCGGACTAGGCCGACGTAAAGTGGATGCCGTTACTACCCCTTGTAACAACTGTGAGACATGCGAAAGTGCTGAAATATCAGCCCTCGAACTCTCTTCCGCATCAGGTAACGCGGTGTTAGCCGAACTCAAAACGTTCGAACACAGTGCTCCCCTGTCAGACCGGGAACCCGGCCGCATATCTTCACCCAGCGCAGCACGGTCATCCATGGTTGGCTTCGGTACTACACCATATAGCGGATATTGGTCAGCTGTAATACGGCACCGCTTTGCCACTTCGCGGGGGGCCTTCGCTAAACGTCCATGTGCCTTAATGGACGTCTCCGCCGCAGTGAACATATCAACAATATGATCAGCTAACGGCAAAGATGGCATAGCGGTAACAGTCGGATTTCCTGCCAGCCACGGGCGCTGGTCCCGTTGACTGGCCGACTGATCCACGGCAAGATCTGGCCTGACGTTGATTAGCCACTGACAAGCGTCAGACCAGTCTTCCTCCGTGGCCACCTGTGAATGCTCTACAAGAGGAGGGCCTTCGTCATCGTCCTGAACAATCACAGGTGTGTATGTGGCTGGAGGAACTGATACGCCTGGCAAGCCAGAGCAAGCATGCGGGCCTGAAAGAACAGGCATGCCAAACTGACTGGCTTGACCAGGAACAGGCGCTGTGGTATTGCGTGAGGAAAATTTCACCACACCATGGCCCTGCCCAGCACCTGCCACACCATCGGCAAGCCGAGGTATGTGGTAAAACTGGCCATCAGATCCAGCCCGGGCTACCTTCTGCGCTGTGAATGCTACTCCTGCGTGAGTAGTACCGTGGACAATGTCTCCCGTGTTCCCCGCGAGGGGTGCACGTACGTCAATGTCCATGGCCACGACGCCAGAAGGAAAACCTAGCAGATAATCCTCTTCTTCCTGGCCAGAAAGATTGGACTCCAGGTTAGCAAAGAATGCTAACCCGGACTGGCCAGGAGAGGTACCATAGGAGGAACTGGTACCTGCAGGGTGCGGATAATCCTGGCCTGATAAGCAGGCAGGTTCCAGCGACACCTGACCATGAACAACCGGCGCGGCAAGCCTGCTGCCAGTGTTCTTACCATGGATTTCACCCTCTATTAGAGCCACCTCTGAATCATGGTCGAAAACTGATAGGTCCCTAAATAGTACCGATTCAGAGGCGGGGATTATCTGCTCCGGAGCAGATGAAGAGGACAACGAAAGATTTGGACCAGGAAGCATGCCACGAAGCAACTCTGGGACCAAATCTTTAATTGTCCTCTTCATCTCTCCCATAATCTCAATATGGAAGGCCTTCATATCCATAGCAGACGAGGCCTTCCTCTTACCCTGCTTACCAGAAGCCTCTTTCTTAAGTTTCCTCTCCTCCTCTGGAGCCTTCTCCCTGGTCTGCAATGATAGAAATTCAGACATTAGCTCCACCCCCACCCACCCCCACTTTTTACAGATCTCACATTTAAGCAATGGCCCACATGGGCTGCACTGGAAGCATAAATGGGGGAAGAACTTATCCATCCTACCACATGAAGGACAACCAGGCCTCTGAAACACACCAGAGGACGAAGACAATGAGTATTACAGATATTGAATTAAAACTCAACACGAAATAAAGAAGGAGGAAGGGGCCATAAAGACCCAAGCTAACAAGAGGCCCAAGGGGCCTGTGTTGCCCACCTGGAACATTTACAACTCAACTAATCTTTATGGAGTTTTACATCAATCAGTGCCACTTCCAATGACTTTCAGTCAAATGGTTATTTTGCAAAGGTTCTTTTGAACAATATTTAAGCAAAAATAGAAGACATCAGTACTAACAACAGAAATTGATGACATGCAGTCAAACGTGTATTAAGACACCCCTCAAGTGAGAATCAGAAGACAGTTATGTTATGGTAGCTGGTTTCTTAACCCTTTAATGGTCATGATTTTTCAGTAAAACAAAAATTTCAGGTTATGTCTATTTATACATACACACACACACACACAACACACATATATATATATATATATATATATATATATACGCACACACACACACACACACACACACACACACACACACACACACAAGGTTTGATGGACACAAATGACCAGTATGCACACATAGATTCTGTCTAAGTGAGACATACAAAATCATTTATGCTACAGCAGGCCAAGATATGGAGCATTTTGAAAATGTATCACTGGAATGACTGGCTCGATTATCGAGCCAGTTATTCCAGTGGTAAATTTTCAAAAATACTCATGCTGGCCTGCAAATCGACATTCCTCAAGGCCACTGCAGAGGCAGGTTTTCGCTGGTTTGACCATTAAAGGGCTAATAAGGTTTCAAATACATTGCTTAATTGCATTTAGCAAATGAAGAAAATAGTCTTTAAGATAGGTGGTCTCTTAACCCTTTCACCCATAAATCCCGGAAAAAGTATATTCTTTATGATATAAAACTTATTTTGTTGAATATTTTGAAATTAATTTGGCGCGAAGCCGTTGTGCCTTAGGCAACATTGGCTTTCCGTTAAACTAATTTAAGAAGGGTTAATACAGATGGTCTTTATAGCAGGTTCAACTGAGTATATTCCAAACCATCCTTTTAACACGTGTACATCTTGCTGAATGGCCAAGTTCGCGATGCTGCAGTTTACTTAAAAAATAATTTGACTTAGTCATAGCCGACTTAGGCAGCAGCAACTTTCAATGAATCAAATACATTTCAAAATATTTTAACAGTATAGGTATCAGAGTACACAATACACATATCTTAAATATTTAGGCAGCAGTTGCAGGGAAAAGGTTAACCTGTTAATTTAGTTTTTATCTATTATGGTAATAAAAGCTGTCATATGTCAATGGATGGTGGAAATAAAACTCCAATTGCACATCAATTAACCATTTAATCATTGAATTTAAGAAAAGTTCGATTTTCCCATAGAAAATGTCTATTTGCAGACCAAGACTAATTTTGAAAATTTACCACTGGAATGAGTGGCTCGTTAAAGAGTCCGTCATTCCAATGGTAAAATTTTCAAAAATAGTCTTCATTTGGTCTGCAAATGGACATTTCTCAAGACCACTGCCGAAGCTGTTTTTGGCTGATAAGATGGCTAATGGGTTAACTGTTTTCCTAACCTAGCAAAATAGGTAAGATATTGTGTCCTCTGATATCAATAGCCAGGTGAGCTATTAATAACAAATTGATAAGAAGTGAATCTCATTAACGCATTTAACTGGAAATAATGCGCTAAGCTGTTGCTTAACAGCTGTTGTGTAAGCTGTTGCTGTCAATTGTATAACAGCAACAGCACTGTCTATGACAGCAATGGTCTTCAGCAATGGTGTTTACAAACTACACACCAGCCTTTCTAATACTGGCTTTGTAACAATTAATCTCTAGACATTGGTGTGACAAGGGTTGAATAGTCATGCTGAAAACTGTTGCTGCACTTGACAGTAACAGACATCATCAGCAAAACCATTTTCAAAATGTCCGTCACCATGCTACATGCTATCCAACAAAACTTGTGAATAACGCAATACTCAACTAAATTCATTACTAGAATTAATTGGCTTTAACCCTTCAACCATCAAATTTATTCAAGACAATTCAAATTTTCCTAAAGAAAATGTCCACCTGCAGACCAAGAGAAGACTATTTTTGAAAATTTATCACAGTTATCGAGCCAGTCATTCCAGTGATAAATTTTCAAAAAACGTCTTCTTTTAGTCGGCAAATGGACATTTCTCACGACCACTGCAGAAGCCGTTTTTGGCTGATATGGGTGTTAAAGGGTTAATGATGAATTAATTAAATAAATCTTTTAGAATCAGTATGTGAATATGGTACACTTCATCAGCTCACTACCTCACAGGGTATTAATTTCATTTCAATCCTGAGAATTAGAGTTTTAAATTACAAGATTAAATGTTTTCCTATGCTGGCTAAATATCTAAGATATGTATTGTGTATGCTGACATATAGGATTTTGAATATTTTGATATTTATTTGACAGAAAGTTGTTGCATTCTAAGGCAGCAATGACTTTCAGTCAAATTATTATTTTGAACTAGTGAACAACTGCTGCTAAGTGAGTTTGGTCACTCTGTCAAATGATTACAAGGGTTTTAGAATGCAGTTAAACATGCTATAAAGACCACCTGTACTAAATGCCAATTTTACTACATGCCGCCAAGCCGTTTATCTGATAGATTCAGAAATGGCATGGTTGAAATCAGCATACTCATAACCCTGTACTAAACACATTTTTGCTTCAAAATCCATCAAATAAAAAAATCCAATATGGCCGCCAAACATGCTGTATTTTGATTGGCCCACTGCGGCCATGTTTTTTTAAAGGATCAACTTCCCTTGAATAAACTTTAATGGCCCTTAATCCCTAATTAGATCTGCCAAATTTCGATCCCTTCAGCGGTTCGGGAGAAGCTGTTTTGGCTAAAACTAGGTCAACCAAAATGGCCACCGAACCATTTGACCAATCAAGTTCCCTTGAACAAACTTGGTTCAGCTCTTGCCCTAGATCATATTTCATGGGTTTTGTTTCAATCCACCAAGCGGTTTCGGAGAAGATTTTTAAAGACGTTTAAAAAAATCGGCCAAAAATCAATCGAAAAGTAGACATTTTAAATTTCCCATTGCTTTAGTATGGGAGCTTTTGGCGGGAAAATGATCGAAGATGGCCAGCAAACCGTTTATCCGACAGCTTTGAAAATTGCAAATTTGTGATCAGAATACCCAAAAAACCTATATAAAACCAATTTAAGCCTCAAAATCCATCAAATAAAAAAATCCAGTATGGACGCCAAACATGCTGTATTTTGATTGGCCGACTGCACCATGTTTTTTGACGGATTAACTTCCCTTGAACAAACTTTAATGACCTTTAGTCCCTAATCATATCTGCCAAATTTCGGCCTGATCCCTTCAGCGGTTCTGGAGAAGTTGTTTTTGCTAAAACTAGGTCAACCAAAATGGCCACTGACCCATTTGGCCAATCAAGTTCCCTTGAACAAACTCGGTTCAGCTCTTGCCCTAGATCATATTTCATGGGATTTTCTTCGATCCACCAAGCGGTTTCAGAGAAGATTTTTAAAGACATTTCCTAAAATCGGCCGAAATCCAAATTGGCCACCGGCCAAATTGGCCGATCGACTTCGTTTGAACAAACTTGGATCCCTATGCCCTAAGGATACTTCCTGGCAAAGATAACTTATATCGGCCTAGTGATTCTTGAGAAGAAGTCGTTTAAAGGAAAAAGTTGACGGACGGCCAGACGGACGGACGGACGCCGGACAGTCGCCATGGCATAAGCTCACTTGGCCATTCTGGCCAGGTGAGCTAATAATAATAAATCAGCGTTGGACAAAACCTATAACTGACAGTAAGGCGCAAGGCTGATTATGACGTCGTAACTTAAAGAATAAGAAGTTGAATCGATCCGAAACAAAACCTCCAGGTGTAAGGACGAATTGCAATCATATCCAGAACATTCTAACTAGACAGGATAGTTTATACAGACTATACAAACATCAGATAAACAGTGATAAATGGCAGTAAGATTTTATAAATATTTTCAAATATAATTGAAAGCCTCATATCATAACTAGAGTACCTGAGTCTTTAGCATAGACAAACCATCCGCTCTGATGAACCGGACGCTCCACCAACATTATGACCTCTTAACTCTCTCCACCTTAGGGGGAAGGAAGTGGACCAAGAGGGCAAAGTGAGAAGACCTTCATCCGAGGCCTCCAACCCACTGGGCATAATTTTTGGTTAGAAAACCTAACAATGTTAGTAGGAAATGGAACCTTGGTGGAGAGAAAAACCAACTCTCTGATAATGTGATGTCCTAAACAACTGAAGGTAGATACCTGTGGACATAAACACAAAGAGAGATTAGCATTTCATAGCGCCATTTTGAAATAAACTAATTATTTTAGGCGCTTATCATGATAAACGCGAGTCCCGGAAGCACATTACAACGGGATAAACTCGCTAAAATATACTAGCAGTCACATGATGGCTAGGTCCTGGGCGCTCCTCCGGCGAAATAATCCGATCTGCCATCACTCCAGGTTAATAAAACACTTCTTATATATTAATTAAACGATTAAACAGCTCAGAAAAGCCTTAAGCATGAAAAATGTGTGACCCCTCTGCCAATAAATTAGCAAAGAGGAAGTACTAGTCGGCGCATGCGCGGTTGTGGGGCTGGCATCCACCTGACTGACTTCTGACTACCTGCCCATAAGGGGCACCTTTCTTTTTAAATTGGAGTGTTTTATTAAGTGAAAGCCGATATTTAGCGATATCAAAGAGTATTAGGGAGGTAAGTATACTCTTGAAGTGAAAAGATCCAGCCCTGCATATGCGCGAGTTTGGGTGGCACATCCGCCGGACTGTCAGTTGAGTAACCTGCCCAGTGGGGGCGGTTTCTTTTTAATTCCGAGTCTTATTGAAGGTAGGTCCATATTTGGGAAATATCATACAGTATCAGGGTGGTAAGTATACTCTTGATGTGAAAACACTCGTTCTTGTGCGCTCACACACGCACGCACACACACACACACACACACACACCCCACATGCACGCTCTCACGCATGCACGCACGCACACACGCACGTACGCACGCACACTCACGCATGCACGCACACACACTCACGCATGCACGCACACACACACACACGTATGCTCACGAACATGCACACACGGCCTCTGCTAAGTGGGTAATAAATGAGAACTTCATATTTGTTACCTTGCTGACCATTTCTGAGTTGATTTGTTTTGCTAATGCTAGAATTCTCTCTGCATCTTCTGAACACCTGGGAGTTAAATAAACAATAATATCTATTATTATGATTATAGAACGCAAAACTTTATCAGTGTGAGCATTAGGTGAGCGCTGAACATTGTCACTAGGGTATAAGTTATTCATTTGGTTTGTCCATATCGTGGTCCTAAGTCCATTTCAGTCCATATCGAGGCAGGTGCTTATTTCACTTCAGTCAATTATGGCTACCTTGCCCAGTTCTTACAATGGTAGTCAAGCACACAGTGCTTGATTAAGAACATAAGTATCAGTCATATCCAATCGACCAAATTGATGTTGTCTTTTGAGGATGCAATGATTAAGATTTGAGGACAAAAATCAGATCTTACCAAATATTGGGCAATTGTCCCGTATGTTTTTGGAATTTCTGTAAAGCCAGATATCCCAGATGAATAGTCTGAGGGGCCTGAAACAAAACAAATGTATTTTATAAAGTTATAATAATGAGATTACTGAGTCAGACACAATACCACTACACATTAAGCACAGTGGTTAATCCCTTAATCTTCAAGCTGCAGAAAATATATCATCTGCAGTGCCCTTCAGGAATGTCTATTCACAGGCCAAGGGAACAGTATTTTTATATAACTGAGCAAGTCATTCCAGTGGTAAATTTTCAAAAATACTCTTCTCTTGTCCTGCAAATGAGCATACCATATGTAAATACTTTGATTTCCTTGACCAATCTTGACCATTAACTGAAAATGTACCATTGGAATGACTGCCTCGGTTATCGAGTCAGTCATTCTAGTAGTAAAGTTTCAAAACAGTCTTCTCGTGGTCTGCAAATGGACATTTCTCAAGACTATACTGGTGAAGCCGGTTTGGGCTGATGTGAGTGTTAAAGGGCTAAAGCGGTAATGCATGAGAACGGCACAAAGTTCAATTTCCATCTATCAAAGTGAAGCAGAGTTAGTTAAAACTCATATGAAGTCTTTAATGGTCAGGTTTGGTTAAGAAAACAAAATGTTTATGCGACGAGTCTCCGTTTGCAGGCCACGAAACATGTATACACATGTATGTATTTGAAATACTATTATTAAACCAGTTATGCCATTAGTTAGCACATTCCTCAAGATAACTGGACGGTTATTGGCCAGCTTGGCTATTAGTGTTAAAAGTGTCTGCCTACTGACCAGCGTGCATGCAGATTTTACGTCCAGGTCAAGTTGAACATAGACTTTTCACACGCTATATATCAGATCAAACCACAAAGCACAGTATCCATGAGTAATGGTTCTAGTCCTAACACGCCTAAGACCATATATTTTCATTCCGCTCTCTAATTTAATTAGATCAGCGCAGGGGTTGGGAGGGAGCCTAACTTCCTCATTAATGCTCCTGAACATTATATTTGTGACCAGCATCAAGAATAACAGAATTAGTTTTCATCGTTTCTTACATAATACTTTCTGCTCACATATTTTCCGTGTAACTTGTGCTTAAATAACATGAAGAATTGAGGAAATAATTGTTACGTATGTACACACAGCACTTACATCCACCTTACTCAGATCAACAAGCAGGGTGTCTGGACTCAGAAGCTGTGACTCCAAACTTTTCTACAAAATAAACATAAAAATAGCACATCACCTATGATCAATATGAGCAAGCAGAAATTGCATACTATTGTCCTTTTTTTTTGGGGGGGGGGGGGTGTGGTATTTTTCGCTGGATCAAGATAAAAGTTGAGGAATAAGGTTTCAGGAATACCCATTCCTGTAGTACAATTTGAGACAAATGAAGTTAGTAGTTTCCGAGTGGATCTGTGTCATGATCAGGAGCAATTAGAGAAAATCTTTAAGGCAACAATATTTTTGTCATCAAATAACGTTTTAACCGTTTTAAACTTGATCGGATGGCCGATGGCCGATGACGTGCCATCACAAATCCCCATAGTCATCGCATTCAACATTTGCACGCTCACCACTCCATTGGCGTGGCACCAAAGGTAAATGTCCTCTTGCACTCCGCAATCCTATGTGTAATTTATTTATTTGGTTGAATTCTGTCCTATGGTTTCGGAGGACTTGCGTTACAATCAATTTCACCACAGATGGAAAGTCGGAGAGACAAACAGACAGACAGATGGGTGGGATGGCATAATCCCCACTTTTCTGCGAAAAACATGGGATAAATATATAAATATCAAGATAATGTAGTGAAGCCAGTGGCTAAAAAGCTGTTTGCTATAGAGACAGCAACACTATCTTTGAAACAAACACAAAGGAGAATGAATAATGAGGATAAAACAGCAATTAGAAAGATTGTTTAATGGTCAACTCTGGCAATGTCCATCGGCAGGCCATGTGAAGACTATTTCTGAAAATTTTTCGCTGGAATGACTGGCTCAATAACCGAGCCAGTCATTCCAGTGGTAAATTTTCAACAATAGTCATCTCTTGGGCCGGAAATGGACATTCACTAAGCAGAAATTAAGATTTTCTTGACCAACTTTGACCATAACACGAACAAGTACATGTATCTTACAATGGACGACACTTACAAATGCATATTTCTTTGGCACTTTGACTTGTGTTGCAATTCCTCCATCTGTATATTGACTGAACTCATCTCCAGATGTATCACAAATACGGAACTTGAACGGGGATAACACTGAACAACATAGTCAAATAAACATCTTAATCAGCATGTATCAACATATTATTATTATTATTATTATTATTATTATCCACATCCCTTTTAACCCTTTAATGGTCAAGCCCGCAAAGTTTTGAAAATGCATCACTGAAATGCCTGGCTCAATGACGGATCCAGTCATTAGTGATAAATTCTCAAAAATCGTCTTTTCTTGGCCTGCAAACGGACATTCATTAAGCACACATGTGAATTTTCTTGACCATGCTCCTGTGCTGGTTCTGTAGATGGCTGATGCTTAGTGCAAACACCAATCAAAGCAGACATTATAAAGTTATCTGGTGGATCCACTGATTGACGTTTAACCCTTTAACACTCAAGTCAGCCAAAAACAACTTCTGCTGCAGTGCTTGTGACAAAATATTCATTTGCAGAACAAGAGATGATTTTTGAAAATTTGCCACTGAAGTGACTGGCTCGATAACCGAGCCAGTCACTTCAGTGGCAAATTTTCAAAAATCATCTCTTGAACTGCACATGGACATGGACATTAGCTATGAGAAAATGTAAATTTTCTTAACAAATTTTGTGATTAAAAGTTTATGTTAACTCTGTTATGTCTGGAGAATAAGGATGGAATTTCCCAAAACGAAATTCCAAGAGATCATGCCTATTATCAGCTATGGCAACAACATCATCCAGATAAAATGGTTTCAAATTATTCAGTAGTTTACTTGAATTATAGATAGTGTATTTTCATTACTTAGCCAGGATAAAAGCTTCTATCATTGTGGTCTGTACCTTGAATCTGGCACTGTGTACCATTCAGTACCGTCATTCCTCCCACTTCTCTGAAGGTCACCGTGTCACCAGATTCAAAACCATGAAGTTTGTTCTCATGTTCCAAGCTAGTCACGATACCAGGGTTTGCCTAAACACAAATATTCATGATAAGTATCGCATCTAGTGTGTATGCCGTACTAACTATTATACTCTAAACGAGTCTAAGGCCATCTCTCAAATTTTGATCTGCTTTCATTTGATCTTTTAATCTTAATTATTCTATCAAAATGGAGACTAGATTGATGTACACAATTTGATGGACATCCATGGATAGATTTGTGTCAAACTAGGCAAGAGCAATATTTTTCTGTGATCACGCACCACGTTTCCATGATATAAATGTTATGTTACCTTAGATACACAGGTGAGTATTACCTTAGATACACAGGTGAGTATTATCTTAGGTACACAGGTGAGTATTAACGTAGATACACAGGTGAGTATTACCTTAGATACACAGGTGAGTATTACGTTAGATACACAGGTGAGAATTTCCTTAGATACATATGTGAGTATTACCTTAGATACACATGTGAGCATTACCTTAGAAACAGGTGAGTATTACCGTAGATACACAGGTGAGTATTACCTGAGATACACACGTGAGTATTACATGTACTTTAGATACACAGGTGAGTATTACCGTAGATACACACATGAGTATTACCTGAGATACACAGGTGAGTATTACCTTAGATAAACAGGTGAGTATTACCTAAAATACACAGGTGAGTATTACCGTAGATAAACAGGTGAGCATTACCTTAGATGCACAGGTGTGTATTACCTACAAAGTAAACGAAATCACGGATTTCTTTTCTCACGAGTTTTTATACTTACCTCCCTAACACTCTATGATATTTCCTAAATATCGACCTTCACTCAATAACCCCAGATTAAAAAAGATAGGTGCCCTTAATGGGCAGGTAGACAGGTGACAGTCAGCCGGATGTCGGCTCCAACCTCGCGCGTGCGCAGACTGTCACTGATTGATTATTGGCCGACACATGCTTAACTTAAAAGCCTGAAGACCGAGCCTCTGTGGGAAAGAGGGCGGGTCCATGTTAGGGAGATAAGCATAACAACTCTCTCGTGAAAAAAGAAATCTGTGATTTCGTTTTTTCTCACTTTAAGAGATATACATACCTCTCTAACACTATGATATTGCCAGAATTCGTAACAGAATTTGGTGGGAGGGAGGCGAGGTCAAAAGACCAGCTCATCCCTTGCGCGTTTTGCGCATGAAGCACTAACATCTGAAATTGTGTCACACACACACAACAAACACACACACGCACGCACATGTCAAATGCACCACCCCACCCACCCGTGCTGTCTGAACACAACAAGTGCAACTTATCTACAATATATACACCTGATCATCTTTTGAATATCGATAAGGCAAGAGGATTAGTGGTGTCACGGAGGTAATGGTCGGTAAAACTTGACTCACAGTGCCACTGAGCTACCGACATAATGTCATCCACCGGCACCCCATTAAACAGGGCGGTGGACGCCACTACGCCACGGACAGTGAGCCTTGGATAAGTCAACTTGTTTACCAGTGGCGGATTTGTGGCAAAATTGAATACATTCCACAATCCACGTAGATATAGTGTCTTTTGACGCCTTGCCATGGGGACAACCATAATGAGGATGGGTCCATCCACCATTCCTGTGTACATTGTCACTTCCCCTATCAGCCAAGCAAGGGATAACTGACATCAAAGCTGACTTGTAGCCAGCAACAGAGTTAGGCTTGAGGCTATAGGCATCATACAGGTGACAGAGGAAATCGGCTACTACCTAAATAGATGCATCCATTGGATTAACATCTCTGTTTGAGCATCATTCTGCAACTCGATTGAATTTATAGTTATATACTCTGGAGGTTGACCCCTCCCCCTCTTCTGGCTTTTGCCATAAACATGGCTGCTTGCTCAGAAAAGCCCTCCTTAACTTTAGATTCCTTGACAACATTCACGCAGTCAATTGGAACATTGACGGGTTTTTGTGAAGGGACTTGCCCTGGAAAATAATATTGTCCATCAGAGGCAGAGGAACCAGATTGCAGACCAGAAGGTCCAGCAGATCTGTATACCATGATCGGCTTGGCCAATTTGGCAGAAGCACTTGGCACTCCTCCTGCCTGATTTTCTGAAGGACTTTTGGAATCAGGATTGCTGGTGGGAATGCGTATGCATACATTCTCTCCCACCTGATAGCTAAAGCATCTGTTGCCTAAGCGCTTGGATCTGGAATCGGAGAGATGTACGTCGTCATCTTCGCATTCTTGTTCATTGCGAACAAATCTATGTTGGGTTTCCCCCAGTGGTCGAACAGACGATCCGCCCCACATTGATTTAGTTGCCATTCCGTAGGCAAAACACTCATCCTTCGGCTCAATGAGTCTGCTAACAGATTTAGCCTTCCCAGAATGTGAACTGCCTTCAAGGTGATCATATGATCTAGACACCAGCAAAGCAGTTTCCATGTCATCATACAGACTGGGTGACTTCGTTTCGCCCTGGCGGTTTATGTAAGTCACTACTGTTGAGTTGTCTGATCGAATTAGAACACTCTTGCCCTGAACTTTCTTTAAGAAATGTTCCAGGTCCAGAACTACTGCTCGTAATTCCAGTAGATTTATATGTTCCTGTGACTGATCCAGATTCCAAAGCCCTGATACTGTGGCTTCTTCCAGGCAAGCCCCCCCCCCAGCCCCATCCCTCCATTGATACATCTGTGTACATCGTTATTTGAGGGTGGGTGGGGTGAGCATCACATCTGCCAGAATATTCCCTCTTCATCCACCATTGAAGGTGGTGAATAAGAGGTTCCAACACTGACATCTCTGAGTCCAGGAAACCTGTCATCTGGGTCCACTGTGTCATGAGACATAACTGGATAGGCCGCCTGCGCAGGGCCGTCTGTGGAACGACTGGTTCCAGAGAAACCATCAACCCCAGCATTCTCAAGTAAACCCGTGCCAGTATATGATGACTGTTGCACACTGACTGTATTACTGAGATGAGTATTTCTACTCTCTCTTGAGTAGGATAAACATACCCTATCTCTAGATCTAAGAACATTCCCAGGTAAACAAACTTCTGGGATGGAGTCAGCTCTGATTTCTGAAAGTTTATTATCCAGCCTAAGTCTGTGAGAGTTTTCAAAACTATCTCCAGATTTGCTGCAAGACGTTCCCAATTGTGTGTTTTTAACAGCCAATCGTCTATGTAAAATGTGCATCTCGCCCTGACACTTCTAGTCACTGCCCTAGTCATACAGTCCAGAGCCAGGTTAATACCATCCTGGATGGCTCTCTGAACTGAGACAGGGCATGCTTGGCGCGATGCAGATGCTGTTACTACACCCTGTAACAGCTGCGAGACATGCGAGAGCACCGCTATGGATGCTCTCGAGTTCTCCTCTGCATCGCGCAATGCTCCCGTGTCATAACGGGAGCCTGGCTACATGTCCTCGACAAGCGCTGCGTGATTATCAGTGCTCGGCTTTGGCACTGTACCATATTTCTGGTATTGGCCAGCAACAATACGGCACCACCTCGCCACCTCGGAGGGGCCTTCGCAAGCCGTCCATTAGGCGTAATGGACATCTCTTCCGCCATTAATATATCAACTATATGTTCTGCTAACGGCAGAGATGGCATGGCGGTAACTGCCGGCTTTCCAGCCAACCACAGGCACTGGTCCCACTGGCTTGCCGACTGTTCTACACAGAGCTCTGCGCTTCCAGCCGCGGACACTCTAGGCGTGAGCCTGTGTCCAGCGACCCCGGTGCAAGATCAAACAACGAGGCAAGCCTCCAGCCGGGATCATTTAGACCTGCTCCAGGATCCATTGACAAGGCGGCGGTCCTTCCAAGATCTACTGAAGCCACCACTGATTCTGACATATTTTCGGACCACGGACCACGACGGACACCAGAATCAGCGGTGGGGATTTTCTGCTCGGGGGCAGATGAAGAGGACAATAAATTACTCGGCCCAGGGAGCATGCTGCGAAGCAGCTCTGGTACCAAATCTTTTATTGTCTTTTTCATCTCCCCCATCATTTCCAACCTGAAAGTCTCCATTTCCGAAGAAACAGAGGCCTTTCTCTTACCCTCGCCACTTACACTCTTCTTCGCACACTTCTCCTCCTCCGATGCCTTATCCTTCGCCTGTAACTTCAAGAATTCTGAGAATAAGTCGCCCCCTCCACCCCCCCCCCCCCCACTGTTTACAGACATCACAATTTAATAATGGACTGCAAGGTAAACATTTTACACAGAGGTGAGGAGCAAACTTTGACTTGATTGATCGGTTACAACCGACACAAGAAGCCTTCTGATAAAATGGAGAAGACGACGACAATGAGTTAAAGCTTCTTTAATAATTTAAATAAATTAAATAACTCATAAAGGAGAAAGAAAATCACCTATTGGCCTACAAAGGACGGTGAAAAGATGAACAACCAGCCTCAAAGAGGATATTAAAAATAATAATAAGGTTGATTATGACGTCATAATTTCCAAAAAAGAAAACAGACGAACAACATCCAGGTGTAAGATGAATTGTATGAATACAAGAGCATACTAAACAGTAATGTGAACACAGTAATAGCTCATGATAATGATACAGATAAACAGTATGACTGAAAAAATATTGGCAGCAAATAATTACAAACATTTTCAAATATTTTAATGTGCCATAAAGCATAACTAGTCTTTAGCAAAGGCATACCACCACGTCCAGCTCTTGGAAGCTACACCAGACACCACTCTTCATCACCACTCACTTATTTATTAAAAGGGAAGGGTGGGACCAGAGGGCAGAATGACAAGCTCTCTTATGGGAGCCTATATCATTCTGGGCAGTCTCTTTTCCTAACATTTATAGGGAAATAGTGGAGACAAACCTCTTTAGATGTGAACATACCTCCTTACAGAAACCTGTGGACACAATCATAAAGAGATATTAGCATTTTATGGCACCAGATAATAAAGTTACCAGTTTTCTGAGCGCCTATACCACGTCACGGAAATAGGTGACACAACGTAATTAAGACGTAATTAAAACATAATTGTACTAGAGTTCACCTGGTAACTCGGTCCTGGCGTGGCCTCAGATGAATTAAACTTATCAGACATGACCTCTAGCACTCTAAAACAACTTTACATACGAAAATTGAGCAAAACTTTACAAGTGGATACAAAAACACAAGCATGTGATTCAGGCCAATAGTCAAGCTGAGGCAGTGACAGTCTGCGCATGCACGAGGTTGGGGCCGGCATCCGGCTGACTGTCACCTGTCTACCTGCCCATTAAGGGCACTTATCTTTTTTAATCTGGGGTTATTGAGTGAAGGTCGATATTTAGGAAATATCATAGTGTTAGGGAGGTAAGTATATCTCTTGAAGTGAAATGCAAGATACACAGGTGTGTATTACCTTAGATACACAGGTGAGTATTACATAAGATACACAGGTGAGTATTACCTAAGAAACACAGGTGAGTATTACCTTAGATAAACAGGTAAGTATTACCTTAGACACACAGGTGAGTATTACCTTAGATACTGAGGTGAGTATTACCTGAGATACACAGGTGAGTATTACCTTAGATACACACGTGAATATTACCTTAGATATCTGTGATATGAATGTCTCCTTGGGCTCCTCACCATTCGGGTCAATCACCTCAAATTCATCTCCAAAGTCACAGAATGCGGTACAGAATAGGCCATACACATCACCACTGATAAACTGAAAACACGCCCGGATAAACATGATGAAAACAAGCCAGGATAAACATGATGATGAAAACACACCAGGATAAACATGATGATGAAAGCACACCACAATGCACATGATGATGAAAACACGCCAGGATAAACATGATGAAAACATGCCAGGATAAACATGATGAAAACAAGCCAGGATAAACATGATGATGAAAACATGCCAGGATAAACATGATGAAAACAAGCCAGGATAAACATGATGAAAACAAGCCAGGATAAACATGATGAAGTAAAAATACCAGGATGCATTTTAACCATCTCCAGTAAATTTTTCATATAATCTATGATTTTCACAAAACTTGATTAAGCAAAATTCTGAATATAAATTTTGGAGCCTACATGTACCATGATAGAACCCTATCATACGAGTCAAATTTTGTTGAAATCTGTCAAGCAGCTAAGGCGAAGCATTTTGACAATTTCTAGCAAATGTTTCATAAAATAAGATTTTCACACACAAAATCGACCAATTAAAATTCTGAATAGAGGTACTACCCTGATAGGGTCCGTCCAGCCAACTAGTGTTGAAATTCATCAAGCAGTTAATGAGGAGTATTATTTAGAAAATTTACCAATCAAAATTCTCTATACAATGTCTGAAGCCTATCCCCATAGCATCATTAGTACGGTTTTGACAATTACCGGTACATTTTTCATAAAATCTAAGATTTTCACACAAAAATTTGACCAATTAAAATTTCGCATACGAGTTCTGAAGCCTACACCCATATGGTCTTTCCAGCCCAATTAGGTTGAAATCCGCCAAGCTGTTAATGAGGAGTAGCATTCTGACAATTTCCGGTAAACCAAAAATTAATGAATCCAAATTCTGTAGACAGGTTTTGAAGCCTACCGCCATAGGGTCCTTCAAGGGGTTAATGAGTAGCGTTTTGAAACAAAAGTTGACGGGCAGACGGATGGATGAATGGTTGCCAAGGTAGACTTGCGTGATTACATGATTAAATCGAAAATTGCGATTACTTTTTAAATCGTGAATTTATATGATTAAGAATTATATAATCGAATAATCGTGAATATGGAAGCTTTCGTGACCGATCTCATTAAAAAATAATTAAAAGATTGGAATTTAAATACTGCCGCATAAAATATTTCAATTCCAACCTTTTAATTATTTTTTAATGAGATCGGTCACGAAACTTGACATTTTGCTTAGTGAATGTATGACCATTTGCAGGTCAAGACGACTATTTTTGATAATGTATCACTGGAATGACTGCCTCGAGAACCGAGCCAGACATTCCAGTGATACATTTTCAAAAAATGTTTTCTCTAAGCCTGCAAATGGACTTTTCTAAATGGCATCGCAGTTTCCATAATTGATATCCTTTTGCTGTTATGTCTTGGTAAGTTGTAGGTTTATAGCCAAGGTGATTAATCGAGTAATCACGATTATTCTTAAATAATCGATCGCGATGAGTCGAAGCAATAATCGTGCAAGCCTACGCCATGGCATAAGCACACTTGGCCATTCTGACCAGGTGAGCTAATAATGGTTGGTGACGAGGGCTACTGCTGAAATTGTTACTCTCTATTGCTGGTTGAAAATATTTAATTTCAAAATATCTAAAACAATAGTACTATATTGTAATGAATATGGGATATAAATGACAGGCAAACAAGTTTATACTGGACAGCATGTGCGCACTCAATAAGTTGTCACTAAGCACATGCAGCTCCGTGTAAAATGCAAATTCAGCTCATTTGAGCTAAAATGAGGTCACATATCACTGCGCAAGGAGGCAAGATGGCCGCATTCTCAATGACAAAATACTGCTAAGTTCAAAGGGTAATTGGAGGGTTGGCAATAAACGAACGTGTCTTAAAGTCGTTTAGATTTATATCGAATAGTCATGGAACAATCTATTATTATAATACTAAAATGTGCGGTCTATTTAGAACCACAAAGCCGGTAAAAAACAGTATCTGTAGTGGTCTTGCAGGCCAAGAGAAGACAATTTTTGAAAATTTACCACTGGAATAACTGGCTCGTTAACCGAGCCAGTTATTCCAGTGGTAAATTTTCAAACGCAATCTTCTCTTGGCCTGCAAATGGATATTCTATAAGTAAATATTAAAAAAATTTTGAACAAATTAATTCATTAAAGGATTAAAACACCTGTTTGAAATGATAAACCACTGTACCTTAATAGGTGGACTCTGAGTGCGACAAAACTGATTCACCCTCAACTGGATGTTTATTGGTACTTCAGTTAAGATAACACACTGGAAAAATGTAAACAAATAAACATATATACAGTCAAGCCTGGCTAAGTGACCACCTGTCAATTGGGACCGCAAGATGGTGTCTCTTTAAGACAGGTACATGTAGTGGAAAGGTTACAGTACAGCCCAGATATATAATTTAACCGAATAAAATAAAATGCACTGTTTAATATTCTGAACATAATTCGATTGGAAGACATTTTTGCAACAATGTCTTCCAATCCAATTATGTTCAAAATATTTCAACATAAAAATTCTTACACCGTGTTCGAAATTGTACTAACAAACCAAGGATTCTCATAAGGGGTATTTTGAGGGTATATACCCACAAAATGCAGCACAGGATCCCCAAAGTAGGTGCAGTGGGCCCCATAGAACCCCGAAAATCCTTTATGACAGTTAATTACAAAGTAGTTTTATAGGTTTTTACACAAAAATCCCTATAAAGTGGGACAATGGTTTAGTTTCTGAGTTCATGGTACATGTACCCTCAGATTTTAGCATGAATTAGAGAAATTGATTTGGAACACCAGATTTCAGTTTAGGACCCCACCCCGATTTAAACTGGGGACTCCCATCTTTCAGGGTGTGGGGTCACTGGGACCTCCAACATTTAGATGTCACGAGAAACACTGTAAATAACGTTTCTGTTTTTGCTTTGCTGTGGTGAATTCAATAAACATAAGCTAAGTTTATGAAAATATTCTGTACATTGTCCGCAATATTGTGTCTGAACAAAGACGTTAAATAAGACCATAATGATATAAATCAAATAATCCCCCAGAAACGGCAGCCATGTTCATAATAAAGTTATTTAACGAAAACCCAAAATTTGCACGGACGGACACAAATTCAGAGACAAAGCTATGGACAGACGGAGGGACGAGCTGACTGACCCACAAAATAATGTACATTTCCCCTGGAAACATAGCCAATGTTCCTATGAAGTTTCGTCACAATACTCCAAGCAAAGATAAAGTTATTGAACGAAAACCCAAAATTTGCACGGACGGACACAAATTCAGAGACAAAGGGACGGACAGACAGAGGAACACGCTGACTGACCCACAAAATAATGTACATTTCCCTAGTACCATAGCCAATGTTCCCATGAAGTTTCCTCACAATACTCCAAGCAAAGATAAAGTTATTGAACCACAACCCAAAATTTGCACAGACGGACGGACGGACACAAATTCAGAGATAAAGGGATGGACGGACAGAGGAACGAGCTGACTGACCCACAAAATAATGTTTCCCTAGAACCATAGCCAATGTTCCCATGAAGTTTCGTCACAATACTTCAAGCAAAAATAAAGTTATTGAACAAAAACCCAAAATTTGCAAGGATGGACAGACACAAATTCAGAGACAAAGGTATGGACGGACGAAGGGACGAGCTGACTGACCCACAAAATAAAGTACATTTCCCTAGTACCATAGCCAATGTTCCCATGAAGTGTTGTCACAATATTCCAAGCAAAAGTAGTTATCAAAAGAAAACCTGTGTGTGACGGACGCACGGATAGACAGACGGACGGAAGCGAAAACATAATCCTCCCCCACCCCGCTTTTCGCTAAAGCGGGGGTGGGGGTGTACATGTACATTGTAGTTATGGTCTTATTTAACATCTCTGTTCAGACACAATATTGAGGACAATGTACAGAATATCACTACCATAGCTGTCTACATATACATCAATCAGTTCATGGCTATGTCTCTTGAACCTACAAACAAATGTACACAAATGTATCGACAAGATGCACTTCTTAACACTTTAACCATCAAATTTGTTCAACAAAATTTTAATTTCCTCAAGAAAATGTCCATTTGCAGAACAAGAGAAGACTATTTTTGAAAATTTACCAGAGGAATGACTGGCTCAGTTAGCGAGCCAGTCACCCCAGTGGTAAATTTCTAAAAAATAGTCTTCTCTTGGTCTGCAAATGGACATTTCTCTAGACAACTGCAGAAGCTGTTTTTGGCTCATCTGAGTGTTAAAGTGATTAATACCAATCTGGGCACTGGGAGCCAGCTGTACGATTGATTCCTTATAAACTGACCGTGAACTCGACCAGGTATCCGAGATCTGTGCTTTCATCCAGAGGTGAGCATACATGTCTGACCGTCACATACGGATTCAGTTCCGCCAGGTGTGGAGCACTCGCTTCAGCTCTACACACAAACAACATTGTTAACCAGTAATAACAAACACTAGAATACGTAGTTGATGGCATGCCATCACAAACACCCACGCTTCCGCCAAATTTGATGTTCTATACCATCACCATACCACAGCCACCTCAGGGGCAGAGCCTAATGTAACCATTGCCTTGCAATCTGCAATCATCTCAGTACATGTAACTCAAATAGCAAATTTGGTTGAATTCTGGTAACTTTGCCATTCTGCCCCAAAACCCACCCAAACCCCTCACAATGAGGACAGAGGCTACTGAAAACATTGTCGAGCAATCCGCAATCATATGCGTAAATAAAATACCAAATTTGTTTGAATTCTGCAAACTTTGCCTTTCTTTGAAATTCTAGAATTTCATTCAATACATAAATTGGTGCTCACATTAATCAAAATGTTGATTGTCAGGACAGGAACATCTTTCAGTAACATTGTCTACAAAATGTACAGGAGGGTTTCTTATGCAGAAGCTGTAACAATGGTGAATTCCAGTTTATCCATTCAATCATATAACGTCATAATCAACTATGTTTTGTGTTTGATGACATCATAATCAATTACCTCATGAATGACAAAGATAAATTCATCACGAGCGCTTAATTGATGACATCTAAGCATTGTTGAACGATTTGTATGCCTTTACTATTTAATAAATATGCTGTCGAATATTTTAAAACTAATTTGACTGGGTGCTGTTGCTGACATCAAATTAGTTTCAAAATATTTAACAGCTTACGCGCATAGTTGACTATATATTAATCTCAAGTTTGAAGGAATATATCATACGATTCTGTGAGCATGTGACTACATTTGTATGTTAATACTTAGTTACCTGTTTTTGTTGCTGTCCACATCGGCTTGTCTAATGAAGAATTGTGTGGCCAGATCCTGTGCACTGGCAGCGCGTGAATCTTGCACAGTTAGAGTCTGAAACACGCAGCACACAAACACAGCGTGGTTCAAGTCAATATCGTAAACATCTAATGGTCAGGATTTGTGAAGAAAACATTTTCAGTAGACTTGCACGATTACGTGATTAAATCCAAAATCGCGATTATGTTTTAAAATCATGAATTTATATGATTAAAAATTAAATAATCAAATAATCGTAACTATTTTCTATTGCATAAAATATTTCAAAACCTAAATTTCAATTACTTTTTACGGTCATGAAAAATTACATTTTGTTTAGTGAATGTATGTCCATTTGCAGGGCAAGGCAAGAGAAGACTATTTTTGAAAATGTATTACTGAAATACCTGGCTCGAGAATCAAGCCAGGCATTCCAGTGTAACATTTTCAAAAATAGTCTTCTCTTGCCCTGCAAATGGACTTTTCTAAACACCATTGCAATTTTCGTCATTGATATTCTTTTGTTGTTATGTCTTGGCAATTTGTATCCAAGCTGATTAATCGAGTAATCACGATTATTTTTTAATAATCGATCGCGATCACTCAACGCAATAATCGCACAAGCCTAATTTTCAGGCAAGAGAAGACTATTACAGGTATTAGTACTTGGTTGTCAAGCCAGTCATACACCCGAAATGCAAACTGGGGCCCACAAAAGTAGTGGCAGAGGGTCCCATTGGACTACCGAAAATCTTGTATGATTATTAAATATTAATTAATTGTATAGGTTTTTAGACAAAAGTACCCACAAAAACTATCATGAGAACCACATAATTCATAGCTATGAGTCCACGGTACCTTCTAATTTTAGCATGGATGAGAAAAACTGCATTGGACACCCACATTTTCAGGTTGGGACCACCCCCAGATTTCAGCTTGGGATTTCAGGGTTTTGGGTCCATCAGACCAAAAAAAATTAAGATGTCATGGAAAACACTGTATGGCGTCCTAAACATCGACCTCAAAATGCAAACGAGTAATTATAGATATGACTTACAATTTAAAAAATATGTATTGAATTGTTGTGTAGATGTTTTAAAAAAGATTAAGCATTTAATGGTTGTGTGGACATGTTTTAACTCATAATAAGCGACAGTAAATACACTACCTTTACACCAGCCAGCACTATGTTCTTTGCTGAAAGAAATAAACACAGAATTGGATAAATTTATACATAATTTGCACCATGTTTATAAAATAAAGGAAAATAGACAACACAGTTATTTCTGACATTTCCGGGCACAACTTGATGAATAAGTTATGTTTATAGTAACTTTATTCACTTTCCGTTTCAAAATTGGCCATTTTCCTTTTCGCCAAATGTCCATTTTTGCTTCATTTGATAAACATTCATGTATCATTTAAGCTGCAGTAGATACAATTGTTCTTTAGATAACATCAATAAAACTCTCACATTTGTGCTGTGTATTGTGATGTTAGTATCACCAGAAAGCTTGAGGATACATATAGGTTAGAGAAGCTATGGGTTGGAAATAATTTATCTTTTTTTGGTGAGAATGTATCACTTCCTGGAGGAAGATGCATTTATCTGTTTACTTTCAATTGAATATACATCTATCATGTTTCCATTTCAATTTACACATACGATTAATTGGAACAACACTACATCATTTACTAGTGTTGCTCCAATTAATCGATTTGATCGATGATTGATTGGTTTGCATGTCCAACCAACAGATCGATCATGATTTCAGAAATCGATTTTGACTGTTTTTAAATTTATGATATTAAAACTGCAGATGATTCTTTATTTTTTTGGCAATTCCATTTTAATTTAATTTTTACAACTATACAACATAGTATTACTCTATACGACTCCATAGTCTAAGATATTAACCTTCACAACACTGAAATAGTGTGCTAATTTGTCAAAACCACCATACCAATAACCTGTTGAATATTTTGAAACTTATTTGACTGCTTCCAATTAAATTAGTTACAAAATGTCCAACATATTATTTCTTAAATTATTAAGGTTAAATATCCATGAACATACAATAATATTGCATTCAAAATTTCAGAATGGGTAAAAATGGGAAAATGTTATGAATGATCGATCATTAACTTATCATCGGTTAGTATGTAAAACCAATCATCGATCACAAAAATAGTACCAATTCCCAGGACTACCATTCACTTTCATTTGAATATACATCTATCATGTTTCCATTTCAATTTACAAATGCTTGGGAGGAAACTGACATATTTCATTGATTTCTATTTGAATATCATAACTACGGGTAGAATGTGCAGTCCATTGCATGCGATCACAAATCCATATGCTTTCACCAACTTTGATTTCTGTAACCAGCTCTCCACACACCCTCACCACCACCGGTAAACATCAGCTCGCAATCCGAAATCATATGAGTAACTTAGATACAAAATTTGATTGAATTCCACCTCGTAGTTTCGGAGGCGATAGCTGGATAGACAGATAGCAAGACAACATTTGGCTCTGCAGCCTGGTTGGGGATCAGGGTGTGAGGTTAAAGGGTCAGATATCATACTAATTCTCTCCATGACCAGATCACCTCCGAAACTATTTGCTGGAACACAATACATTTTGTTTGTTAGATTGTTGGTTACATGTACCTATATCGTTGCCGATTGTGAGATGAAGTTTTTGTTTCACACCGCCCCATGGAGAGGGTGTGGGGTGGGGTGTGTGGGGGTGGGTGAGCAGAATGCAGTGTCAAAAGGTCACATATCATACACAATCAGTCAGACATGCCATCTCCTTCATAACTGTCTGGAGAAAATTTTGCTGTCAGTTACAGTGACCCATATGATTGCGAATTGCAAAACAACATTTATATTCGGCTCCATCCCTGCAGACTAAGGGTCACCTGGGGTAAAAAATGTCAAATATCATACAAACCCAGTCGCCTCAGAAACTGTTTGGTGCAATTCAACGCAATTTATTTAGACTGCAAGACAACATTTATATTTGGCTCAACCCCTGGGAACCAGGGGGCTGGGCAAAAGGTAAAATATCATACAAAATTTCATCCTTCACGCTGTCCCCTTTGAAACCATTTGGGGGGATCAAAAGGTCATAGTTAGGCAATGTGTGGAGATTTGGGATGTCGCACCACTGACTGCATGTTCTCGTTTATAACTTGTGCTCAACTTCACAGATAATTATTACACTGTACTAGAGTTGTCAAACATGACAGACAGACAGACAGACAGACAGACAGACAGACAGACAGACAGACAGACAGACAGACAGACACACAGACAGACAGACAGACAGACAGACAGCATGGCAAGAGGGCAGGACGGATGGACAGACTGAGACAGACAGACTTATAATACTAGTTGTGATTTGTAACTACGTGTAAAAACGTATTAATTAGATATAATCACCTATTTCAACACCAAGGCCTCCCATTCCATAAAGCAGAACTGCTGACTCAGCCATTCTCTGCATTGCCCTATCACCGAGCACATAGCGCTGTCGACTACAAACACAAGCATATATATGACAGGGACAGATCTACCCACTACCCACTAGCTAATTAGCTAAATGCTAGTAAAACTGAAATCTGGCTTATAAATAGCGGAATTGGCTAAATCATTGCCTACTGATTAAAATTAATATAATTTTCCTGACTGGCTGAATCCTGACTAATTCTATCATTACAATTGCAAAGCAAAAACTCCTGTTTACATTGTTGAATATTTTGAAACTAATATGACTGAAAGCTGTTGCTGCCTAAGCAACATATTAGTTTCAAAATATTCAACACATTTCTTATATATTAAGGCCCTATTGTATCTGGACTGTAAAATTGATAGCATAAACTGATGATTACTGACTGCCAACATAAGTGACATTGAAGTAAATATGGGACTCAAATATTTACTATTTGGCTAACAAAAGTTGTATTTAGTTACCGGTAATCTATTGGCTAGAACATTGTAAAAGCCAGATCTGTCCCTGTATGACAGCATCATATTAGACTTCATACTAACTATTAAAATATATGCTGATTTCTGAAAAAAAAGAAATGCACAATGCAACAATGCACTGGGCAGAAAAGTTATTGAATATTTTAAACTAATTTGACTCGAAACTGTTGCCACCATTTGCAGCAACAACAGCTCCCAGTTACATTAGTTTCAAATTAGTCCAGAGAATACAGTTATTCGCTTCACGTACATAATATTGTAAGGAATTATCGTTTCTGGTCTGCTCATGTTAAATGGTTACTAGTACATGTAGGCTTGCACAATTATTCGATTAATCATGTTTATTCTTTAAAATATGATTGTGGATGATTACAAAACTAAATAATCGAATAATCGAAGATTTTCAATCTCCAAAATTGTTGTTTTTTCAAAATGCAAAGTAACGTACATCGTCTATTAGTAGCCTAGGATTCTATTAGGACAAGGTGTTAAATTTCCAAACAAGTATCTTTGATAGGGGGGGGGGGGGGGGGTCTTATTTTAGGTATATTTCAAGAAAAAGTTTAAATCAATTCTCTAAAATAATAAAACTTATAGCCACTAGCACAAAAATTAAACAATTTCCGTGTACGAATTCTTGGCGCCTTTTGACTATGTTTAATATACATCTAAAAACATCATCGCTGGAGTGAAATTATTAAATCGGCCCGCCTAAATATTGCGCATCCCTTAATAAAGGCCATTTATCAAATCCAAATTAATCCAAATTTGATATAAAATGTCGTCGAGAAAAAAAATAAATCACATGATATTAGTAATCAGCTCTGGCTAAATCAAATTAAGAAGTATCAAGATTTTTTAGAGCGAGTACTCGGATATAAATATCCTGGACTCGGAACCTTATATATCTCTATATATTATGATTGCGTGATGGTAACTGAGTATCGTACTTTAAATTTGATCGCGGTAAAATGGGTACCCGTTTGATAACAAGATGGGTTATGATAATGCGATCTACCTTCTGTCTCAAGCCACCGCTAGCGCATGAAATCTCGCGAGAACATGTCATTCGCCTCCAATCGCAAAAGAGTCACTTTGTTGCCAACATAAGAAGAGATCTCCCACATTTTAATTCTCGGGTGTTCAAGCAAATTTTCTCGCACATTTGATTCCACTTTGGATCATTTTATGTTGGTCGCTTACATTGGGTCAGGCTTGCCAGATTGTAGTGATATTGTGTTTGAAATTAGTACTGTAATTCTTTGTAATAGCATTTCTGAACACCTATTACTATCTTGCAATTAGACTGTAGCCGGTTTTAGTGGTCAGCGATACCAATTTTTGCTATTTTAGCATTATGTTACCAATTCTCATTTGAAGTGGTTTGCAGGATTTTTTTAGTATTATCAATACTAGCAGTTGAAAATAGTCGAAATATTTCCGGTTACATAGTTATTTGTTTTTAATAAAACTTTGTTCAAGTTCCCCCCACCCAAACATAGAATGACATGTGTACGATATAATCAAAGATCACGATTATTTTTTCAAAATGATCGCGATTATGAAAACTGAATAATCGTGCAAGCCTAGTTACTAGGTACACACGTCGGAATCAGTGATAAAACTAACTTTTTAACCATGTAGCCACTAATCAGCAAAACTTAAGGGGCCCAGTAAATTTTTCAAGGGCTCAATCTTATAATTAGGCCATCCATAAAAAAAGATTTTGTTTCCTGCAAACCGGGTGGGGAAAAGACTTCAGTAGGGAGGGAAGATATTAATTTTTTTTTCAATTATTAATTTATTTTAAAGAGGCCATAAATATTTGTTTTCCAGATATTTGACTAGATATTTGTCATGTCATAATCAGCAAAAAGGGATTCACATTGCATACAAATGGCATTTAAACCTTGTAATTTGTATAGTTTGACAAATGTATGCGTGTTTTAACATTTATGGTGGGTAGAAAAAAATATAATTTTATTCCCGGCCGGGTGAAAACAAAGAGAAATTTCACCCGGGAGGTTTACAGGAAACGAAACTATTTTTTTATTTTGGCCGTATGACGCATCGGCACACAAGAGTCCACATTTAGAAACACATGATATAACAATTTAGGATTTACTCATGTAGAATGTGTTATAATATTGATTTCGAGTTTAACCCTTGCACCGAAAAAATTACATGTACATGTATCTCAATTTCACGGCAAATAAACAGAAAATCTGTTGAATATTTTGAAATTAATATGACTGGAAGCCATTGCTGCCTTAGCAGCAATGGGTAACAGTCATATTAATTTCAAAATATTCAACAGAATATGATATACATCGTAAAAAATTTAACTTTTAAGGATTGAAAGGGTTAATGAAACTGGCTCAACCTGCAATAGTCATCAGATATACAAAATGATTTTCTGCTGACCATTTTAAAGTTTGAAGGGAAAAATCTAGGTCACCACCTAGGCTAGTGATCTTGAAATTTTGGTATCCCAGACTAAAATCTAGTAGCCATGGGTTACTGGGCCCCTGTTAATCTTGAAATCAGTGGTTAGAGTAGGACTGAATGGTAAAGCACCAATCAGCAGATGTGTATGAAAGAGAGGATCTATGACACGGTTCATACAGGACATGATGATTGACACATGTTTGAATAGAATCAATGACATGGGCAAGGTAATTGTATTTAGAATTGTAAAATATAGAAACACTTGTCTTGAGTTGAATAATATTTTATATACTTTGACTTTTGACATTTACAGTCATAGTTACGGTTATTAGGTGAACTTCAATGATCCTAACTTTATTATTGATGATGGTGTACATCTGGCGAAATTTGGTTAAAAAACATCAAAATATTTCCCCATTAATTATCCATTTGCAAGCCAAGCGAATACGGTATTACTGATGGAATTTTAGCACTGGAATGACTAGCTCAGTTATCGAGCCACTTATTCCAGTGGTAGATTTTCAAAAATAGTATTCCCAGGGCTGGCAAATGATCATTCGTTGAGACCACTGCTGAGTCTGGTTTAGACCGGTTTCACTATGAAAGGATTAAAGCCTGATCCAGACACATGTCAGAGCAACAGATTGAACGCAGAAGGTAGGACAGAGGATATAAAGAATCGCTATGATGAGCTGTCCGTGGATTTGCTGTGTTAGTGACATCTACATATATGTTACCTGTATAACGAATCATCAATCGAATCTTCAGCCATAATGTACTTCAGGATCAGCTCACTGAGGAACCAGTAGCGATGTCACGGTGGAGAATAAATTTAAATTTGATCCATCAGCACATTATACATGTATGTGTGACACCATTTGATGAATCTGAAAACATTATGCAAACAAAATACATATAATAGTATATATATGCACATGTGATCAGGGAGCATGCTGTATCCGTGACGATTATCCAGACACTGAACTAAACTACAACAGCTCAGAAATAACCTAACAAGTTCTCAAAACAAAATAAAACGTACTGTTGAATATTTTGAACATAATGGAGGAGTTCAGTTTTAGCTATGCCCCGCCAATCTTTAGCTAAGATCCATCTTAGAATTTCAGCCGTGTTGCGATCGATCGATCCCTGCACTTCCTAACTATTAATTTCCAGAAAACTATACAGGTAAGATGTTGAATATTTTGAAATTAATGGATTTATAAACTCGGCTGGGTGCTGTCAGCAACAGCCGCCAGTTAAATTAGTTTCAAAATATTAACAAGAGCTCCACAAACCATTGAATGAGAGCTATCAGAAAATAGCGATTTCTTTCTCAGACCTAGACCAGACATCCCCTGAAGTTTCAAAGTGATCCACTAAACGGTGATGGAGTTATTATTAGGAAACCAATTTTCAAGATGGCTGACGGTGGCTGTCAGCTATCTCAGATTTTGGATCATCGTCAATTTCCATGTTTCTTCAGCATACTTAGTCCAATCACCCTATGAAGTTTCAAAATGAGTCGATAAACGGTAACAGAGTTAGCATCTTGAAATCAATTTTCAAGGTGGCTGCCGGTGGCTGGTGGCCATCTTGGATTTTGGATCAGCATCGATTTTGACAGGTTTATTCGTCAGACCTAGTCCAATCATCCTATGAAGTTTCAAAGCGATCTGATAAACATTAGCAGAGTTATCGTGCGGAAACCAATTTTCAAGATGACCACCAGTGGGTGGCAGCCATTTTTGATTTCGGATCATCCCCGATTTCGATAGGTTTCTTCCTCAGACCTAGTCCAATCATCCTATGAAGCTTCAAAGCGATCCGATACACGATAACGGAGTTATCATGTGGAAACCAGTCTGCCGCCCACCCACCCATAAATGCCATCACATAAAACACCCCACCAACCCAGTTTTTTTGGCGGGGTATATAAAGCATATCAATGATCCGTTCAGCGGTTCTGGGGAAGTAGCTTTAGCGAAAACTAGGTCATGACCGCCAAACCATTTGGCCAATCAAGTTTCCTTGAACAGACAGTTTTCAATCAATTCGCGAAGTGGTTTTGGAGAAGAACATTTGTAGATGTTTCTAAAAAACCCAAAATCCAAGATGGCCATCAGCCAAAAATCGCGATCGGCTTGCTCCGAACAAATTCGGATCCATATGCCATAAGAATGTATCTACCCAAATATACTTGAAATCAGCCCAGTGTTTCTTGAGAAGACATTTTGGCAGGAAAATGATCCACGATGGCTGCCAAACCATCTATCGGTGTTTTGAAAATGGCAAATTTGAAATCAGAATACAAATAAATTCACATAAAACTAATTTCGGCTTCAAAATCCATGGTGGCCGTGGTGCTGGTAGTTGTTGTAGTGGTGGTGATCGTGGTGCTGGTAGTTGTTGTAGTGGTGGTGGTCGTGGTGCTGGTAGCTATTGTAGTGGTGGTGGCCGTGGTGCTGGTAGTTGTTGTAGTGGTGGTGGCCGTGGTGCTGGTAGTTGTTGTAGTGGTGGTAGCCGTGGTGCTGGTAGTTGTTGTAATGGTGGTGATCGTGGTGCTGGTAGTTGTTGTAGTGGTGGTGGTCGTGGTGCTGGTAGTTGCTGTAGTGGTGGTGGCCATGGTGCTGGTAGGTGTTGTAGTGGTGGTGATCGTGGTGCTGGTAGTTGTTGTAGTGGTGTTGGATGTGGTGCTGGTAGTTGTTGTAGTGGTGGTGGTCATGGTGCTAGTAGTTGTTGTAGTGGTGGTGGTCGTGGTGCTGGTAGTTGGTGTAGCGGTGGTGGCAGTGGTGCCAAAGGGTCAAATCCCTTCTGAAACCATTAGACAGAACTTAACCAAATTTGATATGTGAGTTACCCATATGATTGCGCAGTGCAAGAGGCTATTTACATTTGGCTCTGCCCCCAGGCAGGCAGGGGAGGTGTTAAAAGGTCAAATTTTAACCTGCAGAAATTGATTGTAACACATCGCCTCCGAAACTGTTGGACAGAATTCAACGGAATTTGGTAGGTGAGTTACCCATATCAATGTGGAGTGAATGAGCGCATTTATATTTGGCACCGCCCCCTTTGCATGGGGGATGGGGGGGGGGGGGGGGTCAAACAGTCAAGAAATTAATTGTAATGCAACTCCTCCGAAACTGTTTGACGGAATTCAACCAAATTTGCTATGTAAGTTTCCCATATCAATGTAAGGTGCATGAGCACATTTAGATTTGGCCCCGGCCCCGGTAGGGGTGTGGTCCAACTTTCCAGAAATTGATTATAATGCAACTCCTCAGAAAACATTGGATGGAATTCAACCAAATTTAGTATGTGAGTTACCCATATATCACTGTGGAGTGGATGAGCACATTTACATTTGACCCCGCCACAGGGGATGGGGGATGGGGTCAAAAGGTCATGAAATCCATAAATTTAAAACCTGTGTCATGACCACCTATTATATACATGAGGTCATGGTACAGGATTTTATTTTATGGATTTTAAATTATGACTGAAAGTTATCTGACTAAAAGTTGCTGTGTCAAATTTACTATACAGCTTCGTATTTGTATATTCCTACAAAAATGCTGTGGCATTCCAACAGGCAACAACTGCACTGCCACTCACTCAAAAAAATAATGTAATGCTATTTACAATATAGCAACCACTTGCGTCATATAGTCAGCCTGGTTCTATCTGAAACAACAACTAACACTTACTAATATTTTAAGTAGATGGTAGGCAATGATGCAATACACACATCAGCAATTTTCTGAATATCCGTTATATCATTTTTTTAAATACATTGATTGAAAAGCTCTAAAACAGCGACAACTGCAACTCACCCAAAAAATGATTTAATGCTATGATATTTGGACACTCACTAAGCCTTTCCTCCCCTAGCCCTTCCACCTCACCGTCCCCCTCAATAGGTAACGAGTCGTTTCGCCCCCTGTCCCGTTCGCCCTAGCTCGTTTTGCACTGGGTCGATTCGCTCCCAAGTCTGGGTCGTTTCGCACCCCTTTGAAATGTCTTGTGTGCGAACGGGAATGGCGAGTGTAGTTGAATTGAATTGCCTTTGTAATACCGATACCGACTCAACCTTTGATGTATTGGCGACGTGACCATTTCAAGTTATTCTAAATGTTGTTAATTGCTATTAATAATTTAATATATCAAATTTTTTTAATTTGCGATTAATAATTTTATATATATATATATATATTTATTCATCAAATTTTTTTTAATTGAAGATATTTTTGAAATTTTAGCACTGGAATGATGGGCTTGGTCGAGTCCATCATTACAGTGGCAAAATTGTCAAAAATAGTCTTATCTTGGCCTGCAAATGGGCATTCCCCAAGAACACTACAGAGGCCGGTTTTTGCCGGCTTCGTCATGAAAGGGTTAAAAAGAATTTGACAAACCAACCTACCAACTGACAGACGGAAACAAAAGATGAGTATATTCTATACTAAATAAACTAGTTTTATTGATTCATTTAGTGCGCATTTGCGTGCTATAATTTCTCGTTGTTAGGTATGGTTGTAAAATCTTAAATGATATATTACTGATCCGTCCGTCCATTCATTCATCCACTCATCGATCCAGCCTTTCATCTGTCCATTTCATTTCCGATAAAGCTGCCTAAATTGCAACTATAAATGGGAGTGGCTCACTTGTTTCAAAGTCTTTTGGGACAGTTGATGCGGTGCATAAAGGACTAACTACATTCAGCTTAATTGTTTTCAAAATGTATGGATAATCATGTTTGAGTTAAAACTTTTTCTGATCAAATTCAGTGATTGTATGAATTTTACCTATAATTTGAATAACCTCCTTCGTCGTCTTCTGTCTGCACCTATTTAGAAAAAGCAATGGCTTAATTAGCGTGGCTTTCATCAAAGCGTGAGAGTGTGTGCCGACACACACGTGCGCCTGCGCGTGTACGTGATAATTCACCTTTCCAGAGTACCCACCCATCATATGACGTCATAATGAACTGCGCGATGTGTAGAATGACATCATAATGAATGACATCATGAATGATGTCGATAAGTACGTCACGAACGCATATTTGAAGATGGTCTATGTGTTGTTGTACAAAATTGTTTGCTTTTACTATTTAATAAATATTCTGTTGAATATTTTGAAACTAATTTGACTGGGCGCTGTTGCTGCCATAGGCAGCAACAGCACCCAGTCAAATTAGTTACAGAATATTCAACAGCTTCCCTGTAGTTTTCAGGAAATTGATAGCTAGGGCTTTTGGGGATTGATCAATCCCAACACGATGAGGTGTGGGTGGAGCTTAGCTAGTGATGGGCGGGGCATAGCTAAAAATGGAAAGGTCCATTACTCAATTACTCAACGATTCATGCACAATAATTGTAGGCGTACACCGATCTTGATAAAAATGCATTGTGTGATGGATGGATGAATGGATGGGCGGATGGATGAAAATGACCAGACGACCCGGAGGGTCTGGTCTTATGTTTTACTAATTACATATACCTACCTTCTTGCATTACTATTGCTCTTTCCTTCTCTGAAGGGAAGCATAGTAGGATGAAATTTGTACAGCCAATGTTTGCTGTGTATAGTGGCTACAGAGTGACTGAAGGCTTCTTCAGGAATCATACTCTCTCCCAGAGTTGCCCATATGCGTCCTTTTGCGCGTATATACGCATAAAAATGGAAGAGGGACGCATAAAAATTAACCCTCTGCGTCCCTGAGGACGCACAAGGGACGCAGTGAAAAAGAGTAACGGAAACTGGTAACTTTGCGTGTGCTTAATTAGAGATTATATTATCATGTGTGTATATTTATTTGTGCATGTTTTTACTTTAAAAAATATACCTAATGTATTGTGTGTTCAATAAAAACGAACTTACTGCGTTGTTTAAGACTATTATTTGTTGTACGTTTTCTTGCACAACCCAAAGTTGTTAATGCCCATAAATCAGATTCAACTACCATATTTAATTGTAAACACAATCCCCAAATCATCCTTAGTATTCCATTTGCTCTAATTTTTATAAATAATGAGTTTACAAGCCCGATGTTAGTCGCCTTATTTGGCCTACAAATTGCAAAAATACCCGCCATGTTTCTGTCTGTTGTGCTAAACGTCAGTGTGACGTGTCAGTATTTGATTGGATAACAGCGGAATCTCCCTCTAGAGGAACTCACGCTTGAGAAATCCAATACAAAGGATCAAGTGTATACAAACGTGTTTGGGCGTCTTAACCCTTTCACAGCTCAGAACATTGGACAGATCACAAAGTTGTTACCACTAATCTGCTGAATATTTTGAAATTAATTTGCGCATGCCTACTTGCCTAACTTACTGGCAAAATATTTTTTTCTATTTAATTATCAAAATAGCTAAATGGATGAAGGAATATATGGAAAATATTGTGATATCTTTTACATTTGAATGGTCATTTGACGGATTAGCGGCGGTGTCTTTGTATTGCTGTTTGAATAACGGTATCAATGCGCGCTATACGCCGTCTTTTATTTAGCAATAGCGGCTGATTGATTGACTGATGGATTAGTGTTTATAATGTTTAACAATACTCGATCGTTAGGTTTTCCCAATTTCTCAACTAACTTGATCTGAATAGAATCTGTCCGCTTCGTCATTCTCTTTGAATTTAAGACAATAATTGAGCAAATCATGTCGAGTATTAGACTTGATTTATCTGTGTATACAGTATATACGAGAGAAATATTGACTTCATTAAATTAGTCAAAATGCAACGAAGCTTGTTTCAGTTTGGCGTTAAGCGACCTCTAGATTCTACATGTGCTGATAGTGATGATAACGATGAAAGTATGGCAAAGCGTAGCAAAATTTGTAGCGAGTCTTGCGACACCAGTGCGAAAATTTGTGAAAATGTGGTTAAAGTAAAGCAAGTGAAGTCTAGGAAATTCAGTGACGTTTGGTTAAAAACAGCGGCGTGTAGTAAATGGCTTGAGGTTCTGGATGGTAAAATGAAGTGTACATTTTGTAGCAGTGCGAAGAAGACTAATAATTTCGTAAGCGGTAGTACAAATTATCAGAAATCCACGTTAGACCGACATATTTCATCGCAAGACCACAAGGAGGCAGAGACTGCTTCCGTACTACAGATTCGATTAGAAAAATCAGTGGCCGATCGCCAGTTATGGCGGGACAAGAAGAGCCATGAGGCCCAGATCAGGACGGTATATATCATGAGTAAAAAGCTCATCCCAGCAGCGATGTTCAACGATATCGTCGATCTACAGGTAGGCGTATGTTAAAATATTGATTTTTTCCAAACAGCGTATAGCTCAAAGCTCCCCGATACAAGAGTCCTTATTGGATACACGCTAATGCTGTAGAAGATGAGATGCATTTTGTCCTCCATTGTCCCTTTTATCAAACGGAAAGAGCTGCCCTATACTCCTCATTTAGCAACAATTTTCCAAATTTCACATCCCTCAGTGGTACTGAGAAATTTTCTTTCATCATGTCTTGTAATTCTGGCGATACAGAGGTGTGCAAACCTGTCCTGCTATATGTCAGCCAATGCATGATGAAAAGAAACGATCTGAATTCCTAAAAGTCTGAAAAAAGCTAAATGTTCACTCACCTGATCACCAGAATCTTCCACTATGTCCATACTCATTGTTTCCTATTGTATCTAAATTCGAGGTCACAGCGACCCCACAATCTGAAGTCAATGGATCCCAAACTTGAACCTAGGGCTCATTACAAGCAAGGAGTATTTTGGGGCTAATATGACTGGAAGCCATTACAATAATGACTTCCGGTCATATTAATTTCAAAATATTCAATGTAAAGATTGTACCTGAACGCACCTCAATGAATCCACTTACCATTTCATTGGTTGTTAAAAGGGTTAGTGTGAGCAGTTTTCTCCAAAATAATTAATTAGTATTTCTCAACCATCCATGACTTCAGTAGACCTACGGACCCACTGCGTTTCGTTTTGGGACTACCAAGCCATATTCTTGGGATAAATACGCTCTACGCTCAATAGGATAATGGAACTTCCAGTGCTCTGTAAATAGTCAATAATATAGATTGCATATTTATATACATATATATTTTTATATATTCATATACTCATATTCTGTCCGTCATGTACATATTTCATGTCACTTAATGTTTGGTTATATCTATATGTATGTAGATTCATGCCAATAAAATATTCTGATTCTGATTCGTTATCTATGCTTCAGCCAATCAGCAATCGCGTTACATGGTTACTCCTATGAATTAGACATATCCGGCTGATATATGTTCACTAATTACGCAGTTTAATCTGATTTATACAGATTATTTTTGATAAATTATTGTTTTGTCTGATCTTAGCCTATGTATTCCACTATATTTAGTCATTCCAGTTACATTATAAAAAATACGCCCGCATTATACCGAAGTAGGTCAAGTCGTCCTTGAGCAAACTCGTCCCAGATTTTCTGAAAATTTACCACTGGAATGACTGGCACTGTTTAGAGCCAGTCATTCAAGTGTTAAACTTTCAAAAATGGGTATTTTGGTGATCTACAATGGTGGCAAAAAGTGTTAAGTGCTAAAGGTTAATAAACTATGCATAGTTAATATTCTCTATATATACATTAACAGTATTTTCAATGTCATAACTAGTGCTTTCAACATGTTTAATAAAGTGCTTTATAATTAGATCAATGTGTTGTGTTTATTTTAAGAAAAAAACATGGGACCCCCATATTTCAGATCTGAGAGTGTGGGGTCTTTGGGACCCCCAAAAATCAGATGCTGTGGGCAACACTGCTCTCTCCAATGATGAGATCCATAGCAATTCGCTTGAATGCTATATCTCAGAATGAGGTAGAAAAAGGGTTAATACATAACTCAGAGCCATGGAATGAGTCATAGGGCACAATGATCATCTCATCTCGCCCTCCGTTTAAGAAACCCCTCCCTTCTTGGAACCTCTCCTTGGTATTACAGGTTCTGGCGGGAAAACATTTCGAACCTTTGGGTTCTGTGTGCTTGAAACATCTTACTCTTAAAGCAGTCTTTCTTCTTGCAGTAGCTTCAGCTAGTCTTCGTTCGGAAATTCATGCTCTTTCAGCTGAGCTAGATAGGTTTCAAGTTACAGGTAATAGCATTATTCTCTATCCTAATTCTCATCATTGGAGAGAGCATGGAGATTCCTGAAGATGCCTTCAGTCACTCTGTAACGACTATACACAGCAAACATTGGTTGTAAAAATTTCATCCTACTACGCTTCCCTTCAGAGAAGGAAAGAGCAATAGTAATGCAAGGAGGTAGGTTGTAATGTAGTAATAACTGACGTATGGGATGCATAGAACAAACACGAGTTATTAATTTAAAACTGTTATGGAAATAAAAGAAACGAGATCATGCAGATTGCATCACATGAATGATTAAACGTGTTGAAGGATGTATGGATGGATGGATGGATGGATGAAATGGCAGATAAGATGGGTATGGTGGATGGATGGACACATGGGTTCGCGGACTGACGGATGGATGGGCTGGGGGATGGATGGATGGACGAAAGGCAATGCAGAGGATTTAGTGTAATTGTAAATGTATGGACTACAAGTTGCGTACAGTATATTTGATGAATAATGAGTAATCTTCAGGCGGCATAACTGAACCAGGAAACCATGCTAATGTATAAACGTGTTCTGGAAAAGTCAGGCACCGGGATGAGTGACGTTTTGGCGGCATAATCCTACAATGTTAGGTAGGGTTGGGCGATTTTTCGATATTATCGTCAATATCGCGATATACCGAATACCGATACCGAAATCGTCATAATTTCGAAAAATCGTAAATATCGTCAATACCGACAGGACGATATCGCACTTTTAACTGTGAGCATAATATAAATAACTAAGTTAGAAATGTCATACTCTTACCTCTATTCGGTCCAGTAATAGTCTTTAAGTAATAATCCAGTCTTTGTCTAAGGTAAAAAAAACTTAATAAACTCCAAAATAATCTGTGTTCATTTAATTCATGGTTTGTTTGCACTAATAAAATGATTTAAAGTACAAAATAATCTGTTGTTGTTCGCTTTTCATAATTACATAAATAGACGACACCTTTTTTTTTCTTGCCTCATTCTGAGTGTTAGTCAGTGGGGAATACCATTTGCACTACCCACATTCCATTCTGATGACATCATTACTACAGGTAAAGCTATTTATCCATTAGTCATTGAGCTGCATGGTTAAACATTCTTCTGACCGTGAAAGATTTAAACTTTAAAACTTTTTAGGTCGATAGGAAACCATACACACTTAATCCCTTATCAATACCACAGCTTGTTCCAAGGTGGGTGAGGGGGAAGTTAATCTCTTTGCTTTACCGTTATACATTTTTATGTAACTTTATACAATATATTTAGCATTTTTAAACGAATCAGATCAAAATTCATTCCACATATAATATTACAGATTTATTCTAAGTGAGAAACAGCCTTAAAATAAATAATTTAGGCCTAATTATTTCCAGTCTTCTGTCTGTTGTGGCAGTTTTGGCTGCAGTGTTAACTGGGTTAATTTCACACATCCCGGCTACGTCGTGAGATCAATGGATAAGACCGCTAAGTGGTGAGCGAATTTGAATAGGTCTACAATGGGGCAAATTAGTATTTAATATTACAGACCAAATAAAATCTGATATAATTGTTTCCAGTCTTCACGCTGGTTCTCGTTCAAAATCATGCAGTGTTATTTTATTAATTTGCATCGTCTATGCTAGCGGCGGGCGTGATAACAGCTGTCGGAATTCTGCAGCGTGAATTCTGATTGGCTCAAGTATGATACGGCGGCCAATCAGATTTCGCTCTGCGGAATTCCTTTCTGCGCAATGAAGTTAATGCGTATTCCTTGATCAATCTTTTGACAGTTGTCGTGAGGTAAAGATAAAACAAAATACAACACAAGAACAGAAGAACATCCGTTATTTTTCTTACTTGTGATGAATACGGTTAGTTGGATTGCATTCGTTGCTTTAAACTGTATATTGAAGGGTGTCAAAGTGTGGAATTTCGTGTATTAAATATGCGGAAATGGCAATCATGGCGATCTCAATTTACGGTTTCAATGCAACAAATTTAATGAAAATAACTTGTAGACACCACCAATTTGAAATACATGTTATTCTATGTTTACACCCTAACTCCACACCCCACCCAAATGACGATATATCGTGATACCGCGGTATTTTAATGAGATCCCGATATCGTCATGCCTTGAGCAATATCGCCCAACCCTAATGTTAGGCTATGCCTATCATTTAATTACAAATGAGTTCAGAAGCCAAACATCATTAATATCTGATTTCCAATCATGATCAAACAACTGAATGCGGTCAGTTCGTTTTTCTTTGAAAATTGCCGACACCAATATCCTATATAATATTCGACTTCCAGTTGAACAATCCATAACGTCTTACTTTCATATCGCTTGGGAAACTGTCGCTATGTAGAATCTGTGTATTTTGTGTAATCGGGAAGTTTGTCATCTTCAACACGGCGTGATAGATGCAGCACTGAACATGTGGAACGGGTAATCATCATCTTGGGCATCAGCGTCATTATCATCATCACCATAATCATTTCATCATCATCATCGTCGTCGCCGTCATTATCATCATCATTTTGTTGCTGTTATCATCATTTTGTTGTTGTTATTATCGTTGTCGTCATCGTCGAAATGTTATGTTGAATATTTTGGACTTAATTTGATTGGAAGCTGTTGTTGCCTTAGGCAGTATTAATGGCTTCCAATCAACTTACGTCCAAAATATTTAACAGCCTGTTTCATTTTGTTTTGGAAACGTGTTAAGTTATAGCCATACTACTACTACTAATCTTACTACTACTACTACTACTACTACTACTACTACTACTACTACTACTACGTACTACTACGTACTACATCACATTCATGTAAATTGCCATCTAAATGTGTACATATATGTAAATAAATACATCATTTCTTTTACAAAGTGTGTTTTCAAAATTATATTGAAATAACCACTGTACACCCTATATACCATTTCGCATTGTCCCAAAATACCAACTCTTATCTTTCTTTCTGAAGATAATTTTGTGTACTGTTATCCGCAATAACTCCAGTTAAATTAGTTTCGAAATATTCAACAGATATGATCAGAAGGGATGGGTAGGATAGGGCTATGTGCGTGCGTCGCAACAAAAGTAGTCTTTCAACATGAATGATATACAGATGTCTATGAGACATCGTGTATTAAATGTACTCAATGAATACGGCCAAGCACAGTTAGTCATCATAGAATGTGTTCAAGCGACTACATACATTACAAAACTTGGAATTTTAGCAAATTACAATCCTATTCCCGTCACAGTCAGTATATTATATTTAGATATCTGTTTCTCTGAATTACCTACCTATCTCCTTATTAACTTATAATGCACATGTCTATATAGGGGGGGGGGGGGGGGGGCGAAACAACCTAGGGCGAACAGGAATAGGGGGTGAAATGACCTGGGGCGAACAGGAAAGGGCGCGAAACGGTATGGGTGCGAATGGGATAGGGGGCGAAACGACCCAGATTCCCCTCAATATGGGCGAAACAGACCAGGGTGAACAGGCAAATGTGCGAAACGACTCACGGTGCAAACAGGAATCGGGTTGAAGCGCGACTAGGATTCAGTTATTGCATGAGGTCATAGTGACCAAGAGCTTTAGGCTAGCGAGCGTTGTTACTTGTTATGCTTCTATCATTATGATAGCCGTTATAATTTCGTGGTAATTCACTGATAAATACTGAAAAGGCATACGAATTAATCCCATGACTATTCACCTGGACCTTGCTAAACATTATACTAAATCAGACCTGTTTAATGCAGTGAAGACAGCAATTTCCTTAATTCAGCTTTACTGATTTAATTCGTAATGTCATTTGTTTTCGTGATTGATCAGCATGTGTACCGGAAGTTAATCCTACACTGTTAAGACCAAAGCCCATTGGTTAGATTTAATAGCCTCTCAAAATATCAACCAATCAATACTCAGTTTATAAAAGGCACTCGGTAGCTATCCTCTGTCTGGTCAAATCGTCCGACAGCACGAATTTATCACAAGGCTTACTAAGCCAGAAGCTAACGAAACCTTGCTACATTCTTTCATGGCTGATAACAGTTTGGAATCAGCCATGGCCAGAGCATCTCTCCTAGTCATAATCGGTGAACCTTTATCCCCAGATCACAAGGAATTAATTCTCGGAGAAGTTACAAAAGGTAAGGAACATTGCTTTTTCTTTCGCCGCTCATTGTCGTAATTGCGACCCTATAGCAGCTTGTGAGTGACAGATTTGAGATGTGTTCGCCGGCATCACGTGTTTGCTTCATTCACTGACAGTCAGGCTTGATTTGGCAAGTAGCATCCATCACAGAATTCCGGTTGTCGTGCAGTCCAAATACACATTAGTCATCGTAATACTGCGTAGGCTATCAGGTTCCAATTTAGAGCAAGTGTCTCTGGGGGTGATAGTCTGACCCACCCCACCCCTCCCACTCAGCGCATACACACTCTGGACTTATGACAGGTCAGATCAACAGATAATTTCTTTTGTTCCAATAATCATAACTTAGCATATACCTGAACCTGTGAACTGGGGCAATGTTTGTAAAATTTAAATTGTGTGTTTATTATAGTAACTAATGACTCATTCATTTTATGCGGCGAAGGCAGGTGTTGCTGCATATCTGTTTATATTGATATGATATGAGATCTCTGATTCAAGTTGTCAGTTGATTTTGTATTTTACTATTTAGTCATAGAAAGATATTCATCTCCACTCTGCTTAAATTTTGTGGTGACGTCTTTTAAAACTTCCAAAATAATCATTATGCTCATTACTAGCAGCTTTGGTTCAAGCCCTCTTGTGAATAATAGAGCATCATTGCATTATGGGATTGTTCATGAAATCCTGTTTTCTCATATATATACTTTGCGATATAAAACCTATTCATGAAAGTAATTTAACTGGAACTACGAAGCCATTGCTGCATAGGTCTGCAATGGCTTCAAGTCATTAATTTCAAAATATTCAAAAGATTTCCTATATGTCTGCCATGAAAATGAGATATGATGAATTCCTCAGTCAAGGTGTTAATAAGTGGTGTTGCTGATTTATCATCATTAAGCATTCATGGTCTGTGTGGTCATCCTAAGTGTGAACAGTCAATATTGTGAATAACGCCCGTTAGCGGGCCAATAGCAGTTTTAATTTTCACGTGTCTTGTCAGTTTGTACCTGTAATCAGCTTCTCCATACACAACTAGCTAGATATAGCTGTCTACAGATCAGGTGACCTACTGCTCTGACTAACTTCTGAGGAGTTTGTTTTCATTGTACTGCTTAGCTAAATAATTACAGCATCTGGTTACATTTACCCCTATGCCTTCCTACAACAGTAGACACTCCAGAAAGTCATACCTAGACATTTAAACAAATCAACTCCCAATTTAATTGATCTTAGAATGTTTAAAAGCTACTGGGCAAGTGTTTTTGTTATTTTAGCTCTTCTGCTAAAATAGCGAGATGAGTGAGTTGTTCTTACCCATTTTACAGATGAATTCCCCATATCTAATTTTCAATGCTAAGAAAAACCCTTAATCTTCAGGTTCGAGTCAAATTTATTCCAAAATATTCAAATGAATAAGTTTTATATATTGTAAAGAATATATACGTGTTCAGGGATTTGTTGGTGAAAGTGTTAAACCCAATAAGTATATGGTAATATGCATTTAACCCTTAATGTTCAGTACCTTAGTGCCAAGATAATTGTGCGGGAAAGTGTTTGAAACTAATATTTGACTAAACCTGTTGCTGCTTATGCACCCAGTCAAATTATTTTCAAAATACTCAACAGGCAGCACATTACATCGCATGTGAAGAATTTGCCACTACTATCTGACATGTAAGAGTTATGTTTCACCAAGAAATTACCGAAAATATATATTAGAATTTACAATAGAAAACTTAAACTATTGAAAATTTTGAAATTAATTTGACTGGGAGCTGTGCTGCCTAAGGCAGCGTCAGCTTCCAGTCTAATTAATTTCAAAATATTTAACATTCTACCTATATGGTTGTCTTGAAAATGTGATTCAGTGTGGGTAATTTATCGGTGAAAGGGTTAAAAGAAGGTTATAAGAGTTACTTCATCTGCAAATGTAACTGTCTAGGTAATAAATAATCTTTATAGCCATAACCTGCTCTTTAATTACATCTACATGTAGTCTACCTGTTCATTAGATCCTGCAAACTAACCCTCTTCAGACTAAATTATACTCCAGGGGAGGAAGTTAGATCTAAATAACACCTGCTGTTTATTCTGAAATGTTATGCAAAATGTGTAGTGACGGCATACTTGACACTTGCTTGACAATTAGTGAATTACTGTCAGCAGGATATTTTAAAGAATAAAATTAGTACATTAATTAAGTTTTACTAATTACATTTAACACTTTCATAGATGAATTCCCCATATCTCATTTTTAAGGCAACCATACAAAACCTGAATATTTTGAAACTAATTTGACTGAGAGCCGTTGCTGCCTTAATTTCAAAATATTGAACAGAATAAGCTTTATATTTCAATGACTGAATGTTTTCCTGGATTTGTCGGTGAAAGGGTTGATAAATGGCAAGAGCACAGATTAGGGTTAAATGCAACAGAATCAGTATTAGGCGCTTTCAACCCTATATACCATCTAGATATATAATGTAATTTTTTTCTGAACTTGAAGTATTGGGCTGCCAAAAAATTGTGAAATTTTAAATATGTGTGAAAATGGAATAAGCACTGCGCTGCCACCCAAATTATTTTCAAACTATTTGAAGGTGCCATATTCACAGTAAAATTTCTGAAAATAAAATTGTTTAAATTATACACTTTTAGAGCCTTAAACGGTGATGAAACGAAATAAATCTTAACATATGATGATTCTATTCCATATAAATTAAAGTTGTGAAATTGAAATAGAGGCATGTGCCTCTATTTCAATTTCGCAACTGAAAAAATTATATTAATTTATATGTAATGGAATCCTCATATGTTAAGATTTAATTTGTTTCATTACGCGTGGCACATAATTTACGCTTATAAAAGTATGCAATTTTAACAATTTGATTGTCAATTTTATTTTTGTCTTGAAACTGGCATTCAATAAATTCATCAGTGAAAGGGTTCATAATTGTCAGCAATCTTCATTCTTCACATGCTACCAGGTAGTAGCATCATGTCAGGTGACTTATCCTGATCAGAGCATTCATTTATGGTTGTCCTGAACTCAGGAGTTAGGGAGACAAGGGTTAGTAGACCATTTAATGGTAAAATTTGGTCATGAACAAATATTTGCTTATTGAATGTCCATTTTCAGGACAACAGAAGACTTGTTGAAAATTTACCATGGAATGACTATGTAGCAGTTATCCAGCCAGGCATGGGTCATTTTTAAAAAGTCCTTTTGAATGCACATTTTCAATGAGAAGATTTAAATTATCTTGCGCAAATGTGGTGATTAAAGGGTTAGATTTAGGGCAGCTATATAGTAGATAGTTACTCATCAGGTGAGATCAAATGGCGCGAAATTATCACCTGTTCAACATATCTTCAGTGAACAAACGTGGATTAAGACTTGCTATTTTAACACTTGTTCCTTCTCCCGTTCATTGAAAAGCTTGATGTAAATAGATCTATATAAATATGCTATGAAGATCTAACAATTGTTGATTATTTTCTGGATAATTTGGCTAACAGTTGTTGGTCTCATTTCCACTATATATTGTTTTAATCAAATTCCCCTCGCAATACTGAGTAATCTGCTTGTATAATTGACCTGAGATAAGTTCATAGTTCCCTGTCTACTCAATGTGATTGTTAATCTAGAAGATGCATTTTCCACATGAGTGCATTTCAATGGATGTTCTGGTTTAGGGGGAAATTTGAACATTGGGGGGAAAAAATAAAATAGATTTTTTCATAAATGAGTGTGTATTTTATATAAAGATATAGATTAATTTGTTGGTATTTAAATATAATGGATATGTAAATATATTTAAGAGATTTTAATAACCTCATGTCGCAGACTATTTATTTTCAGTGAGTCCATGTTATCATTCAAGTTTATTAACACAAAACTTGAAGACTTTTTATGTCTGAAGTCAGAAATTAACTCCAATCTATGCTGATTAATATTTTGAAAAGTATTTAACTGAATGTTGCTTTTAGCCTTTTACTAACATTCACTGATTGAGCAAATTGTGTACCAGTATCAGCTCTGCATGAGAACTTACCAGTTGCTATTTATGATTAAAAGATGGGCCCCTTTAACTATCTTGCTGAGCTGTAACCCACCAAACAATCATTCCAATGAGCAAACCTTGATTTGCTGAATATTTTGGAAAACAATTTGACTGAAAGTTATTGGTGGTTTAGCCACCAACATCTTTCAGTTAAATTGTTTACAAAATATTTAGCATGTCCAGAGATATAACCCCTGGAATATGTCATCTGCAAAACTCGGCTTTCAGACAGGTAATGGTCAAAATTTGTCAAGAAAAGCAAGAATGTTGCTTAGACAATGTCCACTTGAAGGCCGAGCAAAGACTAGGTTTGCCAATTTCCCACTGGAATGATTGCTTCACTCTTTTCTTGACATGTAAATGGAAATTGGCCATGTTGACACAGAGGCTGGTTTTGGGCAGCCTGACCTTAAAATCTGCGCAGAGGCATGGCTGGTACAAGGGATGTAGATTTGTGCAGAGGCATGATTGGTACAAGGGATGTAGATTTGTGCAGAGACGTGATTGGTATAGGGGCTGTAGATTTGTGCAGAGGCATGATTGATATAGGGGCTGTAGATTTGTGCAGAGGCATGATTGGTATAGGGGCTGTAGATTTGTGCAGAGGCATGATTGGTATAGGGGCTGTAGATTTGTGAAGAGACATGATTGGTACACGGTCTGTAGATCTGTGCAGAGGCATGGCTGGATCCAGGTGGTCAACCCCTTGAACCATGAAATCCCAGTATCACATTAATTAGCGTTATTATGTAGCACCTGTCAATGAAATACCTGGAATCTACTCACCATCTGTTCATTACATTCAATGATTTAACACTTGGACACTCACAGACCAGAAATTACACATTCTTTATGATGTAAGCCAGACATTGACACATATTTTGTTTCTGTTTAATATTTTGAAACTAATTTGACGGGGAAAATTAGGCTCAGACTATTTAGAAATATTTAATATCATTTTTGTATACATGTAGCTGTCTCAAGATTGAGCCACTGGAATGTCAATGGTTAAAGGATTAAAATCTGCTAATTATTGACTTGCGATATTAACCCTTTAACCCTCGAATTTGTTAAAATGTTCTCATTAAAAATGTCAGTTTGCAGACCAAGAGAAGACTATTTTCATCTATTAGTGTTAATTAATTACTACATAGTTCATGCACTACAAACAACATCTAATTCAGTCTACCTAAGGCAGCAACAAGTTCCACAGTTACAATGAAATTATTTTCAAAATCTTGAGCACATTTTATGTAAGGAAATTAATTGAAATGAAAAGATTAGGATTCAGAAGTGAAATTGTCAAACACATATTGCTCATCTGTCAAAACTAAATCCACTCATCTGTATTTTGTTTGTGTATTTAACATTGTGTGTGGTAAACTGTAAGTATCTAGTAATATCTGTCATAGCTGGTAAGACTAGTCTAGGACACAAATTTGGTGAACATTTAAAAACACATATGGCTGGAAAGTATACATAAGGCAGAAACAACATCTAGACATATTATTTAAGATATCTTCAAAACAGATTTCTTGTGTGGCTGCATTAACTTGAAAGTACAATGTAATATGATTCGGTAATGAAATGGTTAACCACAGGTCATGACATGTGTATTATTAGCCCACATAGCCAAAAAGGCCAAGTGGGCTTATGTCGTGATGACCATCCGTTGTGTGTCCATCCGTCGGCCATCCATCAAATTTTCCTTTAAATGACCTCTTCTCAAGAACCGCTTGGCCAATTTCAATTATATTTGGCAGATAGCATCCTTAGGGCATAGGGATCCAAGTTTTTTCAAATGAAACCGATTGGCCAATTTGGCCATCGGCCATGTTGGATTTTGGCTGATTTTTAGAAACGTCTAAAAATCTCCGAAACCACTTGAGGGATTGAAGCAGCCATCATGAAATATGGTCTAGGGCAAGATCTCAACCAAATTTGTTCAAGGGAACTTGATTGGGTCAGTGGTTCAACGGCCATCTTGGGTGACTTAGTTTAAGCGAAAATGGCTTCTCCGGCGTAAACTTTTAAGTTAAGTTTATATCTCAGCAATGCCTGATCCAATTGGAACCAAACTTGGGTACATGGAGATATACATCGACAGGAATCAGCACGCTGATGCATGCATCACGAGGTCAGGTTTATAGTGTCAAAGTTCACTGTATAATCTTTGTTATAAGTTTTTGTGTTAAACAAAAGTTATTGCCTTATATCTCAACAATGCCTTATCCAATTGGAACCAAACTTAGGTACATGGTGATATACATCAAAAGGAAGCAGCATGCTGATGCAGACATCATGCGGTCAAGGTTTTGGGGGTCAAAGGTCACGGTATAATCTTTGTTAATATTTTACGTTAAGTTCTTGCATTAAACAAAAGTTATTGCCTTATATCTCAGCAATGCCTGATCCAATATAATCATAGGAAGCAACATGATGATGTTGGGGTCACAAGGTCAAAGGTCACTGGGACCTTGATACAGAACTCTGTTATTTCAACATTACGTTTTTGCATTTAGCAAAACTTCAGCTTATATTTCAGGATTGGTTAAGCCTATTGCAACTAAACTTGGATACATGGTTACCTATAATGATAGGAAGCAACATGATGATGTTGTTGTCACAAGGTCAAAGGTCAAGGTCACTGTGACCTTGATACAGAACTCTGTTATGTCAACATTAAGTTTTTGCGTTTAGCAAAACCTTTCAGCTTATATTTCAGGATTGGTTAAGTCTATTGTAACTGAACTTGGATACATGTTTACCTATAATGTTAGGGAGCAGCATGATGATGTTGGCGTCACACGGTCAAAGGTCAAGGTCGCTGTGATCTGGATATAGAACTCTGTTATTTCAACGTTACGTTTTTGCGTTTAGCAAAACTTCTCGGCTTATATTTCAGGATTGGTTAAGTCTATTGTAACTGAACTTGGATACATGTTTACCTATAATGTTAGGGAGCAGCATGATGATGTTGGCGTCACACGGTCAAAGGTCAAGGTCGCTGTGATCTGGATATAGAACTCTGTTATTTCAACGTTAAGTTTTTGCATTTAGCAAAACTTCTCGGCTTATATTTCAGGATTGGTTACGCCTATTGTAACTGAACTTGGATACATGGTTACCTATAATGTTAGGGAGCAGCATGATGATGTTGGCATCACACGGTCAAAGATAAGGTCACTGAACTTGATACAGAGCTCTGCTTTTTCAACATTAAGTTTTTACGTTTAGCACAACCTTTCAGCTTATATTTCAGGATTGGTTAAGCCTATTGCAACTAATCTTGGGATACCTGGTTACCTATAATGATAGGATGCAGCATAATAACATTGAGGGCAGAAGGTAACTGTGACAAACAGGAGACAGGCGAGACATTTAATTTCGCAGAATTCTTGTTGGGTATTCTGATCTCAAATTTGCAATTTTCGAAACTGTTGGATAAACGGTTTTGCGGCCATCTTGGACCATTTTCCCGCCAAAAACTCCCATACTAAAGCAATGGGAAATTTAAAATGTCTTGTTTTCGAGAACTGCTGTGCCGATTTCAATTATATGTGGCAGGATGCATCCTTAAGGAATAGAGATTCAAGTTTGTTCAAACGAACCTGATCGGCCAATTTGGTTGACGGCCATCTTGGATTTCGGCCGATGTCTTTAAAAAATCTTCTCCAAAACCATATGAGGGATCGATTCAGAACTCATGAAATATGATCCGGGGTAAGAGCTGAACCAAGTTTGTTCAAGGGAACTTGATTGACCAAATGGTTCAGCGGCCATCTTGGATGACCTAGTTTTGGCGAAAACAACTCCCCCAGAACCGCTGAAGCGATTAGGCCAAAATTTGTGATATATGATTAGGGATTTAGGGCCATTAAAGTTTGTTCAAAAGAAGTTGATCCGCTAAAAAAAATGGGCGCGGTGGGCCAATCAAAATATAGCGTGTTTGGGGGCCATATTGAATTTTTTTTATTTGATGTCATATAAATGGATAATTTTCCCGCCAAAAGCTCCCGTACTAAAGCAATGGGAAATTAAAAATGTCGTCTTCTCGAGTACTACTGGACCGATTTCAATTATATATAGCAAGAAGCATCCTTAGGGAATAGAGATTCCATTTTGTTCAAACAAAACCGATCGACCAATTTAGACGGTGACCATCTTGGATTTTGGCTGATTTTGAGAAATGTCTTTAAAAATCTTCTCCAAACCCGTTTGAGGGGTTAATTCAGCCCTCATGAATTATGATCTAGGGCAAGAGCTGACCCAAGTTTGTTCAAGGGAACTTGATTGACCAAATGGTTCAGCGGCCATCTTGGATGACCTCGTTTTCGCAAAAAAAATTCTTCCCCAGAACCGCTGAAACGATCAGGCTGAAATTTGTGATATATGATTGGGAACTAAGGGGCATTAAAGTTTGTTCGAGAGAAGTTGATCCGTCAAAAAATCTGGCCGTCGTGGACCAATCAATATATAGCGTGTTTGGCGGCCATATTGGATTTTTTTATTTGATTGATTTTGAGTGCGAAATTGGTTTTATATATGTTTTTGCATATTGTGATTTCGAGACTGTCAGATAAATGGTTTAGTGACCATCTTTGATCATTTACCCACCAAAATCGCCCATACTAAAGCAATCGGAAATTAAAAATGTATTCTTCTCACGCCATCTTGGATTTTGGTCGATTTTTAGAAATGTCTTTAAAAATCTTCTCCAAAGCCATTTGGGGGATCAATTCAAAATGCATTAAATATCCAGGACAAGAGCTGCACCAAGTTTGTTCAAAGGAACTTGATTGGCCAAATGCTCTGGTGGCCATCTTGGATAACCTGTTTTTTGCCAAAATAACTCCAGAACCATTGAGCGGATTGGGCCGAAATTTTGGAGATATGATTAGGCACTGGGTGCCATTAAAGTTTTTTCAAGGGAAGGAGCTACGTCAGAAACATGGACCAATCAAAATGTAGCGTGTTTGGCTGCCATATTGGCCTTGCAAAAATGTGCAAACTCATTTAAAAGACTACTAAACCACCCACCAACAAATTTGACAAAAATGTATAGTGCTCCAGGTGAGAGACGCAGGCCCCTTGGGCCTCTTGTGTTTTAAAACTTTATCACCATCTAATTATAGACATGTAGGCTGTATAGGTGATGCCATTGATTTTTAAAGAAACTCAGGGTGTGATTGATGGTTATCAGTGATGGTTCAAACTTCAAAGAGATCTAATTATGTAATAGCCTCTCGCCACACACAGATGTATGGATAGGTGAGGTTGACTGTAGTGCTCTAATCTCATGTTCATTTTTTTTACTAAAAAGCTTTCCAATGTTGCAGCAGTCTACATGCACGGTGTAGACAATATTATATATAAAGAACAGGAATAATCAATGACCTGTTTTAGAATACAGCCTTGTTGATGGAAAAGTGGTGCTGTCTCCGGTAGCAACACATTTTAGGCAATAAACTTTTGAAAAATTTAGGGTGATAGTAATACTACAGATTATTTTGAAAATAAATTGACTGATTTGCATTTTACGACGCCAAATACTTTTCTATCAAATTCTTTTAAAATTAATGTAAGTATATTTGTTTTTTAAGTAATTTAATTTTACACAGATCCCACTGCACATGTAATGATTAAGTTATTGGCATCAGTGTAATAAGGGTTAAAATGTCCAAAATAGGTAGCTTTGACCATTGCAATGTACATATGTTACACATATTCTTAGACAACTGTTGATAGTTTTCAAGGAAATAATTTAGACTAAGATTTTAGGTTTTAGACAATTTTGAACATGTTAAGGTTTCCAAACAGGAACCCACAACCTGTGTAAGAAGATAGCTCTGAACAATGCAATGTACATAGATGTTAACATGCGCATGACATATATTACACATATTCTTAGACAATTGTTGTAGATATTTAAGCTTTCAAGGAAATAATTTAGACTAAGATTTTAGGTTTTAGACAGTTTTGGACAATTTAAGGTGTCCAAAATCTATTTTGGGCAGATGGTTTAAACCAGTTTGTGTACAAAACTTGCCACTCCTGATAGTTTCCCTGTATGGTTGCCTTGAAAATGAGATATAGGGAATTCATCGGTGAAAGGGTTTTGAAATTTACCACTAGAATGACTGGCTCGATTACTGAGCCATTCCAGTGGTAAATTTGCCAAAATTGTCTTCTCTTTCGCTGCAAATATCTATTCCGCAAGACGACTTTAGCGTCCCGTTTTAGTCGGTGTGACAAAAAAAGGGTTAATACAGATGGCCTTCTTTCCGTCAATTAAATCCTAAATCTGTGTGTGTCTGTGTGTTTGAGCATGCATGCGTGTATGTTCGGAGCTGTATTTCTGAAACGACTGTTGTTACTACACTACAACCTACCTCCTTGCATTACTATTGCTCTTTCCTTCTTTGAAATATACATGCTACCGATAATAATGAAGTGGACAAATTATAGTCCATTAGACACTCTGAGCGCAAGCACCAAAACTGGTAACGCACCTACCACAAAATTTGAAATGATCATTAAAAACAAACTTCAAATAGTTAACTAGCTAGTCAACTATTGCCGTGGATAAATGCATGTAAAAGTGTAAATATTTCATTAAATAACTTCGGTTTGATGAAATAATGCTTTCCCATTGTATGTCAATGTTCCGAAGCCCACATTCCATCCCACTTGATGTCATATGGATGCTTTTTGACGTCTTAGCAGACAAAAATAAAAAAATTTCGTAGGTCATCAAAACAGGCAACAGAAAGGGTTAATGGAGACTGGTACCCGACTCCAAATTTTCTGCAATAGTAATTCAATGAGAAACCGGGTACCATCGAACCCCCCACAGACCCGCCCTTGTGGATTGGTCTGTTGTTTTATTAACCACTATAAAAACATACTTACCGTTCAATCACTACTTGCTAAATCAATTATCTGCATTTAGCTATCAGAATAAAATTTGTATGCATGCATACACACCTCCCCATGCCTATTCCTATTAATATGGGCCCTTAACCAGGCTAATGGTTAAGTCCATCTCCAGCATAATGACAGATATAGACTGGCACCAGTCTATAATCCCTCATAGTGACGCTTGTCACTAAGCGCGCTCGCGCATGCGCACTGGAGCCCAAATAGGAAACAGATTCACATTTCTAAATTTAAGTGGTAAATATTAAAGTCCAATTCTCAAATCTTACCACGCGGGCTGGTTGAGGCCGGGTCGTAGTGATTGAACGGTAAGTATGTTTTTATAGTGGTTAATAAAACAACAGACCAACCCACATGGGGGGTCTGTGGGGGGATTGTTATTACACCACAAAAACATCCATTACCGTTCAATCACTACTTGCTAAACCCGTAGATTTGGTCAGTGCCCCATTTAAACATTAGGTGGAAGGGGATTTGAGAATCAACAAACAAGGATAAAAATTAAACCAATCTTATCCAAATGTTAATAACATAACATAATAGTGCATTTAGCTCAATCACACCGTGATTAGCAAATAAGGAAAACTTGAACTTACAGAAATAAATAAAAAACCAAAAGAAGACTCTCACCATTTCTCACAGACGCAGAGTCCTAACGAAAATGGTGGGAAGTGCTTGGTAAATAGTCTTCGGCTTTTTTAGTTAAAGGTGGAAATGTTACGAAAGAAGGAAGCTGCTGCACTCTGGTCTTTGAGATAAAAGGATGTAAAGGTGAATTCAGATTTCCATCCTGCCACCTGCATGACCTCATTTAAAGACGAACCCTCAACAAGAGCGAAAGAAGTAGCCATACCTCTAACGTCATCGGCTTTAATAAGGGAGAGATTAATTTGATCCGGTGAGGCTATCTCATAACAAAGCTTAATTATTGTCTCACAAATCCATCTGACAATCGAAGAATTTGAGACCGGCTTAGATAACTCTTCCGCGTAGGAAAACCATAAATGAGATGGATCGACTCTTATAAAATCTGATCGCTGATTGAAGGTTCCTAATGCCCTAACAGGACACCAAAATTTATCGGATGGCGAAAGACGAAAAAGATTTTAAACTGATCGGACTAGCAGGATAGCGGTTAGTTTGAGTTTTAGATAAAAATTCCTTCTGGGATATAAAACCAAGCCGTCTCCTGAAATTATAAATGTCTCCTTTTCAGCAGAAAGAGCATGATATCTTTTGAATGCCTTCTAGCTGAGGCTGTAGCAACAAGAAAAACAGCTTTGACAGTTAAAAACAAAACAAAACTTAATACTGGTAGAAGAAATAGGTTCAAAATGGCGACCTGCCAAAACTTGAAGAACCAAAGCCAAACTCCAGGAAGGTAAATGCTTAGCAATCGGAGGACGAATATTACTTAGACCTCTAATAAAGCTATTAAGAGTCTTAGTATCCTTGACATCGGCATACAGAAGACAAGGAAGGGATGACGCCAGAGAAAATCTATACTCCCTGACCGTAATAACTGACAAATGAAAATAATCAAACAGATAAGATAAAAAATCTAATACTTTGGGTATAGAAAACAGAATCGGGCACGAAACCTTGGTCTGAACATCATTCACCAAAAATTTTAAGTCGACCCTTGTAAACTCGACGGGTCGAATCCCTTCTGGCAGCACATAATTTCCTGAGATCAGAAGAAACCTTATTCTCGAGGACCTCAGACTCGAGATTCTCCAGACACAGACTAAAATTTATTGGATTTGGATGCACACAAAGACCTCTTACTTAAGATAGAAGATCCTGGGATACTGGAAGAAGAAGAGGGAAATCTACCAGAAAATCTATGTCTAAAAACCAGATCCTCTTTGGCCAAAAGGGAGCTATCAGAAGAATTTCGCAAACCTGATCCTTGACCCTCTTCAAGACTAACTGAATCAAAATCGTTAGAGAGAAGGCATAGGCGAACATTCCTGTCCACTACTGAGACAGAGCATCCACCACCAGGGCTTGACTGTCCGGAAAAGGAGACATGTAAGATTCTTATATTTATAGTCTTAGCATCAATAATTCCATCTTTGTAATAACAAATGACATTGTGTTAGAAATCCCAATAAAACATTTTGACCGAAAATAGTTGGTGGATGCTTAAATCTAAAGATTCTCGGCCGCTCTTCCCCCCTCCAGCGCAACCCCCACCCCACTCCAACTGGCCAGCCCCCAGACAACAACCTCAATGAGCAAAAACCCAAGACCCACCAAATAGTCCGGGAATAATCCGACGGAAAATTGCCGGTGTCATCACCAACAACCCTCAGCCAAACTGCCCCCAAAATACCCAGCAAATCCCGAGCCCCGCCCCCCCCGAAACCACCGTCCGAAGGCCCGCAGCAACCCAGTCAAAATAGAGCAAAAATTACGCTATAAAAGGGAAAACAAACAAAAATCTGGAAAAAATGAAAACAAAACGAACTCACCGAAACTATGTCAACGCAGAAGAATCCGACTCATATTCCTCCTTCCTGCCCTTATCCGATTGATTATCCTTTCTAAGCGAATATTGTACTTGTAGACATTAATCCTGTACTCATAATGATCCTATGAAACCTATACTGAATCTAATTCTTTTCAGCCACTGACAAAATTATACTACGATTTACTTTATCCCATCCACAAATAAACTCACTTTGGTTAAATAAATATGTCAACCTGCCGACATAAGAGGTAAAAGGAGCGAGAAAAAAGGCTGAATGGCCCGAAGACAACTGGCCATCTAAAGTTGGATGAAAGCAAAAATCGTATCTCGAAATAATGCATAAACCGGAAGTATACTACCGGAAACTGTCAAAATCCTACAACCCGGATGTACAGAATTACCGGTAGAGGAAGCTGAAAAACCGGAAATGGATGAACAATGCAATACCGGGTAAAACCAGAAATGACCCTATCCCCAGCTGTACGAAATCCGGATGTGGAAAAAAGGATTCGGAAATGCATAAAACCGGAAGTAGACTACCGGAAACTGATCAAAATCCTACAACCCGGATGTACAGAATTACCAGAAGAGGAATCTGAAAAAACGGAAATGGATGAACAATGCAATGCCGGGTAAAACCGGAAATGACCCTATCCCCGCCTGTACGAAATCTGGATGTGGAAAAAAGGAAACGGAAATGCATAAAACCGGAAGTAGACTACCGGAAACTGATCAAGATCCTACAACCCGGATGTACAAAATAACCGGAAGAGGAAGCTCAAAAACCGGAACCGGAAATTGATGAACAATGCAATGCCGGGTCCAACATATGCATTCTTCCGGAAACAGAACTAGGAACCGGATCTTGAGACCCGGATGTCCTACAAAAAAGGAAGTCATACCGGAAACGGACGGAACGGAAGTAATAACCGGATCTTGAAGACCTGGATTTCCTACAAAACCGGATGTCCTACCGGAAACGGACGCAACCGAAGAAAGAACCAGATCCTGACGACCCGGATGTCTTGCTACACCGGAAATTAAAACGGTATCTGATGGAGCGGAAGATGCGAAAAAAGGAAATAAACCCGAATTCAGAGGACCCGAGTCCACCACAACGGAACCGGAAGAACTAGCAAGACTAGGATTCTTGGCAGTGGGCGATCTACAAAATACCTGGACGACCGGTATAAATGAAAAATTGGCATTAGCATAAGGTCTAGCCTTATGGACGTCAGCTTCAGCCTCCGCCACCACTGCTTGTGGGTTATGCCCTTCACCCTCAAGTCTTAAGTGGGTTTGACCCGGTGCACTACACGAGCCCACCTTCGAGAGCTTGGTCGCTCTAGACTGCTAAATAAACTTATTAACTTGCATCGAGGTTAGAGGGAACGGTTTCCCCCATTAGCAGGTTTCTTTCTTGACGACCGGAAAATTGAAAATTGGCATTAGCATAAGGTCTAGCCTATCCTGTTTCTTAGTTTCCTTAAATCAGCAGATATCCATTTGTCCAGAGATTTAATCAAGACCGACGCGAATGACTCAAATCTCGCAATAGAACTAGTACGGCATCTGAATTCGGCGAAGAGATTCCCCCTCTGTAACGACCGTTATGAGGGTACAAAAAAGGACATTTCACACAGACATGTCCAGCAAATTCAGCTGAGTAATGGCGATCACAAATCGATGACGTACATTAAATCCTATCTGATGATTTACCAGACTCCTAAAACGAAAAAAGCGTAACAATGATAGCTACCGCTTAGAAATCGTAAAAAGGAGACTAGAAACATAAAACGCACTTCTAAAAAAGGCAAAAAAGTTCAAATTACAAATCAAAATCCCTACCGACAAGAAAACAACTTGCATAGGAATAAATGAAAATCTTTGTCGAACGCTAGATAATGATGATGACGATATAGGCATAGTAATTAGGTTACCACGAAACGAGAATTCGATCTTTCACGAAAACCGGTAACAATATGAACATAGTTATAAAATACAATATAACCACTAATAAACTTCCTAAACAAAACTTAGGGAGGATTGAATTCATATTAGGCATATTCCTTGGTAATATAAAAGACAATAGTGTAGCTGACACAGCGCAAAGCATAAAAAACCCTTAGAGAATATTTTAGCAGTAGTTCTGCTTGCAGAATAATTGAAAAGTGAATTTGTTTCCTATTTGGGCTCCAGTGTGCATGCGCGAGCGCGCTTAGTGACAAGCGTCACTATGAGGGATTATAGACTGGTGCCAGTCTATATCTGTCATTATGCTGGAGATGGACTTAACCATTAGCCTGGTTAAGGATCCATATTAATAGGAATAGGCATGGGGAGGTGTGTATGCAGACATAACAATTTTATTCTGATAGCTAAATGCAGATAATTGATTTAGCAAGTAGTGATTGAACGGTAATGGATGTTTTTGTGGTGTAATAACAACTATAGTTAACTATTCAGCATTGGGCTTTTCATAGCGACTGCACATCTTCAGTAAACCATGAAACTGACTATAGTTAGCGAGTCGAACTTGACCTGGGTTACTATCAACAAGGTCATGTGATAGCTATCAGCCAATCAGTGGCTCTGGGTATTGGATTAACCCTCTTCTTGCCTCATTCTGGGATATAGCATTCAAGCAAATTACTATAGATCTCATCATGAGAGAAAGTATGGAGATACCTGAAGGCGCCTTTAGTCACTCTTTAACCACAATACCCAGCAAACAATGACTAAAAAATTCATCCTTCTACGCTTCCCTTCAGAGAAGGAAAGAGCAAAAGTAATGCAATGAGGTAGGTATATGTAATTAGTAAAACATAAGACCAGACCCTACGGATCGTCTGGTCGATCTGATTTGACTCAAAGCATCTTGCTGCGAAATTTAGACATCAGATTTTGGCGTTGATCCAGATTAAAAAAGGATTCAGATCTGATTATAGATGTATGGTTATCTTGGTCTGATCTGGCTCAGATTTTAACACAAGACAGGGTGTGACAGACTGACAGTAGGAGACCACAACTTTTATCCCGATGCGCAAAATATGGAGAAATATACGTGTGACGAAAACAGTGAGGCCGGCATTTGCAATTTATTACTCTTGTTATGAAATATGTTCTGCTATATATGTTAATAGAAATGGCTGTGCTAATGTTCGCACCAATTTAACCGTGACAGGTGCATTATAATGGTGCATAAGATTAATTTATATATGCATTATTAATATAAAATGGCTGCCAAATATTTGGCTTTCTGTCAAATAAATGAATGTTTGCTGCCTCGCATTCAGTGTTACCAGCATCTGTTGTTAAAAGCTGCCTTAAAGGATGTGTGTTATCTAACCATTTAGCACTTATATCAGCCAAAACGGCTTTACGGTGGGCTTGAGAAATGTCACGTTGCAGACAAAGAGAAGACTATTTTTTACAATTTACCACTGGAATGACTGGCTCGGTTACCGAGCCAGTCATTCCAGTCGTAAACTTTCAAAAATAGTCCTCTTGGTCTGCAAATTGACATTTTCTTGGGAAAATTTGAAATTTTCTTCAACAAATTCAATGCTTAAAGGGTTAACACTCAAGCTGGACAAGAGGACCCTCTGCAGTGATAATCAAGCCAGTCATTCCAATGCCAAACTTTCAAATATTTTCTCTTTGTCTGCAAATAGTCATGTTCTATGAGAAAATTTAAATTTTCTGGTACAAATTTGAGGGTTACGGCGTTAACATGTTATCTGGTCCATTGTCTGACATCAAAGCTCGGTGTGTGAATACTGAAAACTTGTTATCTGGTCCATTGTCTGACATCAAAGGTCGGTGTGTGAATACTGAAAACTTGTTATCTGGTCCATTGTCTGACATCAAAGGTCGGTGTGTGAATACTGAAAACTTGTTATCTGGTCCATTGTCTGACATCAAAGGTCGGTGTGTGAATACTGAAAACATGTTATCTGGTCCATTGTCTGACATCAAAGCTCGGTGTGTGAATACTGAAAACATGTTATCTGGTCCATTGTCTGACATCAAAGGTCGGTGTGTGAATACTGAAAACTTGTTATCTGGTCCATTGTCTGACATCAAAGGTCGGTGTGTGAATACTGAAAACATGTTATCTGGTCCATTGTCTGACATCAAAGCTCGGTGTGTGAATACTGAAAACATGTTATCTGGTCCATTGTCTGACATCAAAGGTCGGTGTGTGAATACTGAAAACTTGTTATCTGGTCCATTGTCTGACATCAAAGGTCGGTGTGTGAATACTGAAAACTTGTTATCTGGTCCATTGTCTGACATCAAAGGTCGGTGTGTGAATACTGAAAACATGTTATCTGGTCCATTGTCTGACATCAAAGCTCGGTGTGTGAATACTGAAAACATGTTATCTGGTCCATTGTCTGACATCAAAGGTCGGTGTGTGAATACTGAAAACTTGTTATCTGGTCCATTGTCTGACATCAAAGGTCGGTGTGTGAATACTGAAAACTTGTTATCTGGTCCATTGTCTGACATCAAAGGTCGGTGTGTGAATACTGAAAACATGTTATCTGGTCCATTGTCTGACATCAAAGGTCGGTGTGTGAATACTGAAAACATGTTATCTGGTCCATTGTCTGACACCAAAGGTCGGTGTGTGAATACTGAAAACATGTTATCTGGTCCATTGTCTGACATCAAAGGTCGGTGTGTGAATACTGAAAACATGTTATCTGGTCCATTGTCTGACATCAAAGGTCGGTGTGTGAATACTGAAAGCATGTTATCTGGTCCATTGTCTGACATCAAAGGTCGGTGTGTGAATACTGAAAACATGTTATCTGGTCCATTGTCTGACATCAAAGGTCGGTGTGTGAATACTGAAAACATGTTATCTGGTCCATTGTCTGACATCAAAGGTCGGTGTGTGAATACTGAAAACATGTTATCTGGTCCATTGTCTGACATCAAAGGTTGGTGTGTGAATACTGAAAACATGGTCATGTGGTTCTAGGACTGCCCATATCAGACTTTGTAAGTTTTGAAAAAAGTGCCTGGAATAAATAACTTTGAATTTAAATTTAAATACCTACATGTGCGTCTCATGGTTCATTGATTTAGCAGCAGAATGGCAGGACAGGTCTTCTGACTTCATTCTTACCCGCATCAGCATCGCTAGACACAAAGTTTAAGGAGTGTTTCTTTTCTTGCTCTGGTTCTAATGGATGGATCTTCACCAAACATGGCTGCTAGCTTGGCCCTGATGTCCCAAAAACATTTGCCAATTTTATCCTCAAAAGCTTAAAACTCAATATTATTCGGCAGTTCATTGTTAGCTCACCTGGCCAGAATGGCCAAGTGAGCTTATGGCATGGCGACCATCCGTCTCTCCGTCCGTCGTCCAGCATCTGTCCGTCCATTAACTTTTGATTGGTCCATTTTTCCGGTGGCCACCTTGGATTTTCTGAAGATTTTGGGAAATCAGTTTACTCCTCATTAAGCTGGAAGGACCCTAAAGTGCTATGCTTCAGAGCTTGTATATTGAATTTTGATTGGTCAATTTATTCGGTGGCAATCTTGAATTTTCCGAAATATGGATGAAGATTGTCTACTCATTAACTACTTGGGCAATTTCAACCAGACTGACTGGATTGAGCCTAGGGCGGAAGGCTTTAGAAGTTGCATATAGAATTTTGATTGATCAATGTTTCCTGTGACCATATTTGAATATTTTGGGAAATCAGTTAAATGGCTACTCCTCATTAACCGCTTGGCCGATTTCAACCAAACTCAGCTGGAAGAATCTGTAGGCCTGTACGCTTCAGAACTTGTACACAGAATTTTAACGGCTTGATTTTGATAGTGGCCATCTTGGGTTTTCCGATAAATGGGAATTCATATAAAATGCTACTCATTAATCGCTTGGGCAATTCAAAACAATTTTGGCTGGAAGGATCCCATTGTCGTAGCCTCTAAAATTCTATTCAGAATTTCGATAGCTCAATGTTTTGGCAGAAATCTCTGATTTTGTGAAAGATTTCCGGAACCATTTAAAAACGGTACTCCTTCCTTCAATTAATAACCCAATGGCAACAAAACTTGGGTAGAATGATCCTATGATGGTAGGCTTCAACATACTGAACGAGAGTCTTGATTGGGCAAATTTTTGGTGGCCATCTTGGATTTTTCCGAAAATCATCCATAATGTCTATCTATGTGCAAATGGTTTAAATGCCAATGGTCCAGGTGAGTGCCACAGGCCTCTTGTTTTCAAAATGGGTACTTGATGCATTCTTCAATAACTAATAGTGAGTTTAGGCAAAAACTCTGAAGTACTCTTAGGCTAGATCAGCATGTGATCAGTTAACCTCAGGTAAATGACCACATGTTTAATTTACATTGATTTCAGCATGACCTACTCAACTTACCCTTGTTGATAGGTGGGTACAGTACCCAAGTAGGTACTCTAGCTGTTTAGGTGCTACTCTAGTAACTCAAGTAGCTACTCTACTTAGGGAGTAAATTGTGGCTGTGGTTCTACTGTCTGAGGTAGTTGGATTTTCTCCACGCCTGGGTGGATGTGTGTTCGAGGGGTCCCGAAGAAGTAGGCCAATCATGGGGTCAAAACATTAAACGCAACAGTTTTCAGCAATATTGTTTTCAAAATAGATACTTTTGCCCTCACAGCGGCCCAATTGAAGTATATATCTCGACCCGGATATTGGGCAAATCTGTCCTTGCAAATTTAATGTTACGCTTTTAACCCTTACCACTCTAATGTCAACATTCTATCTTTTTTGCGATGCCAGTAGCAAAGACACTGGTGTACATTTTTAAATACTTTTGGTGGACAATATTGCTGTCTATGACAGCACCATCTTCCACCAAATTTGTTTAAAAATGAACACCAGTTCATCTTTTACTTTAATTTGAAAATTTAAGGTTTTGCCATCAGAGTGGTAAGAGTTAAGTATGCACAGTAATGTGTGTTTATAATTACTGTTATTAATTATTAATTGCACTCATTAAAGTGGAGATTAGCTGTATCTGTGATGTTGTTTTGATGTCTGTTAGGCTGTGAAACACTCCAGATTAACATACTGACCAATATACGGCTGAATTACACTGTTTTTCAACATATATACATACATGTACTGTATGTTAATGAAGAACTGCTTTGATCATAAAACAGAATTCTGCTTGATTTACAAGGGTGCATGTATATTGCAGTAATTTGAAGTAATAAGTCTTTAAAACCTTCACATCATAAGAAGTAATCTGTTGAATATTTTTCAACAAATCTGTAAAATTGATTTTGATTTCTGGGATGAATGTGTGTTTCAGAAGTAAGGCTATCGTTTAAAGATTTTTGTTGTCCTCTCCCGACACTGGTCGTGTCAAAAGATCAAACGAAGCCATTTCACAGAACAACCAAATTTGGTATATGTGTTACTCATATGATTGTGGAGTGCAAGAGGGTGTTTACATTTTGTTCTGCCCCCAGGGTGGTGATTGGGTGGGGGCGTGTGTGTGTTTGCGATGAATTGTAATTGACTAAGTAATCTTATTATACTTGGATACAGAATCTAATCCGATCTGGATCCAAGATTTTAAAATTTGGATCACAATCGAAATCGGTAGATCTATCCTAGTATAGGGTATTGATAAACAAGCATTTTAGTGTTAAAGGTTGAAGAGATACAGCTACCTTGGATGATCACTATAATTTCTGAAACATGCACACGCACGCACGCACACACTGTTTTATGCACACTTCCCAAGTTTTTTTACAGGGTGAGAGTAATGATATATGCATGGATCTGGAAGCATTTGTTAACTTTGTTAGCAAACTTCTACTGACAGATACACATACACATACCTATCATGAATTCACTATTCCAGAGTATCCATCTGACGTCATATGACGTCATAATCAGTTAAGCGGCGTGTAGGATGACCCCATAATCATTACGTCATAAATGATTCTATTTGGCTCGTCTTTAACTGTTAATAGTCTGACACGTTGTACGAATTGTATGTCTCTACTATTTAATAAACATGCAGTTTACTATTTTGAAACTAATTTGACTGGACGCTGTTGCTGCCATAGGCGGAAACAGCGCCCAGTCATATTAGTTCCAAAATATTCAATAGCTTACCTATAGTTTTCTGGAAATTGATAGCGAGGGAGTTCAGAGATCGATTGATGCCAACCCAAGCGAGCTGTGGGTGGAGATTAACTAGAGATGGGCGGGGTATGGCTAAAAATGTAAAGGTCCATGGGGTAGGATTATCTGATGACATATATATTCCTTGTACCTGGGCCGGCGTGGGAGCACATGGGTACTGTTGTTAGTCTTTGAGCTAACAAGACAGCCCCCCCCCCCCCCACACACACACTTTATTCAGGGAGGAGTGGAGCACCCCCTTTCTGACTCTCGCCTGGCCATGCCACTTATTGAACCGTCACTCCACCCTGTATGTTTTGCAGATACTGATCAGATCTATTTCACAGAATTTACCCACCATTTTCATTTTGGAATTTAAAATTCACTTTGTCAGGCATTTATTTAATCATCACATATGATGACGACGGATAGAGAACAGAGAAGCTAAATATTACTGACATTCCTCTTGCTTTCCCACCATTAGTCATATTAGCCTGGCATGGCGTGTTAGCCTGGCATGGAAACATTTAGATTTAACTATGTCGCTTATCTGTATGGTACAGCTCATAAATAAGTTAATATTTCCAAAACAAAAACCTGTTACATGTAGTTACTATGATTTTGAACACAACATAAGAAGTGTTATTTTGAATATCCTAGACTTCATTTGATTGGAAGGAATGGATGCCATTGCTGCTTTACGCAAAATATTCAACATGTTTTATTTCGTTTTGGAAATTTCACATTTTCAAAAGCTTTTCCGAGCTGTACTCTATATGATATATTATTTCTTTGCATTGCATTAGCAGTGACATGCTCTATATATGTCTATGTATTGTTTAAATCTAGTCAGACTTGTTTATAAAGCGACACTTGCTTTTAGGGGACCACAAGAATGGTGGTTCTTTAGCAGACCAAGAAGAGTGGTTATAAAACCTTTTCATATATATATATATATATATATGGCAATCTTTTCTTATCTGAAGTGAAAATATGTTTTAGTACACATTTTTAATGCCCCATCCAGTGTTCATTATAGACAGATTTCATTGTATTTACATATACATGTACATTAAGCGCTCATGCAATGTTTTGACTATACAGGATATTGGTGCATAAAATTCTGTCTACATATACCGAGGTGTGTGCTGTGTATGATTTATATATATATATATATATATATATATATATATATATATATATATATATATATATATATATATATATATATATATATATAAACATGTTATAATCATAACTGCTAAACCTGGCATTCTGTCAATTAGTCATTCATTTTTCAGGGAACTATGGGATGGTTCAGACTCGCTCTTTACACGAAAAATGCCTTCAAACTAAGATGATGTGTCAATATTTCTTTGGCAATCCACCAATGCTATTATCATTTATGATGTGGAATTGTCTGCGTGTCTGACTTGAGTAAAGGGATGAGTTTGTTGCATAACTTCTGTACCTCATCCCCGACCATCATTTCTTATTAACACTTCATTGGTCAGGATTTGTCCGGAGATTTGGAAATGTTTGCTTACTGGAAAAGCCCATTTTCAGGCCAAGAGAAAACTATTTTTGAAAATTTTACCACTGAAATAACAGGCATTGTTATCAAGTCAGTCATTCCAGTGGTAAACTTTCAGATATAGTCTTCGCTTGGCTTGCAAATTGGACATTACTCAAGACCACTTCTGAAGTCATTTCCGCTGGCTTGACCATTAAAGGGTTAACCATATTTGTTAATGGTCAAGCCTGTTCAATAAACAACTTGTAATAAGCATTTAACCTGTGAATTTGTTCAAATAAATTTTAATTTTCTCTTAGAAAATGTCCATTTGCAAACCAAGAGAAGACTATTTTTGAAAATTTACCACGAATGACTGGCTCGGTTATCGAACCAGTCATTCCAGTGATAAATTTTCAAAAATAGTCTTCTTGGGTCTGCAAATGGACATTTCTCAAGACCACTGCAGATGCTATTTTTGGCTCATATGAGGGTTAGCGGGTTAAGATACCAACATTTCGCTGCTCGCAGAATCATTTGCGATAACGCCAGTTACGGGTTGGGCGATTTAGGCACCATGTTCAATATTCCTAACAATTTTGTGCGGCTATATATAGATCGATCCCTAATGGCATGAAGGGGCTTGTTATTGACCAACGTCTAGTCTCTAATCGGTTTTGTCTTAAGCTGGTAACTCTGTTACATCGTATATTCGCCTATTCTAAAAAACATTTTGCCATTTTGCCAGTCCAACCAGAACCTGTTGTTGTATTTTGGTGACAATGGCATTCAGCAACACCATTTTGAAATGAGTCTCATGGTGTGTGTAGACTAAAGCAGAGGTAAACTGAACCATTGAGGCAGTCCCTGTAGCAGTTCATAATGTTAACTCATAAATCTGGCATTGAAAGTCCTTCCATTTCTCGCCATAGCTAGTGTATATTTTGCTAATAATGTAACAGTTGCTATTTTAACCCTCTAACCCTCAAACCGACCAGAACAGTTTCTGCAGTGGTGCTGAGAAATGTCAATTTGCAGACGAAGAGAAGATTAGTTTTGAATATTTGTCACTACAATGACTGGCTCGATAACCGAGCCAGTCATTCCAGTAATAAATTTTCAAAACTAATCCTCTCGGGCTGCAAATTGACGTTTTCTATGAAAAAATTGTAATTTTCTTTAACAAATTCAAGGCTTAAAGGGTTAACAGTGTTAGGTAATTATCCACTAGAATAGTACTTATTCTTCCATTTCCAAATGCTGTTAGAAGGACCGTGAGAGTACGCTCTGCCTACACTCAGTGACTCCACAGACTGACTCGACTCATACCACTTCCGGCTGGTTATCACGATAGCCGAAGCACAAACAGCATTACTTTACTATGGGAATCAAATACAGTGCTCTTTAGGCAGTGCATATGAAAAACTATGTTCATAATATTTTTGAAATCATACATTATTGGAAAGCTAAGCCAATTTTCTATACATTTCTGTATTAGTTTTTATAGTTTTATAAAATTTAATACAGTTGATTGCAATTTTAAAACATCCCCTATTGTCCACTTGATTTAATGAATCTAAGTTAAATGATGTATTTTATATAAGCAAATAACTCGGTGAAAACATTACAAAAATATAAAAAAATAATGCATTAATGTTTCGGCGATTGAATGCGCTTTCCAATGATATATGATTTAAATAATATAATGATTTTAGTTTAGCATAGGAATGGTTTAGATTGCGGTGTATTTTAGTGTAAAAGTAACCCAACGCAGGTCAGCGGCTTGTTGCTCTGAGCATTGCTTTAGGGGAATCCCGGCCTAATGACATCAATGTGGGAAAGGTGTATTGACAGAGAGTACTCTATCATGAAGCTGGAAAACTCTGTCAAGTGTCCGAATTGTGTTTCTGATTGATTTAAACATTGTTGAATATTTTGAAACTACTTTGGCTTGGTGCAGTTTCTGCCATAGCAGCAACAGCACTCGGTCAAATTAGGTTCAAAATATTCAACAGCTTACCTGTTTAGTTACCTTGAAAATGAGATTCTGAGAAGTCAGCGTTCAAAAGATATAAATCAATCCCCACACATGCAAAGTGTGGTGGCGCTTAGCTAGAAATTGGCGGGGCATAGCTAGAAAGGGGCAGGGCATAACTAGAACTGGAGCCCTCCATTGATCTGCAGACTAGAGAGGTAGGCGCTTTAGCTAAATCAGTCACTCACTTTTGACATTTCCACGACTCTGTTCTTAAACACCCATTCTGATCTTGAGAGTCTAGACCTCAATTGTATTCAAGCAAGTACAAGTAGGTTTATTTGCTAAGCATTAGTACGAGTTAGTTGATTGTACCTGCTACATATACTGATAGGTATAAGTGTCTCTGGATAGTGCATGTGGACATACAACCCCCATCTCCCCCCCCCCCCACCCACCACCACCCCACCCTCTCAACACCCCAATCCCACAACCCACGGCCAAAATAGTTATTTTGCTATACTCCTAGTGCCAGTATTGTTTTCCCATCTATTGTTGCACATTTAAAAATCAAAACAATTTATATTTGACTATTGACCTTTGAACGTCACGACTAGATATACTCTTTATAACATATAATACATTCATTATCAGCCATTAAAAGTTAATGATATCACGGCATTATATTGGGTGGTGTGGCAGAAATCAGTGCCTGTACCTCTCTTCTAAGGCGGTTCAATGTTGCATTTAGTTCCTCTCGATCCCATGGCATGGTCAGCAAATTACGCTTTTAGATGTTCTAAGTAGTATGTATATCCATTGGGATGTTCAAAGATAGCATTTAGTTCCATTAGATCTCTTGATATTGGCAACGGTGACATGTTCTCCATCTAGGTCTTCTAAATATGCCTTGGGATGCAAGCAATTAGTTCCTTTAGAATCTAGATTTACTGAGATTGTCAACTTAGGGAGCATTGTAACTGTATGTACATGTAGTTCCTCTAAATCCACTTTGATGACCAAAGAAAGCTTTATAGTTCCTCTAGATCCACTGAGATGGTGAAAGGGAGAATTGTGGTTCCATTTAGATCCACTGAGATAGTGGAATGGAGCATTGGGGTTCTTCTGGATCCACTGAGATTGTGAAAGGGAGCATTGTAGTTCCATTTAGATCCACTGAGATGGTGACAGGGAGCATTGTAGTTCCTCTAGATCCACTGAGATGGTGAAAGGGAGCATTGTAGTTCCATTTAGATCCACTGAGATGGTGAAATGGAGCATTATGGTTCCTTTAGATCCACTGAGATGGTGAAAGGGAGCATTGTAGTTCTGTTTAGATCCACTGAGATGGTGAAATGGAGCATTGTAGTTCCTCTAGATCCACTGAGATGGTGAAAGGGAGTATTGTGGTTCCTCTAAATCCACTGAGATGGTGAAATAGAACATTATGGTTCCTCTAGATCCACTGAGATGGTGAAAGGGAGCATTGTGGTTCCTCTAGATCTACTGAGATGGTGAAATAAAGCATTATGGTTCCTCTAGATCCACTGAGATGGTGAAAGGAAGCATATGTGGTTCCTCTAGATCCACTGAGATGGTGAAAGGAAGCATTGTGGTTCCCCTAGATCCACTGAGATGGTGAAAGGGAGCATTGTGGTTCCTCTAGATCCATTGAGATGGTGAAAGGAAGCATTGTAGTTCCTCTAGATCCACTGAGATGGTGAAATGGAACATTATGGTTCCCCTAGATCCACTGAGATGGTGAAAGAAAGCATTGTAGTTCCTCTAGATCCACTGAGATGGTGAAAGGAAGCATTGTGGTTCCCCTAGATCCACTGAGATGGTGAAAGGAAGCATTGTGGTTCCCATAGATCCACTGAGATGGTGAAAGGAAGCATTGTAGTTCCTCTAGATCCACTGAGATGGTGAAAGGAAGCATTGTAGTTCCTCTAGATCCACTGAGATGGTGAAAGGAAGTGTTGCAGTTCTTCTAGAGCCACTGACATGACCAAAGGGAGTATTGTACATGTAGTTCCCCTGAAGTCTAAATCCACTGAGATGGTCAAAGCCTTTGACAAGGGGACTCTGAGGAAGTACTTAGTGTAGTAAGTACTTCTAGATCCCTTGAGATGGTCAAAGGTTACATGTAGTTTCAGGTATAAAGTCAGTGATGTTTCATAAAGCACTTTGCTGTTCTTGTTGCTCTGTATTTAATCATTGACAGTGTTAACAATCATCAAGTAGATGCTGTTGACCTAGAGTCCACAAACAGGAGTGTGCAGGGACTGATCAAGTTAAGGGCATTTATTGTCAATGATAATGTCTGTTTACATGAACTACTGCTACAGGCTAGCATGTAGCATGTCTCATCTTGAGCTTTGAGAAGTATGATTTCTCTCAGACACATGCGAGAATAAGCTATTCATGCATTTATGTATGTATGCAGGCAATAAGTTTGTATTTCTAATGAAAATTGACCTTTCCACTTTATCCACCCATCATATCATGTCATAATTAACTACGTGACGTGTAGAATGACATAATGAATGACGGAGATAAGTACATTGTACGTCATACATTGAACTCATATTTGAAGACGGACTATGTGTGGTTGTATGGATTGTATAGCTTTAGTATTTGATAAATATTATGCTGAATATTTTGAAACTAATTTGACTGGTCGCTGTTGCTGCCAAAGCAATATGGCAGCAACAGCACCCAGTCAAATTAGTTACAAAATATTCAACAGCTTTCCTGTATAGTTTTCAGGAAATTGATAGTTAGGCATTCGGGGATCAATCAATTCCAACACAAGCGAGGTGTGGGTGGAGCTTAGGTAGAGATGGGCGGGGAAAAGCTAAATATGAAACGGTCCATAGAAATGATTGCTTGTTGCGGGACTATTGTAAAAGGCATGTGCATGAGCGTGCATGTGTGCGCGTGCGTAAAGAATGTGTGCATGCAGGTACATGTACTGTGCGTACTATGTGTGCATGCACATGCGTGTGTGCTTGTGTGGATGTGTGTCCATCACAATAACTAAGGTTCTGCTGGCAGGACTTTCATCAAACTTGGGTGGGAGACTAGGAGTACTGGGAGATTGCTCTTGGGGGTCTTTACGAAGCTTGTTGCTTTTTGTTGGAGGACATGGAAATGGAAAGAATGTTGAATGTCATGCTGTCAAGTGCCATGATCATCAAAAACTGATGGTGGGCGAGACTGTATTCTCGAGAATGCTTGTATTACTACATTTTTGTAGCTAAATGCTGTGACAATATTGACATTTAAGCATGTAGCTGACATGTGTATCTGTTGTATGGAAACATTGATTTAAATCCAGATTAAATTATGCATCATTGCTAAAATATCCGTCACAACTTTCACACATATGAATACTGATTTCAAAGATAAGATGTGTGGAAAAAGTGGGAAATGTGTACATAGCATTGTTATGAGTCATTTCAGCTGGCGTGTAAATATCTCTATCACTAACTGTGGCTACAGTAGACAGCCATAGAGTACATTACATGCTAGCATTGAGACTCACAGCAGATGAATCTGTTAATTACTGAGCAGCATGACGTCTATACTTACATTCAGTATGTGTAAGATTTTGAGAGAAATTTGAGTGACGGTTGTTCGTTTAACTTTCAGTCAAATTGATTTCAAAATAGTTGTGAGACTATTTGCCCCTGTTTCTGGTAATTTGTAGTGAAATGTGGTGTGTTTAACTAACTAGTGTGTATGTATGTGTGTATGATTGTAAGTGTGGTTAACAACAGCTGTCAGCTTGAGGGCTTATATCTACATGTACAATACATCTCAGAAATAACGTATCACATACTGTTGAATATTTTGAACATAATACGATTGGAGCTTCCATTGCCTTCCAATCCAATGGAGGAATCCAGTTTTAGCTATACCCCGCCCATCTCCAGCTAAGCTCTGCCCACGTATTGTCCGTGCTGTTTTTGATCGATCCCTGAACTCCCTGGGTATCAATTTCCAGAAAACTATACAGGTACGTGTAAGCTGATGACTATTTTGAAACTAATTTGCCTATCGCAGCAACAGCGGCTAGTCAAATTAATTTCAAAATACTCATCAGCATGTTTATTAAATTGTAAAGATGTCCATGTATGATTCATACAACAACGCTTAGCCTGTCACCAATTAATCGTTCGTGTCAAACTTATCTACATCATTCATTATGGCAAGTCACGTAGTTGATTATGACGACATATGATGGATGGATAAACTGGAAAGGTCCATTATGTTCAAAATATTCAACAGAACATCTCTTGCATCGGGTTCAAAGTTGTACAAATTAACATGTTTGTGTTTGTGTTCTGGAAACATGCTAGCTTATTTCAGAGCTGGACTGTAGCTCACATGAATGAATGGAAACATTTTACTCTACAAATTATGCTCTGGATTAACCTTTAACCTTCATATCAGCCAAAAACGGCTTCTGCAGTCATCTTGAGAAATGTTTATTTGCAGACCAAGAGAATACTATTTTTGAAAATTTACCGCTGGAATGACTGGCTCCTATACCGAGCCAGTGATTCCAGTGGTAAGTTTTCAAAAATAGTCTTCTCTTGGTCTGCAAATGGACATTCTCTATGAGAAGATTTAATTTTTTAAAACAAATTCGAGGGTTAAAGGGTGATGGAAGAGTAATGTGCCCCTAATACAAATCTCCCTGTCTCGTGATGTATTTGTTCAGTGCTGAGATATTTGCAGGCTCTTATCATTAGTATTTGTCATCATGACCTGTTTCAGATGCCCGGCATGTCCTGGCACTTATATAGTGAATACAATTATCTGGTATACTTATAACATTCCCTAAGCCCACCTCTCCCTCTTCTTGTTTCTAGGCACACATGTGTTTGTTTTAAAATAAGTCTGGTTTTTATCTCACCCGGCCGGAGAGGGCCAAGTGAGCTTATGCCATGGCGACCATCCATTTGTAATCCGTTCATCCACCTGTCAACTTTTTCTTTTAATGACTTCTCAAGAATGACAATTATATTTGGCAGGAAACACCCTTAGAGCGTAGCCATAGGGATCCAAGTTTGTTAAAAAATCTGACTGGCCAATTTGGCTGATGAGTGGTGGCCATCATGGATTTTTTTTAATATGTTTAAAAATCTTATCCGAGGCTGCTTTGGGGATCGCTGATCCAAGTTTGTTCAAGGGAACTTGATTGGCCAAATGTTTCAGCGCCCATCTTGGATAACCTAGTTTTTGCGAAAACAACTTCTTCAGGGCCGCCAAACGGATCGGGCCTTAATTTAGGAGATATGATTAGGGACTAAGGGCCATTAAAGTTGATTCGTAAAAAAAACATGGCTGCTGTGGACCAATCAAAATTTAGCATATATGTTTGGCAGCCATATTGGATTTTTTTATTTAATGGATTTTGAAGCCGAAATTGGTTAATAGTGTTTTGGGTATGCTTATTTAAAATTTCATCTTGCGAAACTGTCAGGCCTATAAACAGTTTTGGCAGCCATCTTGAAGTTTGGGCTATTTTTTAAAACGCCTTTAAAAGTGTTTTCCGAATCTGCTTGGAGGGTCGATTCAAAATTTATGAAAGGTCATCTAGGGCAACAGCTGAACCAAGTTTGTTCACAGGAACTTAATTGGTATAATGCTTTAACGCCCATCTTGAATGACCCTACCGAACCACACAACCGATAGTGCGGAAATTTGGGAGATATTATTAGGGACATTTTTCAAGAGAAGTTGATAAGTACGGTATAGAAACATGGCCTCTGTTTTCCTGTTACAATTCTGCTCAACTCCTGAGGGGTCTACTTATAGCCGATGGCCTTTCTAGTTGAAATGGCTATATTCCAGGTGGGTGATACATGCACTGGGCTCAAAATGTTCACTTTTGCACTCGTTTCTAAGACCTCAATTGCGCTAGATGACCTCATTCTTAGATGAGGTCAGCAATGGATGAATTCAGGTCCTGGTATTTGTATTGTTTATTATGAAGATGACCGTAATTCACTTTGTATGACATCATTAACGCTTTAACACTCATCAGCCAAAGACAACATCTGCAGTGGTCTTGAGAAATGTCCATTTGCAGACCAAGAGGAGACTATTTTTGAAAATTTACCACTGGAATGACTGGCTCGATAACCGAGCCAGTCATTCCAGAGATACATTTTCTAAAATAGTCTTATCTTGCTCTGCAAATGGACATTTTCTATGAGAAAATAAGAAATTTTTCTTGAACAAATTTGTAGCTTAAGGGGTTAAGTCACTTTGGATGACCTCATTAAATGTGAGCGGCTCATTCATTGGATGATTTCAAATTCTCAAACATTTGAACGCTTGAACACAGGCCCATTGGTCCTCTTGTTTTTCACCTCTATCTACATTGTATTAATTTTCAAAATTTGATACTGTAATAGCTGGCTCGATTATCGAACCAACCATTCCATTGATAAATTTCAAAAAGTAGATTTCTCTTGGTCTGGTAATGGGCATTGATTTTCTTGAGCAGTCTTGGCCAATAAAGGGCTAAAAGCAATCACGAAGAATATTTTGAAATCGGCACAGATTTCCAGATCACTGCCTTCCAACTGTTCATCTGCAGATCTTTCGAGATAAATTATACAACCCAAAATGGCTTGCGATGGTCTTGGTCGATTAATTTTCAACTTGCTCATCATAATTTTACCAATAAAAAAGAAATTAATTTTCAAAAATACATGTATCTAAATTCTATTTTAGACAATATATGCTCTAGCAATTCAACCCATTCTATCCTGTATATATTGTATCTCAAAACTGTATTCATGGCTTGTACATGATGCACGTGCACGTGCATGTTAATTTGAAAGTCATTCAGCTTGTCATTTTGAAGCGGAGACATTCAGTCAAATTAATTTCAAAATCATCTTTAAATGAAATAACATGTTTTTAAGTTTGTTTCTGTATTTAAAAATCAGGATGGAATATGTTGATGACATCAGGATGTATAATTTCAAACTGGCACAGAGTATTGGCCCTTGCATGGCCAAGATTCGTCAAGAAAATGTTAGTTTGCTGCCAAAGAGAAGACTATTTTTGATAATTCTACTGCTCGAATGACTGACTTAGTTACCCAAGCCAGTCATTCCAGCAGTAAATTTTCAAAAAATTGTCTTCTTGTACTTCAAATGAACATTCCTTAAAACCCCTGCAGAAGCCGGTTTTGGCCGGCTTTCCCATTATAGGTTTGAAGCAGAGTTTTAATAATATCTATCTATCTCCATGTAATGAATAATTGTATGTATTATAATCATAGTGCAGTGTCTTATCTGACTTGCAGGCATTTAACAACAGGTTTTAACTGTCTCACTACATGTACAAGCCACCAGACAATAATTTCAATGAGCAAAAACTTGCCTTGGTGAATATTTTGAAAATACTTTGACTGAAAGTTGTTGGTGGCTTAGCCACCAACAACTTTCAGCCAAATTATTTTCAAAATATTTTTCAGGTCCAGAGGCATAACCCTTGGAATATGTTGTCTGAAAAAAATCAGTAGTCTGATGGTTAATGGCCTCAGTAAAATACACAGTGTCCAGTACAAGGAAGAGCACATCCAAACAGTGCAATGTCAGATTGATAGTAAAAACATTTTGTCAAAGGCTTAACCGTTTAACACTCATATTGGCCAAAAACGGCTTCTGTACTGGTCTTGGGAAATCTCTATTTGCCGACCAAAAGAAGACTATTGTTGAAAATTTACCACTGGAGCCAGTCATTCAAGTGGTAAGTTTTCAAAAATAGTCTTCTTGGTCTGCAAATGGACATTTTCTATGAGAAGATTTAAATTTTCGTGAACAAATTCGAGGGTTAACGGGTTAAAGCCTATATCACTGTATCTATGAAGTCAAATTGTCTGGAATCTAAGGCAAACACACTTTTACAGCGCAGATTGTTTAGAAAATAATCAGAGGTGATCGGAGGACATTGAACTGTCTTTTAGGTACAAATGTATATCACTACAGCTTCTTGGCAAATTAATTTCAAAAAATTTTTTACCAAATAAATATGTCCTATAATGGCGTAATCACGTGATTGTTTAATTGTCATGTATGTACCTCAGGACTAAATGTGGTGTATACATTTAGAAGATCAGATTTTACTGACGTTGTTAACCCTCATTAAATAAAGATTATTATTATTATTATTATTATTATTATTATTATTATTATTATATTCTATGTTCCGATGATTAACTTTACATGTAGAGCTAAGCTATCACGATATGTACATAGTGTAATTATCCCCACATTAAAAAAACCGAAAAGTGAGGATTATGCCACCCCCGCCAATGTGTGTGCACGTGCATGTGTGTGTGCGTGTGTGTGTGTGTGCACGTGAGTTTGGGGTGGGGTTTGAGTTGTGCAGAAATTGATTGTAACACAACTCCTCCGAAACCATTAGACAGAATTCAAGCAAATTTGGTATGTAAGTTATCAATATGATTCCGGAGTGCACGCAGACATTTACCTTTGTTTGTGCCACAATGGTGGAGTGGATAAAACGCTTAAATTGATTGTGCAGTAGGTCATTTACATTTGGCTCTGCCCTCAGGGGGTGGGAGGCAGCAAAAAGTCAAAGCGATAAATGTGGGTGTTTGCTATGACGCCTCATCCAACGAGGAATCTAGTATATTATGAAATGCTCTGTACATGTTATGAATATACAATGATAATTCTCAAGTTATGCATTATAGATCTATAAGACGAACCACCTCTATATATAATAAGTCACACTTTATTAGTCCCCGAAGCAAGGAAGCGATGGATTTGACCCCCATCTAAAGGAGTGGTGTTTATAAATGATGCTTTTATCCGCAGACCTCCATGGATATGGGGTCTTTTATAGAGATGTTTTCATGTGTATACTTCCTGGTATTGTGCTGGTTTGGATAATATATGTAGAATCATGCTGTATGTATCTGTGTGTACATTCATGTCTCATGAGATCTTCCATAAGAGATAAAGAAGGCTACTATCTCATGGCTATTGAGTATCCATTAGCATAGTAAGTTCAAGCAGAATAAGTAGATTAAAAACAATTGAATCTTTAAACCTTAAATAGTGACTAAGTTTGGTCAAGAAAATTAAAATATTTGCTTAGTGAATGTCTATTTGCAGGCCAAGATAAAACTATTTTTGTAAATTTACCACTAGAATGACTGGCTCGGTTATCGAGACAGTCATTCTAGTGGTAAATTGTCAAAAATAGTCTTTCTTAGTCTGCAAATGGTCATTCATCAAGACCGCTGAGGAGGCTGGTTTTGGGCGGTTTCGTTATGAAACATTTAAGGGCCGCTTAATAGAAGTTCATGACTACCCTATTCCTATAGTCATAATATATTATCTTACCTAAAATGAGAGGATATACAACTCAGTCTTCTCAATGAAGAATAGTTAATAGAACAATATAGTTCTTCTTTAAGTTCATCCTAACCCTTTCAGTGAGGAATTCCCTACATGGGAATGTCTCATTTTAAACGCACCCATACAGGAAAACTGTTGAAATTTTAAAATCAATTTGACTGGAAGCCGTTACTGCTTAACCCTTTAACCCTCATATCAGCCAAAAATGGCTCCTGCAGTGGTCTTGAGAAGTGTACATTTGCAGAGCAAAAGAAGACTATTTTTGAAAATTTACCACTGGAATGACTGGCTCGATAACCGAGCCAGTCATTCCAGTTGTAAATCTTCAAAAATATTCTCTAAAAAAAATTTCATGAAAAAATTCCAGTCAAGTTAGTTTTAAATATTTCCTCGGAATAAGTTTTATGTATCATAATGAATTAATTTTTCTAGATATTTGTCGATGAAAGGGTTAACAGAAAACTAGTCCCGTTTATTTCATCTTGACAATTCAAAACAGATTTACTAAGAAACGTTCTGAAATGCAATCATTTGAGAATATCAGGTAAATACTAATAGGTCTATCCCATCATGAACCAGTGGATTAATCAGGTTAATTAATGTCCACATCAAGGTTGGTGACATTCAAACTGGCCAAAAACGGCTTCTGCAGCACTTTGTCTTGGGAAAATTTCCATTTGCAGACCAAAAGAAGACTATTTGTGAAAATTTACGACTGGAATCACTGGCTCGGTTCTTGACTGGCTCGATAACCGAAGTCAGTTATTCCGGTGGTAAATTTTCAAAAATGCTCTCATCTGCAAATGGACACTTTCTATGAGAAAATTAAAATTTTCTTGAACAAATTTGAGGCTTAACCCTTAGCACTCTGATGTCAATATTCTATCTTTTACCATGTCAATAGCAAAGAAATTGGTGTACATTTTTCAACAATTTTGGTGGACGATGTTGCTGTCTACGACAGCACCATTTCCCACCAGATTTGTTGAAAAATGAACACCAGTTCATCCTTTAATTTAATTTGAAAATTTAAAATATTGACATCGAGTGGTAAGGGTCAAAGGGTTAAGTTAATACCCAACATTACCAAAAGCAACATGATCCACAGCGATTCCTGAGATATCACCATTTACACGTCACCTACAAATTCTTGTCCACGTTTCACAATCATGTACCTTCTTGAAAATGGATAGTTCCATCGCTTGGATGACATAGCATAATCAGGCCGATCATTACGTTAGAGGCGTATTTTGTCGGAGCGAAACCAGGCCTCTATATTTAGATTTGAGCTCTGTGGTGCGATGTACGGATCTGGACAAGCATCTTAGGTTATCACATGCCATTATAGGCAGATCAATAAATGCATGTATATACCTCTGCAGACATTGATCATGGACATGTCCAGGAAAACAGGCCTTTCTCATTTACTGGTCAAGACGGCTATAGACTAGACAAATGTTTGCATAAAGGATGTCCGTTTTCAGACCAAGAAAAGACTGTTTTTACCTATTCATCACTGGAATGAATGACTGGCTCACTGATTGAGCCAGCCATTTCAGCGGTGAATTTTCAATAAATAATCTTCTTAGTCTGCAAATGGACGTTTCTTAAATTATCATTTGACCATTTATGGGTTGACCTTAGGCCTTAGTTATGGAGCTCAGAGAATGAGTTCTAGAGATCTTTAAATGCAGGGTATTTGAGTTGACCTTTTGTAGCAAATGATGGTAGTTACTTAGTCCTAAAGGTCAAGCCAACCAACAACACCCACATTTGTATATTAGTCTTACGGAATTTCCAGACCAAGAGAAGCCTATTTTTGAAAATGTACTGCTGAAATGACTGGCTCTGATAGAAATTATTTTTCAAACCGGTCATTTCAGTACTAAATTTTTTAAATCGTCTTGGCCAGCAAATAGATTTTTCTCATGGTCACTGCGGAGATTACTTTTAACTGGCTTAACCATTACAGATTTGAAGCAACTGTAGGTCTTTAGTGACCACTTTGCAATGCTGACCATTATATAATTAGGTGACTGTATGAGGAGTTTTATGAGCAGAATTGGATTGGTTGTGTAGTCTCACCTGATATTTACTGTTACATGTGCATTGCATTCCTGTGTATGGAAAGAATGTAACGTATTTAGTTCTGTGGAACAGTTTTAGGTTGATTAATTGGTGATGATGGAGAGGGGGGGAGTAAGTGTTCAGAGGGAGAGTGGGATGGTGGCCATTGGCGGCTTGAAGGAATCTGGCAAGAGTTGTATAAATAAACGCAAGATGCAGAATTCGGTCAGCTTCTGCCTGTCAACCAATCGCATCTGAAAGTAAATATTTTAAAGTGAAGACTGTTATTCATCACAAAAATAATGCTACGGTCTTAAACAGAATCATAATAACCAGTGGCATTTATAATATACATGTATCTTATATACAAATGTATAGGGTGATAGGTGCAGTGGTTGCTGGGGGTGGGGTGGGTGGGGGGTTATGTAATGTGTATTGGGATATATGCATGCTCCTCAACAGTATATGGAAAATCCTATCCAATGTTAGTCTATGTCGCATCTGAGACAAGATTGATGACTTCACCAGATCATGTCAAAGTGCCTTCAAATGTGGATACATCTGCGCAGACACTATGGGCGCAACGCATGCTTGTGTCGGTAGTCATGTCCAAACACTGGGATTTCCGCAAAATGGACATTAGCATGTCACGAGCCTTCAACACAGTTAAACGCTCAAAGACCCTAGATGTACTACGCCAGGACAGTTGCAATGAAGATGAGCGCTATGACTAGTGAGACTACTACTTGCAGACACCAAGCTGACCAAACCCCCCAGTGTCCATACTGGGTATGCCGCTAAAGATGGAATATGCCGACAATGTGGACTTATAGACGAGGAAAAGAAATCCCTTGACGAACTCCCAATAGCTGCAAGCAAACTAAAAATTGAGAATCTCTGAATGAATCCAAAACAGAGTTCACCCACATATACCTATCTATCTACAAAGCATGAAACTAAAGAAAACGACGATCCACTTCGTGGTGGTGAACCACGGAGGAAAAATAAAATCGTAGGCTCACTGCTTTGCAGTACTGCTGACATTGCTTCACGCTGCGTTATGGGGAAACTAGCTTTCCAGTCCTCCGGGAAGCTATGGATTCGTCGATCAAAGATGCCCTTGACAAAAAGACTAGGTTTATACAATGCAACCAGTGTATCCTTGATGCTGTATAACTGTAACAGCTGGGCAGCACCAAAGGCAGCTTTAGACAAACTCGATGCCTGCCACCGCAAACCTCTACGTACCATCACTAGACACCAATGGCCAGACAGCATAATTTCCAATGACCAGCACTGAGCCTTGGAATTCGCCCTACTCAGAGCCAGCAAATACAAATCCAGGAGAGGACGTCATTGTAGAAATCTGCTAAGCGTGCTACGAGGTGACCTCAAGAAAACAGGATTCATTACACTCGAATCAAAAATGGACCTGAGGAAGCTAAAGATTTTGTCTAAGGAGAAGATACAGCGGGCAAAAGCGAAAAAGGACTGATTGCAGCTGTAGGATGTTTCTGCTACTACAGCCGCAGAATACACTAATCATACAAACACATGTGTCCTTGGACCAGAGCTATAATCATTGTCTGTCTCCTGTGTCCAGTGCTGTAATTGGTGGATGAAGGTGTCTGGTCTACATACACAAGATATTAAAAGCCAAATTTGAGTAACAAAGATTGAACGTAATATTTGTTGATTATGCACTATCTTTGACTGTCCAATATAGATCTTCAAGGTCATTACACTATATTTCTATTTAATTCTCCATCTCAATTGAAATTGTACATATCATTCAACTGGAGATCTGAGCAGATCATTTCAGCTTTCATACTTTATAAATTGTGTTTATAATGACTGCTTGTTAGATTATATACAAGACATTAAATTATATACATGGCCACCTTAATGAATGTCAATCTTTTAGGTAGGTGAATGGTAAATACACCTGTTTTTCAATCCGTATAATTGAACCATGTGTACCTTAGAGGCCTATGTGCACACGTATCAGGCTTCTATCATGTCTATATTGCTGGATGATATTTTGTTTGTTAAAGCTCCGTCTTTAACCCTTTAATGGTCAAGCCGGCCCAAACTGGGCCACCAGTGGTCTTGATAAATGTCCATTTGCAGTCCAAGACAAGACTATTTTTGAAAATTTACCACTGGAATGACTGGCTCGATAATCGAGCCAGCCATTCCAGTAATAAATTTTCAAAAATAGGCTTCTTATCCTGCAAACGGACATTAACTAACAACAATTTGAATTTTCTTAGCAAATTTTGTTCATTAAAGGGTGATGAAATTCTCAGTCACTATAGCTGTCAGTAGATAATCATCACTGTTCTTGTCTGATCTGACATTAATTGTGCCGTGACGCCATGATATAGAAATGTACGGTTGATTGGCATATAATAACTCGATCATCATATATAACTTGATCTCTAACACATAATATCACTATGGCAGGATGTTATTGTGTCCTTTTGATCTGAATAATAAAAATTACATAACATTTGATGATTAACCATTCATTTCGAGGGGGGTGGGTCTTGAGTAATGTCCATTTGCAGATCAATAGGCTATTTTTTAAATTTTTCTACAGTAATGACTGGCTCGATAACCGAGCCAGTCATTCTAGTGGTAAGTTTTCAAAAAATTGTATTCTTTTGGCCTGCAAATGGGCATTTAATGAGTAAATAATTAGATTTTCTTGACCAAATTTTGCCATTCAAGGTTTGACCTAAATCCCACAAACTAAATTATCACAATTTCTTTATAATATACACCTGTGCAAAAGTTAAGCACCACCCTATTTTTACGCACATGCGAGGGTATATTCATGTGCTATGAAGAAAGCAATAGCATAAACATTTATGTACCCATCCATCTTAGTGCAAGAGGTAATAATGCAACTAGAGGAATGCTGATTATGATGGTGGGGAAACACTGTATGTTTTTGTTTGAACTTGAAAACGAGGCCTGAATATGATTACGTTGACACAACTGACAACTATTGCCCTACAGTTGACACACGTGGCTAGATTGTCATTAATGGTGTCTGAAAATGAAGTTTAACATCTGTGCACGAGTTTGAGACTGTCATTATTAATACCGGGTATATCCACCTTGTGCCTGGATGACGGCCTGGACACGACGTCTCATGCTGGTCACCAACCGACTGATACGCCATTGTGGTATTCGTTGCCATTCAAGATGGAGTGCGTCTGTTAATTCCTGTAGGTTCTGCACAGGAGGATCCCTCCTTCTCACCATGTTTCCCAGAATGTCCCAGATATGCTCAATAGGGTTCATGTCAGGGCTCCTTGCTGGCCATGGTAGGGTTTCGATGGCATTCTGGCGGAGGTATTCATGCACAGCTCTAGCACGATGTGGTCGGGCGTTGTCATCCATGAATATAGGGTGGGTTCCAGGTGCATGATTTACAAAATGAGGGACCACAACTCTATCCAGTATGGAATCTTGATATCTTTGTCCATTTAGTGTTCCAGGTACAGTCAACAGATCCAGCTTACAATCAAATGAGATGCACCCCCATATCATAACGGAACCTCCACCAAATGGAACTTCTTCCATGATGTTACGTTGGTCGTACGCCGTGCATCTGGACCTCCATACACGAGTTCGACCATCTGTGGCATGAAGCAGGAACCGACTTTCATCGGACCAGTGTACCCGTCTCCAGGATCTCATGTTCCAGTGTCTTCTTTCGTTGCACCACCTCAGATGCTCCTCTTTGTGGTGTGCAGTGAGGAGAGGACGTCTGACAGGTCTCCTAGCTTTCATGCCAGCAGCATACAGTCTCCTTTTGACGGTAGACATTGACACTCTATTGCGCGTTTCCCATTGCTGGCTGAGCACTCTGCTGTTGGTGAATGGAGATCTCCTAACAAGGCGTACTAGGGCTCGATCATCACGAGCAGTAGTCTTCTTCGGTCTTCCAGATCTATGCCTGTCCTTCACCTCGTTAGTTTGCCCATGTTTTGCTATCAAACGACTGATTACAGTATGGTTAATGTTCAGCTGTCTGCCAATCTCTCTGCATGACATACCAGTGGTATGCATGCCTATGATTTGCCATTTCACACGATCACTTAACCTTCGTCTTGCCATAGCGGTTCACAATCAAGAGCTAATTCTCTCTGTACAAATAAACCACGGTCATGAACACAAAATTCCTAATCTTGTCGCCTAAATCTGTATGTAATGTTCTACACATCAAACTGGACTTTTACATAACCGAACACGTGTGCTGTTTCCCGCCACGCACGGACATCAAGCGGCGTGAAGTCATGCATGCATGTGCATTTCGTACTTGGAATTATGTCAGCTAACGCGGGGACAAAAAGTATGGCAGCCTAGTTGTACCATCATGTTTCTACGTTCTATTGTTTTTGCTGGTGCTTAACTTTTGCACAGGTGATATGTACATGTAGTGTGCGAAAATCAATCTGCTGAATATTTTTCAGTGTATTAAAAAATTCAGGTCCATAGTAATGTTAAAATATTTTATTTCTCGGTTAATTTAAAATTGAGATATGGTTGGAATTGAGTGATTATCTTTGTTCTCTCACTGACATGACTTTAATAATTTATCTAAATTTTTCAGTGTTTAATTTAACATTACAGCATAAATGTCTGATTGATTGCTTGTGATATCCTTCTCAGCTGTAAGGAGTTGTGGTAAAATGTGGTTCCAATATATGTCTATGCCGCTGGCACGGTCAAGGTGGTCTGGTAATCAGAGCTCTAGATAAGCAGGTTTTTTGCGTTTTCACCCAATAAAAATGGCCAATCACCCAATTAAATTCAGTTCTATTGCTAATAATGTATAATAACTTAATTTTAAAAACCCAATTAACTTCATAAAAAACCCAATTTGCAAAATTTCTAAGAGTGAACCCAATTATTGAAAAGCTTATCAAGAGCTATGCTGTTAATGCTATTTCCCTATTTCATTGTCAGAGAATGGAGCCTGAAGCCATAACTGGTCCGATTTTAACAATATAAGATTATAATATATAGCTGCTCTGTCTGGGAGAAACACACATTCACCTGAACTGTGTGGCTCCAATAGAAGGCAGCCTGGATGACCTCAACAGTTGTGGCTATACAAATGTATCTTATATTATGTATAGAGAGAGGAAATGCTGGGCCATACAACGTTGTTGAGTTGAAGTCCAACTCACTGTTAGCTGTTTATAATACACTGTCACACCTCCCTTCTGGGGTTAAAAGATGGTGGTTCTTTAGATCAGGTGGTTATAAAACCACCCGTCTTAACGAACCACAAGGTTTTGCTTCTATAAGCTATGTACCATCGCAATAAGGTGTGTTTTTAAAACAATTTAATGCTCAAATATGCTCAAGAAAATTTTGATTTTCGGAATTTAAAATGTTCCATTTGCAGACAAAGAAATTTGTTTAAAGATTTAACACTAGAATGACTGGCTCTGTTATCAAGTCAGTCATTCCAGTGTTCAATTTATAAAAGAATAGTCCTCTTGGTCTGTATTCAGACATTTTTCAAGGCAACTGTAAACACCGTTTTTGGCTTGCTTGGTTGTTTTAATATGGGTTAACCCTTGAAAATCCAGTGTCTCAGTTTAACAACAAATATATACAGGAAAGTAATCCCCTGTCTTGGGTGGACATTCTGATGGTCCCACATACAGGCGACTGTCTGTTATAGGCAGGTGAGGTATGATTGCATAGCTGGAATTCACATTCTTATGGCCCTACATACAGGTGACTTATAAGCAGGTGATTGCATACCTGGCGTTCACATTCTGCTGGCCTCCGCATACAGGTGACTGTTATAGGCAGGTGATTATAAACATGTACTTGGCATTCACATTCAGATGGCTCTGGCACATACAGGTGGCGGTTATAGGCAGGTGATTGTACATGTATACCAGGCATTGACATTCAGATCAGCCCCGCATTCAGGTGACTGTTCTAGGCAGGTGTGATTGTGCATAGGTGGCATTCCTGATTGATTTAGTGTATTGATTTCCAGGTGTTCAGTCAGTCAGTGTGTATTAAGCATGTGTGTGTGTGTTAGACTTGCCAGGAATGTGAGCATTTATAATTGATGTTAATATTACGCTAGCCTTGATCTATAATAGCACTCTCACTTTTAAATTACAATCATATTTATAAAATATTGGATCCATTAATATGTATATATATATATATATATATAATATATATATATATATATATATATATATATATATATATATATATATATATATATATATATATATATATATATATATATATATATATATATATATATATATATAAACCCTTACATGTACCACTCTGATGTCAAAATTTATAATTTTCAAATTAAATTATAAGATGAACTGGTGTTCATTTAGACAGCACCATCTTCCACCAAATTTGTTGAAAAATGAACACCAGTTGTTATTACACCACGAAAACATCCATTACCGTTCAATCACTACTTGCTAAATCAATTATTTGCATTTTGCTATCAGAATAAGATTTTTATGCCTGCATACACACCTCCCCATGCCTAATCCTATTCCTATGGACCCTCAACCAGGCTACTGGTTGAGTCCCACCTCCAGCCTACCATCAGGTATAGACTGGCACCAGTCTATACTCACCTCATAGTGACGCTTGTCGCTACGCGCGCTCACGCATGCGCATCAGAGCCCGAATAGGAAACAGATTCACTTTTCAATTATTCTGCATGCAGAATAGTTGTCTAAAAATATTTATATAAGTTTTTGTGTTTTGCGCTGTGGCAGTGATACCTTTTGACTTTATATCTCGGAACAATATGCCCAATATGAAGTCAATCCTCCCTAAGTTACGTCTAGGAGTATAATTGTGTTTATATGGTATCTTATAGACGAATTTATATATTACCGGTTTTCGCGAAGATCGTTTTTGCTTCGTGGTATCTTGATTGTTATGCCTATCCTAAATCATCATCATCATTGATAATGTCCAGTCCATATATAAGCCTGTAACGAAGTTATTTCTAGTGCATTATAAGGATTATATTAAAATCCCTTGAAAGTTTCTGGTACGGAAATTTGAATTTTCCCGCCGTTAGAACTGAGTTGAGGGTGTCTCTTGTGTGAGAGTTTGAGCGGTATGCTTCATTGTTACGTTTTTTCGTTTGTAGGAGGTAGCGAAAAGGTCAGATAAGACTAAATGTTCGTCGGCAAAATGTGATCGTCATCACTCGATTCGCCGGGCACGTTTGTGTGAAGTGTCCTGTACTACTAATGCTATGTGTGTGATTTGTAAAGGGTGGCCGGTTTTCGGTAGCGAAAGCGTTCTTTAAAGATTTGTCAGTCTAACAATCGCTGCCTCTGGTCGTCCTTCCCCTTCCTCCGTTGCTAGCAAGACAAGGGCGGTCGGTGTCCTTTGCTTCAACCTCTGTTCCGTTATCGGTAGCAACGGAGGGGGGAAATTCATCGGGAAATTCGGACGCCGTGATGGCGCTCATTGCTAGGTTTGAGTCGTTTGCCACCGTTTTGACGAAATCACTTGATGAAAGGATCTCTTCTGCAATAAAAGAGGCTAAAAGGAAGGAGAGCTCGTCAAGCTCCGAGGATAGCCCGAAGGCTAGCGGGCGTTCCCGCAAATGGGGGAAGCCGGTCCCCCTGTCCTGTAGACAGGTGATGGAATCGCCGAAAAAGCAGAAGACAAGAGCATCTAAGCTCTTGAAGGCGTGCTCGGAGGGTGCACCACAGAAAATCCACGTTAGACTAGAAGGTGACGGGCATAACCTTCAAGCCGTGGTGGCGTCGGCGGAAGCTGGCGTCCATAAGGCTAGTACTTATGAAAATGCCAATGTAACGGTGGTTCCGGTGGTTAAAGTAGTCTCGAAAGCGCCCATTGTTGAGAGGTTGTTACCTAGTCTTGCTAATTCCGGTTACTTCCGTTTTACGATTCTCATTCTTTTTCCGGTCGGACTTCCGGTTTAGCGAGACATCCGGGTCGTCAAGATCCGGTTCCGGCTTCGGTAGCTTCTGTTTCCGGAAGGACTTCCGGTTTGGGGGGAGGGGGGGGGGGGGGTGATCCAGGTCGGCAAGATCCGGTTACCACTTCCGTTTCGGTAACTTCCGGTTATGTAGGACATCCGGGTCCTAGAGGTCTAGTGTCTACTTCCGTTTCCGGGTCTTAGCGCTTCCGGCCATTCCGGATATCCGTAGTCTGAGGACTCTTTTTATTTTCCGAATTCTGGTAGAGGCGTTTCCGGTTCCGGGGTGGACACTAGTCAGTTTACTTCCGCTTCCGGTATTAGAAGTGTACCTCCGGGTCGGTCAGATCTGGATGTAATTCCGATTTCCGTTTCCGGTTTCATGAGAGCTTCTGGAAGAATGCATATCCGGGTCTGTTGGACCCGACATTGCATTGTTCACCAATTTCCGGTTCCGTTTTTTTCAGTTCCCTCTTCCGGTTAGTCTGTACATCCGGATTGTAGGATCTTGATCAGTTCCGGTAGTCTACTTCCGGTTTTATCCATTTCTTTTTCCTTTTTTCCACATCCGGATTTCGTACAGCCGGGGATAGGGTCATTTCCGGTTTTACCCGGCATTACATGTTCATCCATTTCCGGGTTTTCAGCTTCCTCTTCCGGTAATTCTGTACATCCGGGTTGTAGGATTTTGATCAGTTTCCGGTAGTATACTTCCGGGTTTATGCATTTCTGTTTCCCTTTTTCCATATCCGCATTCCTAGAATCTAGTCATCTTCTTGCCTAAGAATTAGTCTTATTTCAGTTTTTGTTTAATATTGGGAATGTTAAATTGCTGAAAATAGTCATTCCAAGTCATTGCCAGTCTTGTAGTCTCTCTTGGAATGGTAGTCTATTCAGACATTATTCGTTTATCAGCGACAATTTCAGCGTAATTAAAGACTCTCCTGACTGGTTACCGTATGGGATTTTGTTACAGATTATTTTCTATGCGCATTTCATAAGCCGATAAGTCAGGTGGTATTCTACGCATTATTTCGAGATACGAATTTTGCTTTCATCCAACTTTAGATGGCCAGTTGTCTTCGGGCCATTCAGTGTTTTTTATCGCTCCTTTTACCTCTTATGTCGGCAGGTTGACATATTTATTTAACCAAAGGGAGTTTATTTGTGGAGGGAATATCCCTGATTCTTAAGTAAATCATAGTATAATTTCATCAGTCGCTGAAAAGAATTAGATTCAGTAAAGGTTTCATAGGATCATTATGAGTACAGGATTAATGTCTACAAGTACATTATTCGCTTAGAAAGGATAATCAATCGGATAAAGGGGCAGGAAGGAGGAATATGAGTCGGATTCTTCTGCGTTGACATAGTTTCGGTGAGTTCGTTTTGTTTTCATTTTTCAATCCAGATTTTTGTTTGGTTTTCCTTTTATAGCGTAAAATTTGCTCTATTTTGACTGGGTTGCTGCGGGCCTTCGGACGGGGCTTTAGGGGGGGCGGGGCTCGGGATTTGCTGGGTATTTTGGGGGCAGTTTGGCTGAAGGTTGTTGGTGATGCCACCGGCAATTTTCGGTCGGATTATTCCCGGATTATTCGGTGAGTCTTGGGTTTTTGCTCGTTGAGGTTGTTGTCTGGGGGTTGGCGGCGGGCCGGTTGGAGTGGGGTTGGGGTTGCGCTGGAGGGGGGAAGAGCGGACGAGAATCTTTGGATTTAAGCATCCACCAACTATTTCGGTCAAAATGTTTTCTAAATCTTTGCAAGTCCAGAGATATTACAGTTGTGATATGTCGTCTGCAAAATTCAGTATTCAATCAGTTAATATCTAGTATCAGTGTTCAATCTTTCTTGGGGATTTCTAACACAATGGCATTTGTTAGTACAAAGATGAAATTATTGATGCTAAGATTATGAATATAAGAATCAATAAATTTTTTTAAATCTTACGTTTCTGCCTCGTGGCATAAATATCGAATTGTTTAGGATATCTAATTTATCAGCAAGCCCGAGCGGCTAGGCAACCGTTGATGTATTCAATACAATTTTTTATTAAATCTCCATTGTTATACGATGTTTAAATTAGATAGTCTAATGTGGGCCATAGTTCTCTTATCAGGACCTTGTGACTTGTCATGTATGCGATTCATAGAATTGTGATGACGGTCATCACTAATGACTTTCCGTAGTTCATGTAGATCTCGGGCACATTATTTGGCTATATCTTGACTCTAAGCACTCCCATAGACTTACTATGGGGTTTTGGTTTGCCACAATCTCTGGTTAAATCTCTGTAAATAATATTATCTATAATTTTTGCAGAGTCTAGCATTATTAATAAGTTAGGCTATTCTGAGATCACCCTTTTTGGTCTCCATTCAGAGTAAGCGGTATTATTAAAATATCCATAATAAACGTGAGTTACCTATCTAGTGAGGTATAAGCGTTATGATATAGGCCAGGATTTTTGGCATATGTAATCTATGTGTTTTCTATGAGCACTCCTCTTTAGCATATAGTAAGTTTGACTTCTTTAAGGGGGGGGGCCCTTATTAAACGGGGCTAGATATTCCTGGATCTAGAATCCTTCTATGTAGTCTCCTCTTCCAAAAAGGTTTTCTGTTCCTTATTATTAGAAGCTGTTAGCTTTAGAGGGGTTGTTGTTTGTCTATGATTGTCAGGGAGTCTATAGAAAGGCTATTCATTGGAAAGTAGATCCAGGCTTCTGTGCATTGGTCAGATTGTCTGTTAGGCTTCTAAATCTCGATTCGTTCAGTCATGGCCATGGGGTTTTCTTTCATTTTTAGAAGGAGGAATGAGGTTTAGTCTTATGGATTGTCCTCTAGTAGAGCTGTTCGTGTCCTCTGAATGCTCAGATCTTCTCTTACATGTCTCCTTTTCTGGACAGTCAACCCCTCGGGGGGTGGGGGGTGGATGCTCTGTCTCAGTAGTGGACAGGAATGTTCGCCTATGCCTTCTCTCGAACGATTTTGATTCAGTTAGTTTTGAAGAGGGTCAAGGATCAGGTTTGCGAAATTCTTCTGATAGCTCCCTGTTGGCCAAAGAGGATTTGGTTTATAGACCTAGATTTTCTGGTAGATTTCCCTCTTCTTCCAGTATACCAGGATCTTCTATCTTACGTAAGAGGTCTTTGTGTGCATCCAAATCCAATAAATTTTAGTCTGTGTGTCTGGAGAATCTCGAGTCTGAAGTCCTCGAGAATAAGGTTTATTCTGATATCAGGAAATGATTGACTCTGCCAGAAGGGATTCGACCCGTTGAGTTTACAAGGGTCGATTTTAAAACTTTAGGTGAATGATGTTCAGACCAAGGTTTCGTGCCCGATTCTGGTTCGATACCCAAATTATTAGATTTTTTATCTTATCTGTTTGGGTATTTTCATTTGTCAGTTATTACGTTCAGGGAGTATAGATGTTCTCTGGTGTCATCCCTTCCTTGTCTATGTATGCCGATGTCAAGGATACTAAGAATTTTAATAGCTTTATTAGAGGTCTAAGTAATATTCGTCCTCCGATTGCTAAGTCTTTTCCTTCCTGGAGTTGGGCTTTGGTTCTTCAAGTTTTGGCAGGGCGCCATTTTGAACCTATTTCTTCTACCAGTAGTAAGCTTGGTTTTGTTTTTAATTGTCAAAGCTGTTTTTTTCTTGTTGCTACAGCCTCTGCTAGAAGGCGTTCAAGAAATTCATGCTCTTTCTGCTGAAAAGGAGAGATTTATAGTTTCAGGAGACGGCTTTGATATCCCAGAAGGAATTTTTTATCTATAACTCGCACTAACCGCTATCCTGCTAGTCCGATCATTTTAAAATCTTTTTCGTCTGTCGCCATCCGAAAAGTTTTGGTGTCCTATTAGGGCATTAGGAACCTTCAATCAGCGATCAGATGTTATAAGAATCAATCCATCTCATTTATGTTTTTCCTACGAGGAAAATTTATCTAAGCCGGTCTCAAATTCTTCGATTGTCAGATGGATTTTGAGAGAATACTTAATCCTTGTTATGAGATAGCCTCACCGGATCAAATTAATCTCCCTTATTAAAGCCGATGACGTTAGAGGTATGGCTACTTCTTTCGCTCTTTTTGAGGGATCGTCTTTAGATGAGATCATGCAGGTAGCAGGAGGGAAATGTGAATACACCTTACATCCTTTTAACTCAAAGACCAGAGTGCAGGCTAATCATGGTGTGATTGAGCTAAATGCACTATTAGGTTACGTTATTAGCATTTGGATAAGATTGATTTAATTTTATCCTTGTTTGTTAACTAAAAAAGCCGAAGACTATTTACCAAGTACTTCCCACCATTTTCGTTATGACTATGCGTCTGTGAGATAGGGGGAGAGTCTTCTTTTGGTTTTTAGTTATTTCTTTAAGTTCAAGTTGGTCGTATTTGCTAATCACAGTGTGATTGAGCTAAATGCTATATTAGGTTATGTTGTTAACATTTGGATAAGATTGATTTAATTTATCCTTGTTTGTTAACCAAAAAAGCCGAAGACTATTTATCAATCATTTTCCACCATTTCGTTAAAAGACTGTGTCGGTGAGAAATGGTGAGTCTTCTTTTGGTTTTTAGTTATTTCTTTAAGTTCAACTTGTTCTTATTTGCTAATCACGTTGTGATTGAGCTAAATACACTAATATGTTATGTTAATAACATAGGGATAAGATTGGTTTGATTTTTATCCTGGTTTATTGATTCTCAAATCTCCTCCCACCTTATGTGGACAGGGGGCACTGACCAAATCTACGGGTTTAGCAAGTAGTGATTGAACGGTAATGGATGTTTTTGTGGTGTAATAACAACCCCCCACAGACCCCCCTTGCGGGTTGGTCTGTTGTTTTATTAACCACTATAAAAACATACTTACCGTTCAATCACTACGACCCGGCCTCAACCACCCCGCGTGGTAAGATTTGAGAATCAGACTTTAAATATTTTGCACTTAAATTTAGAAAAGTTAATCTGTTTCCTATTCGGGCTCTGATGCGCATGATACCATATAAACACAATTATACTCCTAGACGTAACTTAGGGAGGATTGACTTCATATTGGGCATATTGTTCCGAGATATAAACTCAAAAGGTATCACTGCCACAGCGCAAAACACAAAAACTTATGTAAATATTTTTAGACAACTATTCTGCATGCAGAATAATTGAAAAGTGAATCTGTTTCCTATTCGGGCTCTGATGCGCATGCGTGAGCGCGCGTAGCGACAAGCGTCACTATGAGGTGAGTATAGACTGGTGCCAGTCTATACCTGATGGTAGGCTGGAGGTGGGACTCAACCAGTAGCCTGGTTGAGGGTCCATAGAAATAGGATTAGGCATGGGGAGGTGTGTATGCAGGCATAAAAATCTTATTCTGATAGCAAAATGCAAATAATTGATTTAGCAAGTAGTGATTGAACGGTAAGTATGTTTTTATAGTGGTTAATAAAACAACAGACCAACCCGCAAGGGGGGTCTGTGGGGGGTTTCTTTGCTATTGACGCAGTAAAATATATAATATTGACATTAGAGTTGTACGGGTTAACCCTTTAAATTAATGGTCAAGCCAGCTAAAAGCGGTCTGCAGTGATCTTAATGAATGTCCATGTACAAGCCAAGAGAAAAGTATTTTTGAAAATTTATCACTAGAATTACTGGCATGATAACTGAGCCTGGAGGTATTCCAGTTGTAAATTCAAAACATAGTATTCTCTTGGTCTGGAAATGGCTATTCACCATGTTGATGGAAAAATCTAAAAATGTTCTTTTTTTTATCAATTTTGCTCATTAAATGGTTAACATAGCCTGAAATTATACAAGTATATTTTAACAAATCCTGAAGTGAGCCATTATGCAATATTAAACAGAAATGTCATCATCTGCCTGAGTTCATACTATATTGTAGATACATGTAGATCAGGTACAAAGTTTGAAAACAATATTGCGGGAAAACAGTTGCTGTGAATATTGCACCTGTTATCATACAAAAGGGAATAACCACAAGCTTGTTATAATTAACCCTTTAACCCTCGAATTTGTTTAAGAAAATTTCCATTTTCTCATGGAAAATATCCGTTTGCAAACGAAGAGAAGACTATTTTTGAAAATTTACCACTGGAATGACTGGCTCGCTAACCGTCATTCCAGTGGTAAATTTTCAAAAATAGTCTTCTTGGTCTGCGAATGGGCATTTCTCAAGACACCGGCAGAAGCTGTTTTTAGCTGATATGAGTGTTACAGGCCTAAGATACATGTAATCGGCAGATTTGAAAATTAAGTAAGGCCTAGTACAGATAATCAGGAGAGCTAATTGAATTTATAGTCAGTCGTTCATTCGGGTAAATTTCAATACCTGTAATTAGTGATCTAATGTCTGCAATGATGTCTTGCCTCATCTCATACAACATATAATGCTGTCTCCTTGAACCTTTAACCCTCATATCAGCCAAAAACCACTTCTGTAGTCGTCTTGAGAAATGTCCATTTGCAGACCAAAAGAAGACTATTTTTGAAAATATACCACTGGAATGACTGCCTCGATAACCGAGTCAGTCATTCCAGTGGTCAATTTTCAAAAATAGTCTTCTCTTGGTCAGCAAATTGACATTTTCTATGAGAAAATTTAACTTTTTTTAATAAATATGATGGTTATAGGGTTAATTACTGATATGCATAGACCAGACCAGAGATACAATGGTGGTCAAAATGTCCACTTGCTGGTCAAGAGAAAGATTCTGAAAACTTACGGCTAGAATAACTGGAATTCTGAGCTTGTCATTCTAGTCTTACGTTCCTAAAATATAGTCATCTCTTGATCAGGTTTATGAGCAAATTGATAGTAATTCTCAAGATCACTGCAGAAGTCATTTTCGACCAACTTAACCGGTAAGGTTTTGAGAAAGATGACGTTGAAAATTTTGAAATTAATTATATTATACAACTATTGAAGCTACAGCAACAACAGGTTCCAATCAAATTAGCTTTAGCCCTTTAATGGTCAAGTCGGCCTCTGTGGAAGCCTGTAGGGATGTCCTTTTGCCTGTCAAGAGATTAACTTTGAAAACTTACCACTGGGAAGCCTGGCTCGGTAAATGAGCCGGTGATTCCAGTGGTAAATTTTCAACAAATAATCTCTTGGTCTGCAAATGAACATACAATGAGCAAATATTTAAATCTTCTTGACCAAATTTGACCATTAAAGGGTTAAAATATCTTGAACGCTGATTACTTCTAGGCTCTGTTGTAAAGTAGAAAACAGGCCAATCAGAATGTTGCATTTACGCCACTTGGGATGTGAAACCTCTATAGTTTCGCCTCTTCAAGGGCATGAGAGCCCTCTTTGTGAATACCAGCCCTGTATGGTTGACCTTGAAACATGTATTCTGATACAGCAATGTTCAGACAGTGAGTGCCCATCCATGATCAATAATAGACTCCAGACTTACATTGTAATGCCATCATTAGTGTGATCAGATTTATTACAGACATCTTGAGCCAGTGTATTGCAAATATTATTGAGAATAGTAAATACATGTATTTTGCTCTATAAGATCTCTCCTAGCTCTATCAGCAATTGTTCACAGTTTTATCTGTGTTGTTAGCCTGTAACATAGAATTGACAAATTTATTATGCCTTTCTCCCTTAAAGAATTAGCGCCGTTTGTTCAGGTTATTGATGTTGGGTATAAATGGTGAATGCACAGATGTAATTCTGCATGACAATGAATTAATAATGATAATTAACAGTTTAATGGTCATGCCGGCCAACACCGGCCTCTGCACTGGTATTGATGAATGTCCATTTGCAGATCAAGCGAAAAGAATATTTGAAAATTTAGCACAGGAATGCCTGGCTCGATAACCGAGCCAGTCATTCCAGTGCTAAATTTTCAAAAATCCTCATCTCTTGACCTGTAAAAGGACATTCAATGAGCAAATATTTTTAATTTACTGACCAAATTTGGCGGGTAAAGGGTTTTCGATGATTATAAATATGCTTGATTGCACTGAGTGACTCATGTGTCTTGTTACATAACACACACGAAAACATCATAAACTACACACTCATTACTCATCAGATGATTAAAGCCAGTTCTTCTAACATGTCTTCTCTATTGATATTAATAATTGTTCACGCTTAATTCATATTACTTAGATTTTTAAATATCACCCTTTTCCCTGATGAAATTCCCTTATTTCGATAAATTTCAACTTTCAAGTCAGTAATGCATGAAAACTGTGTTGATATTTTGAAAATAATTTGACGGGAGGCTACTGTGACAGCTCAATTGCCTTCGTCAGCAGTGGCTTCCAGGAGAATTCAGTTTAACAGAGGAATTTCTTCTGTATGCCTCTTGATCGTTAACCAGAATGCACATCTGTAGTTGTGTTGAAAATTGTCCATTTTGGCGACCAAGTGAACGCTATTTTCGAAATTTTACCACTGGAATGCCTCAATAACCACCCCATTCATTTAAGTACCGGCAAGCAATTTTCAAAAATATAATTCCATTTTTCTGCAAATGGACATTTTCTTTAGGAAGTTTGAAATATTCATGAACAAATTTTGAAGGTTGCCAGGTGCTGATCTGCTTCTAATCTGTTATTATCTTGTTAATGGAGGATTCCAGATTTAGCTAAGCCACGCCCATCTTTAGCTATGCCCCACCCATCTTTAGCTCGGCCACACACACACCCACACACACACACACACACACACACACCACACCACACACCAAAAGAAGACTTTGAAAATTTACTACTGGAATGACTGGCTCGGTTATCGAGCCAGTCATTCCAGTGGGAAATTTTCAAAAACAGTTTTCTCTTGGGCTGCAAATGGACATTAATCAAGACCACTACAGAAGCCGTTTTTGGCTGATATGAATGAGTGTTAAAGGGTTAAATAGTAGATATACAATTCCTACAACCTGACAGACTATGAAGCGTTTAGGATGACTTAAATCAAGTCATTCATGACGTAATCCATTGTGACATCAGCCTATGCGTCGTGTAGTTTATTATGATGGCATATGATTGACTGAGAAACTGGATTCCTCAATTATTAGTCATGTATTTGCATGGCAATTATTTATTGGATAAGATTCAAGGTCACAATTTTTCTTATTCAATGTGCATTTGCGCAGCAAGAGAAAAATAGGCCTGAAAACTGTTGGATCCACAAAAGAACATTTCTCAAAACCAGTGCAGAGTCTATTTGTGCGCATCTTCACCATTAAGCGGTAAACAGAAAGGTATTCATTTTTTTAAGTGCCCTTCATAAGACTGGTCGTATTATGTGATGGCATGTGGCATATCCGTCCATCTCTCCATCCATCTGTTAGCAGATTTCTGTCAGGGTCAGATCTCAAAAAGTTCTGAATATACATTTGGTATTTGTTTTCAATTGACATATTAGGTGAAGACCAAGTGTTATGATTTCGTTGCGTCGATATCAGTCCATTTTTTTAGCGAGAGTTAAAATTTGGCAAGAATTCCTTAACTGGGCCAGATCTCAAAAGCTTTTAAACCTACATATGACATTCCTTTTGCCAGTGGACATTTTAGGTGCAGATGAACTGTCATGATTTTGTTTCGTTTAGATCTGTTCATATGTGCCTGAGTTAGCCCCTTGAAGAGCTTAAAATTTAGAAACTTGTCTTGTCCATGCCAGATCTAAAACAGTTCTGAACCTCCATCTAAAATTCTTTTTTCATTAGTACATATTAGGTGGAAATGAAGTGCTCCATGGTTTTGTTTCGGTGAGATCTGTCTATATTTGCCTGAGTTATCCCCCTTGAAAAGTTTAAAATTAATTAAAGATGGGTGTATTAAGCTGTTGAAAATGTTGCTGCTGTCTGAAATAGATCACAATGGACCTTTCCATTTTTAGCTATGCCCCGCCCATCACTAGCTAAGCTCCACCCACACCTCGCCATGTTGGGATTGATCGATCCCCAAATGCCCTAGCTATCAATTTCCTGAAAACTATAGGGAAGCTGTTGAATATTTTGTAACTAATTTGACTCAACAGCGCCCATTCAAATTAGTTTCAAAATATTCAACAGAACATTTTTTAAATAGTAAAAGCAAACAATTTGTACAACAACGCAAAGACCGTCTTCAAATATGCGTTCGTGACGTTCTTATCGACGTCATTCATTTTGATGTCATTGTACACATCATGCAGTTCATTATGACGTCATATGATGGGTGGGTACTCTGGAAAGGTGAATTGTTCACCAACTCCAATTCATTTTAAGAATGCAGATGTTGAGTTTAACTGAACCGAAGGTGAAATTCAGGTGTTTTTGTGTGTTCACACCGTATTGTACGTGTATATTATATACACACACATTTTCATTCATCAGTGTGGCGTCAGCCTGAATGAGTAATTCATTGACAATGTAGAAGATAAGCGTGGATCTGTGTAGTTTTCAATAACCTAGACAGATGTGGAAATGACCTCATGAATTTAAACAGCCGTACTATATGCGACACTATAAGCTGATTCATTTCTTTATCCGCCTTGATTAACCCTTCACGGGTCAAAATTGGTCAAGAAAATTGATATTTTTACTTATTGAATGTCCATTTGCAGGACAAGAGAAGATTCACTACTTGTAGTTTTGAAATTTTAGCATTAGAATGATTAATTACTCAGCTATTGGGCCAGTCATTTCAGTGGTAAGATTAAAAAAGGTCTTCCCTTGGCCTGCAAATCAATATTTCTCAAAACCATAACAGAGGCCTGGTTTGGCCCTTAAAGGATTAACCGGTCTATGTTATAGTCATGTGGAATGTCCATTTACAGGCCAAGAAAGTAAAATTTTTGAAAATTTATTACTGGAATGACTGGCTCGATAACCGCGCCAGTCATCCCAGTTATAATTTTTCAAAAGTTGCATTCTCTTGGCCTGTAAATGGGCATCAATAGGCAGATTTTAAATTTTCATAACTAAATTTTACACGATATTGTGCAGTAGTCAGCTCAGAAATAACACGACACACTTCCAAAACAACCTAAAGCGTGCTGTTAAATATTTTAGACATTTTGGGCTTAATTTGATTATATATAGACATGATAGATGCCATTGCTACCGAAGGCCAAAAGATTCAACAGAACACTTCTTACATCATGTTCCAAATTATACTAACAGGTTTTTGTCTTTAGCTGCAGGTCAATAAGCAGCTCAATAAACCAGCATGTCCCTTAGTCAGTCAGTCAGTTAGTTCTAAAGTTAGTTAGTTCTAAAGTTTAGTTAATTAGTTAGTTGGGTTGGTAGGTAGTCACGAAAGCTTATTCCAGACTGTATATCAAAAATTACCAATCCGATTTTGCTTAAATTTTAACACAACGAAGGAACTTGCCGTTCAAGAAGATTTCCAGATTTTGGTCGTGATTCGGATAAAAGAATCCAGATCCAAATTGTATCAAATTCATCAGTCTTCTCGGATGGGACTTTAAACTGAGGTCCCGTCACACAGTGCCCATCACTGTGTGAACGTGAGCTAGGGTTAGGTAGGCAAGAAATTTCGGTATAGTCAAAGTAAACCGGATGCTGAATGGATCCCTCCTCGGATGGAACCACGCAACATACGGATTACAAAACCAAAACCAAATTGCTAGAATTAGAATCTTTCGGAATTTTCGAGGGGACTATGGAGGGATGTAACCCGGATGACTGACCGAGTTCGTCCTCGGACGGACAGTCACCATACGGGCTACCTAACCAATCAAAATCAAACAAGTGCGCGCTGGTGCCTGCTCGGATGATGGCCAGAAGACCAAATGGGTCCCAGGACCCGAAAGACCCCACACCCGAACCTCCCCACTCCCCCCAAAGGGGCCGGGAGGTCTCTGACCTAAAGCCCCCCCTTGGGTGCATCAGGTCATAAGACCGTACGCACCTCCCCCGACCCAACACCTACCCCATCCCTTACCCACCCCTGTTAGGTCCAGGTTAGGCCATCCCCATTACACACGCCCAAGCATGAGGAGCAACAAAAAAAGCCATGGAAAAGAACAGCAACATGAGACAAAATCGAGAGACAACGATCAACACACACACACACACAGAGAGAGACACAAGCTAATGCACAAACCGACGTCACAAGAATTCACAAGAATTCAACAGAAACCATAAAGGCCAGGCGTGAGTCTAGACCCTAGCATTGGGAACTAGCATATAAACGCCTCAAATATTACAACACACAATTGTATCAAATACTGTATCTGTGGATATCTCGGAAACTACTGGTCTGATTTGGTTCAAATTTTAACACCGGCAATGGTGTGACCATACACTAGAACTCCACAAATTGAGTGTGATCCTAAAAAAAATTGGAACAAATCCAGAACCAGCAGCTCCCAAGTTTCTATCAACCGTGTTGTTTTGGAAACATGTTAACTTATTTATGAAGTGTACTGTAATGCAGTTTTTCAGTTGGGAAGAATAACCATTTAACGCTCATATCAGCCAAAAATGGCTTCTGCGGTGGTCTTGAGAAATGTACATTTGCAGACCAAGAGAAGACTATTTTTGGAAATTTACCAATGAAATAACTGGCTCGATAACCGAGCCAGTCATTTCAGTGGTAAATTTTCAAAACGAGTTCTTGATGTGCAAATGAACATTCTCTAAGAGAAAATTGAAATTTTCTGGAACAAATTCGAAGGTTAAAAGATAAGATATATACTGACAAAGTATAGCATAGTAAACTCTGTAATATAGACTGTATGCAGAGGAAGTGATGACTCACTCACATATTGTGCTCTGTTCTGCCAATGCACCTAGCTCTCATCTGACTTCTAGATATTTGACCTCAAATTCAAAACACTCATATTTAACACTCGTGACAATAAAAGAGTGTACATGGGTACCAAATCTGGTGATTCCACCCTCTTGCATTCCAGAGTATTATATGGCCATTCCTAAGTATAAATGGCCAAAATGTATAATCTGATAGTCAATATGCACTTAGCGACCCTGTGACTTAGATAATTAATCCGTTGACCTGATACTCAAATTCTTTCGCATCTGTGACTGGCGTGACCCACTGTATTAATAGATATTGGAATATGAATGAATGTCAGATTTGACGAGTCTTCATGTACACATTTATGTTCTTGTATTCCCCAGATATGCAGCAGATTTAACCCGGTAACCCTCTTATCAGCCAGTGTGTGCAGTGGTCTTGAAAAATGTCCATTTGCAGACCAAATGAAGACTATTTTTGAAAATTTACCACTGGAATGACTGGCTCGATAACATTTTTTTAAAACATCCGAGGGTCAGATTGCGCAGAAGGATAGACGGCACCGACCACACACACACACACCTCTCACAAGGCGGAGTTAATAATTAATTACCTAGATTATTGTTTGTACCGCTTTCTGGCTATGTGAACAAATCTTCTGGCCTCTCTCCCAATTTTGTAATTACATTGCGTAATGTTGACAATGCTATATTTAGAGGATTGGTTTATGTGAGCCTCCAGCTGAATTTCTCTTGTTCTGATTTCTAATCCTGTTACAATATCTCTGAAGTGTACTGTAAATAAAGCTTCATACTGATACACGGTATTCGCATATTACGGCAACATCGCATATTATGGCAACATCGCATATTACGGCAACATCGGACTAGTAATCAGGATCACGAATCCCCCTTATTCGCCTGTTAGTCTGTAGGCTGCTCAGATATGCTGTTTACGGGGACTGTACTTTGGACTACAAGCAGGACTCTGTACTTTGGACTACAAGCAGGACTCTGTACTTTGGACTACAAGCAGGACTCTGTACTTTGGACTACAAGCAGGACTCTGTACTTTGGACTACAAGCAGGACTCTGTACTTTGGACTACAAGCAGGACTCTGTACTTTGGACTACAAGCAGGACTCTGTACTTTGGACTACAAGCAGGACTCTGTACTTTGGACTACAAGCAGGACTCTGTACTTTGGACTACAAGCAGGACTCTGTACTTTGGACTACAAGCAGGACTCTGTACTTTGGACTACAAGCAGGACTCTGTACTTTGGACTACAAGCAGGACTTTGGACTACAAGCAGGACTCTGTACTTTGGACTACAAGCAGGACTCTGTACTTTGGACTACAAGCAGGACTCTGTACTTTGGACTACAAGCAGGACTCTGTACTTTGGACTACAAGCAGCAGGACTCTGTACTTTGGACTACAAGCAGGACTCTGTACTTTGGACTACAAGCAGGACTCTGTACTTTGGACTACAAGCAGGACTCTGTACTTTGGACTACAAGCAGGACTCTGTACTTTGGACTACAAGCAGGACTCTGTACTTTGGACTACAAGCAGGACTCTGTACTTTGGACAACAAGCAGGACTCTGTACTTTGGATACTTTAAATATATGGATGTCATATGAAGTCTTTGGCTGTGGCCATTTGTAAATGGCATCTTTTATGCGTGGCCCATGAGCTAATGGAGCTTTCTCTGGTGGTCAATAGTGGCAGGTATACAGAAATTGTTTTTCCCGCACAAATTTTCGTATTTCCGACCCCCTTGAAACCTTGACCCATTGATTATTGACATCAGTTACGCTTTCCTCATTGACAGCGAGTGCTGATCTCATTGGTCAATAGTGTAAATGACACTTAATTTCCCTACACACTGCATCATGGGGAACATAGCTTTCCAGTCCTACTGGAAGCTATGGATTCGTAGATCAAAGATGCCCTTGATAAAAAGGCTATGTTTATACAATGCAACCTGCATATCCTTGATGCTATATTTAACTGTAACAGTGGGGCAGCTCCAAAGACAGCTCTAAACAAACTCAATGCCTTCCACCGCAAACACCTAAGCACCGTCACTGGACACTGATGGCCAGACAGCATAATTTCCAATGTTGCACTATACAAGATGTGTAATATGTCGCCGCTGTCTGTAAAATTCGCCCAGCAAAGATGGTCCATGTTTGGCCACGCGCTAAGGATGCCAGAAGACACACCAGCACAGAGAACCTTGGAATTTGCCCTACTCGGAGCCAGCAAATACAAAGCCAGGAGAAGACGTCAGTGGCTAAATCTGTTACGGTGACCTCAAGGAAGCAGGACTCGGTACACTCAAGTCAAGAATGGACCTGAGGAAGATAAGTATTTTGGCTAAGTATTTCGGCTGAGGACAAGACACAGTGGGCAAAAGCGAAGAAGAACTGATTGCAGCTGTAGGATGCTTCTACAACTACAGCCGCAGAAATTAGTAACCATACATACATACACATGATTTGTTGGTCATTAGTGTCAGAGATGATTGTCTCTCCATAATGCCAAGGACCCTTGCCCCATTTTTCCGTGGCATCAGTTATGCTTGCCATATTAACCAAGTGTGTTTTTATTCATTGGTCAATTATGTTTGTAACACTTACCTCAATGGTCAATAATGTCAGAAACCTGTTCTGTTGTTGGTCAGTGACATAAGTTATGCTTACCCTGGTTGGTAAATTATGTCAATGATACTTGACTAATTGCTGAAGAAGGCCAAGGACCATGCTTCCATTGGTCAGTGGCATCAGTTACGTTTGTCCCAAATGGTGCTAGTCCCATTGGTTAATAGTGTCAATGACACTTGCATAGTTGCATTGTTAGTCATAATTAGTCGTATGGATGATTGCCTCATTGGTCGATAATGATAAGGACCATTGGTCTATGGCAACAGACAACAGTTATGCTTGTCCGATTAACCAATGGTGCTTATTAATTAATTTAAATATGTTTACAGTTCCTCATCGGCTAGATTAGCACTATGGCGTTTGGGCCAATTATTTACCATCATCCTAGTGCATTGTCTCACCCTCCCGCTCTGCTCCCGTATCGAGTACCGTGCTTGCAAGTTATGATATCTGCACTAAGTTAACGAAACATCCTAAATATAAATGAACTGTGGGTTACAGCCAATGAAATTGCTCGATAAGAAATAAATAATCACCTGATTGGCTATACTCCAACCCACTCGCGTAATGTTACTTCGCATAGCAAGAGATCAAAGGTCTGCAAGTCTGGCCACAAACAGCGGGGCGATGTGAGTGGGCGTATGTTAGTGCGATGTTTATTTACTAGCTGTGTTCGCAACAATCATGACAATGAGTTTTTTCATTTCTCACTATGCCCCACCCGTTTTTAGCTAAGCTCCACCTACACTTCGCCTGTGTTGATCCCTGAACTCGCTGACTATCAATTTCCAGAAAACTATACAAGTAAATGGTTGAATATTTTGAAACTAATTTAACCAGGGGCTGTTGCTGCCAACGGCGCCCAGTCAAATTAGTTTCAAAATATTCAACAGCATGTTTATTACACAGTACAGACATACAATTTGTGCAATGTGTCTGACTATTAAGAGTTACCCCTTACCACTCTGATGTTAATATTCTATCTTTTATTGGGTCAATATCAAATAATCTGGTGTACATTCTTAAACAATTTCGGTGGATGATGCTGCTGTCTGACAGCACCATCTCCCACCAAATTTGTTTAAAAATGAACACCCGGTCATCTTTTAATTTAATTTTAAAATTTTAAGTTTTGACACCAGATTCGTACGGCTTAAAGACGGGGCAAATACAATCATTTATGATGTAATGATTATGACATATTATGATGTCAGATTGATAGATGGATACTCTGGAAAGGTGAATTCCTGTATGACGTCAGGCCATCCTTAAATAATAGTTTAGTTTTCCTCGCCCGACCGGCCCTAAATAAAATCTTGCTGACTCACTCTTTTTTTGGAGTTTCCTTTGAAGAATTAGTTCTATTTTCTGATGTAAATTCATTGAGATATTGAATTGACTCCATTCATCAAAAGGAGCTCATATAACCTTTAGAAACTGTGTGCTTTATAGTTTCTTGTTTCAAGTTCAAAGAAAAAACTTGTTCTTTAAATTCAATTTTGTACGGTTATATTTCAGCAGGTAAAAAAAGAAGAATTTTCCTACCTACCTACCTACCCTACTGCAGCCATTACCATCAGGAGAAGACAACCAAAAGATCTTTTAAGGATGCCTCATCTGCTGCCATTTATCTTTGCATTTTGGAGGCTACACGTGCAATAATAAATACGTTGAACAACGTAATACATGTAATGATCAGTGCAGGCCTAAATTGATTGACTGTGAATCTGCTTTCAAGATATTCAGCAGACAATTTCCTATATTATAATGAATCTTTCATATATGGCCTTAATTAAGTTGAGTTCAAAGCCATTATTTGTTTAATAATGACCATGATTATATAGACATATATCTAATTAATAATGTTTTAATTATCCGTATATTGCGTTTTCGTTGCTTTGTGTCTGGCTCTAGCACAGTTTATTGGCCGTTCTCCCAATTTATCATTTGATTGTTGCATAATATGGACAATGCTAAATACAGCTTGCCATTAATATATTTCTGATAGGGGTCCATGTGTGTGTATCAGTCATTGTGTATAAATGACTGGTGGTCTGATGTAGAATTATTTGGGATCTAGCCAGATTCAGTGGTTTGAACACTAATAATAATACATCATTGATATTTCCCTCGATTTCAAATTTCTCATAGAAAATATCCACTTGCAGACCAAGAGAAGACTATTTTTTTAATTGACCACTGGAATGACTGGCTCGGTTATCGAGCCATTCATTCCAGGGATAAATTTTTAAAAAATAGTCTTCTCTTTGTCTGCAAATGGACATTTCTCAAAACCAATGCAGAAGCCATTTTTGGCTGATATGAGTGTTAAAGGGTTGATAGAAACATATTTCTACAGTGCTGCTCAGAAATAAGTTAAAGTGTTTTCAAAACAAACACAGATGCATGTTAGTAAGAAATGTTCTGTTGACTGTTTCGAACATAAATGGATTAGAAGACATGTCATCAAATCCAATTATGATCAAAGTATATTAAACCGTCATGACGGAATGTTTTATTTTTCTATGGAAACAATTTAAGTTATTTCTGAGCTGTACTGCATTAAATCGATATAAACTTATATTTCTTGATAATCAGGTCTCTTTATGGGATAACGGTCACAGATAGTAACATTTTAATTGTCAAATTTCATCAACGAAATAACAATGTTTCCTTAGTGAATGTCTATTTGCGGGTTAATAGAAAATAATTTTTGAAATCTTTTCACTGGAATAACTGGCTCACTTATCGAGCCAGTAATTCCAGCGGTAAATATTCAAAAAAAATCTTCGCTTGGCCTGCAAATTAACATTTGAAAAAAAATCCCTTTAACACCCAAAGCAGCCAAAAGTGGCTTCTGTAGTGATCTTGAGAATTGTCCATTTGCAGACCAAAGAAGACTTCTTTTTTTTAATTCACCACTGAAATGACTGCCTTGATAACTGAGCCAGTCATTCTAGTGGTAAATTTTCAAAAATAGTCTTCAGTTGGTCAGCAAATCGATATTTTCTATGAGAAAAATTTTTAATAGCAAATTTATGGGTTAAAAGTTTAATCAATGGCCAGGCTCCCTCCACCCCCCCCCTCCCCCAACCCCCTTTCCTGGTACTATCATGATTCGTCACAGTAGACCATCAATAAAGCCTGATAATACCGAACAAAGAAATTCATGTCCAACAATTTGGCATGATTTATGGAATGGCAGAGAATCTGTATAGACATGTCAGTTTGTCAAACCTTTCAAATGACGGTGCATGTAATACACATGTCAGCCAACATGTTTGTCAAACCTTTCAAATGACGGTATATATTGAGATGTATGCAATGTACCCGCAGTAGTTGCAGTAGGTCTGACAAAGACATACGAAAATGGATGATAACCAGACATGTCAGAAAATCAAATATGGCCATTACTGGTGGCTTATCCTGAAAATCTGTTTCCAATAGTCCGGATAGGAGCTCCAGTTACATGTATGTCTATTGGATTGATATGAAATTTCATATGTCCATTGGACTAGATGTGTGAAAAAAGCTTATGAAATCAATAACGTTTGGAAATCTAATACATGGCTGTCTGGAACCTCTTGATGTCCTGAAAATAAGTTTTCAGGTGATAAGTATATGCTACCATCTATGTCAGATCAGCTTCAAACCTCCTATAGGTCTGAGGAAAAGGCCTGTCAGATCAGCTTCAAACCACCTATAGGTCTGAGGAAAAGGCCTCTCGAAATCAAAGCTCCATTGCAGTAGGTCTGTGAAGGAAACCCGTCGAAGTCGATGAGCCAATATGGCTGCCAAGCACTTGTAAGTAGTAATAACTGATGAGCTATGCATTGTATTCAGTTATAAATGTTAAGCACAAAATTTATTTTGTTCTCTTACCGAGTACATTTTCCTTGTCATCTCATCATGTTGGGGTATTATGTGGTGTTTTGTGGAGCTGTTGTTTTGTCATGGTACATGTACCTCACCCAGACATTGTATCTTGTACTAGTTATATAGCTGTACTTGCTTAACCCTATCACTGATAAATTCCCTGTATCTATCTCAGGGTAAACAGACAGGAAACATGTTGAATATTTTGACATTAATATGACTGGAAGACACTGCTACCTAAATAGGCAGCAATGTCCTCCAGGCGTATTAACCCTTTAACCCTCAAATTTGTTCAAGAACATTTAAATTTTCTCATAGAAAATGTTCATTTACAGACCAGGAGAAAGAAGATTACATTTGTATGTTTGAAAATTTACCACTGCAATGACTGGCTCGATAACCGAGCCAGCCATTCTAGTGGTAAATTTTTTTAAACAGTTTGTCTACAACTGAACATTTAACAAGATCACTGTATACGCCGTTTTTGGTTGACTTGAGGGTTAAAGGGTTAATCTCAGAAATTTCAACAGATGCTATACATTGTAAAAGCTTTTTCAGGGATTTGTCATTGAAAGGCTTAACCCTTCTCATAGGAAATGTCCATTTGCAGACCCAGCGAAGACTATTTTTGAAAATATACTACTAGAATGACTGGCCCGGTTATCAAGCCGAGTTATTCCACTGGTACATTTTCAAAAATAGTCTTCTTGGTCTGCAAATGGACATTTCTCAAAACCCGTGTTGAAGCCGGTTTTGGCTGATATGAGTGTTAAAGGGTTGATAGAAACATAATTCTACAGTTTCATTGAAAGGGTTAAGCTCTATTGCTGTTCAATATTTACTTTGCTTCAGCTGGCTTCCTTGGATGTGATTTGTTGCTGGTATTTAACAGAGCCAACTTTTATCCGCATTTGTTTCTGGAGACAGCTCATTTATTATAGGATCAGGGAACCCTACATCTGTATCGCAGAAACAACAACTTGTGTCATAAATAACAGCTTATAAGAACTTGCATGGAAGATTCTTTAAGAACTTTGCATGAAGGAGTTATTAGCTCACTCAGGCCAAAATGGTGAAGTGAGCTTTGAATGCCGCGGTGGTCATCCATCTCTTGTCTTCATACACTTGTCATCTATCAAGATTTTCTTTGTGATTTCTCAAGAACCACTGTTTGAATCTCAACAAAATTTGGTAAGACTCACTCACCCTTATGACAGAGGTCCAGGATTGTTCAAAGGTCGATTTTCCCCACGGCCATTGGTTTTTAGCTCACCTCGCCAGAATGTCCAAGTGAGCTTATGCCATGGCGACCGTCTGTCCGTGAACTTTCTTTAAACGACTTCTTCTCACGAACCACTTGGCCGATTTCAATTATATTTGGTAGGAAGTATCCTTAGGGCATAGGGATCCAAGGTTGCTCAAATGAAGCTGATTGGTCCATTTGGCCGGCGGCCATCTTGGATTTTGGCCAAATTTAGGAAATGTATAAAAATCTTCTCCAAAACCGCTTGGTGGATCGATTCAAAACTCACGAAATATCATATAGGGCAAGAGCTGAACCAAGTTTGTTCAAAGGAACTTGATTGGCCAAATGGTTCGGCGGCCATCTTAGATGACCTAGTTTTTGTGAAAACGACTTCTGCAGAACCGCTGAACGGATCGGGCTGAAATTTTGAGGATATAATTATGGACTAAGGGCCATTAAAGATTGTTCATGGGAAGTTGATAGGTAAAAAACATGGCCACCGTAGACCAATCAAATTTTAGCATGTTTGGATGCCATATACAATTTTTTTATTTAATGGATTTTGAAGCCGAAATTGGTTTTTCTTAACTCAGCTTACTTGTCAGTCAGCTGTCGTATAGCGATGACCCCCGTCTGTCTTCTGTATGTCCGTCCATCCATCTGTCTGTCCGTCACCAACAATGGTGGCTCAGTTTGTTATTTCTTGATGGATTGACACCAAACTTGGTCACAATGTTAATGTCTTAATATTTGCAGTCTCACTTTCATAGGGGAAATACAGGTTTGTTCCCACAGTCCACTGATTTATCACCATGTCAGATTTTATTCCTAAAGTAGATTAAACTCCAATTAACAGATTAACCTTTCCAATACTGCCTAAATATTTATGATATGTATTATGTGCTCTGACATCTATGCTCTTAAAAATATTTTGAAATGTAATTGATTGAAAGTTGTTGCTGCCTAAGGCAGCAATGACATTCAGTCAAATTATTTTTTTTATCAACTCCAGCTCACCCTACCCCTGCTCCTAACTTGGTGATTCAGCCAGATACGTATGTGTTAAATGGATTGTGTGGTGGTGGGGAATAACCTGCTATAAAGACCACCTACCTGCCTTTAGAGACCATTTTCTTCAATTGTATTTAAATCTTTAGTAACCGTCTGACTGCTGAGTGTGCAGACGACATATTCCAAAGGTTATATCTCTGAATCTGATAAATATTTTGAAAACAATTGGACTGAAAGTTGCTGGAGGCTAAGCCGCCAACAACTTTCAGTTAAATTGTTTTCAAAATATTCAACAAGTCAAGAGCTTTGGTAAATTGAAATTATTGGCTGCACTGGCTTGCAGCAGTCAGACAGTTAAGAAAGATCAGTATACATGCATGATTGGGGTACATGCATGGGTAATCAAATTATATTAACATAAGTAATGGTGTTTCTATAGACTAGGATTTGCCAGCGTCTCTAATCGATCTTGATCCGGAAAAGAATATCTAAAGGAAATTCCAGCAATGATGATGGTATCTGTAATCCGTAATTGCTCTTGTTAAATATGCGAGTCCATAGCAATGATCACTCACCTTCCCTGTCAATATCAGATCACTGATCAAACATCGAGCAGAACAAATTAATCAGTTAGAGTACTACAGTGTCGTCTGTCTCAGTTCCCATGTTGGCCCGGCAACGTTCCCACATTGACATGACATATTATCACACATGCCATTGTGCCGAATTCCATCACATATATATTCTCTTAACAGGGCTTCAATGTTAAAGATTAGTCAATCTCCATTTGCCGGCCAAGAGGGGGACTATTTTTTTAATTTGACCGCAGGCCGAGCCAGTCATTCTAGTAGTATTGAATTTTAAAAAATAGTCATCTCTTGGCCTGCAAATGGAAATTTTTCAAGACCACCGCCGAGGCCTGATTTGTCCAGCTTGACCATTAAGGTGTTAAATTCAGTTGCAGTTAGTGTCTGTCATATAATTATTAGTCTGTATGTTTTTATATATCACCATGTCTGTCAGACATCAGGGGCTGTATTCACAAAGGGTAATTAAGAACGAAAAAATGCCTAAGTCTGTATCAACCTACATTAGATGAATATTTATCCCCCGCTTCATGAATACGACATAGTCGGGTCTTCTAAATAGGTACAAGCAATAAGGCATGCGTGTAGCTTAGGCGCCCTTCGTGAAATCATCATAGTTGCTGTTTATTAACCTTTTACTGATCAGCAAGCCAGCCTCTGCTGGGGTTGTGAGAGGAATGTTCACTTTGCAGGCCAATAGATGATTATTTTCATATAATTATGACAGTGTTCAGCCTAAGGCAGGAATTCACCTTTCCAGAGTACCCACCCATCATATGACAAAATATTCAACAGCTTCCCTGCATAGTTTTCAGGAAATTGATAGCTAGGGCATTTGGGGATCGATCAATCCCAACACAGCGAGGTGTGGGTGGAGCTTAGCTAGAAATGGGCGGGGCATAGCTAGAAATGGACGGGGCATAGCTAGAAAAGGAAAGGTCCATTCCTAACCTGTCAGTAAATCTTTGTAAAATGAAATGCTCTCTATTATATCCGAAACATTCAAATCTGCATTAATTTAAATTTAACATATATAGCTTAATTTCTTAGTCTGCTTGGCGAGGTCACTCTCATACATGTATGTAATTTAGAAAATTCACCGCTGGAATGCATGCTTCGATAAATGGTCTTTTCTTGGCAGCAATGTCTTCCAATCCAATTATGTTATAAATATTCAACAGAACATTTCTTAAATCATGTTCAAACTTGTCCTAGCAAACACCCAGTAACTATGACTGTAGTTATAAGCTGTACTGTAGTTCATTGAAGTACTAAGCCCATTGTTGATGACATAAGAAGATTTGAGAATTATTTTATGACTGATATTGTTCATAAGATATGTTTATATGTACATACACTTATATTATGCCTGCCCAGATATGCTCCTCTGTAATGATAGAGTTAAGATAGTGTAGAGTGGAATTTCAGTTCAGTACTTTATCTTAGTCACTAAAATAGTACGTTTTTTTTTATTATTTCTATTATGTAGTCGAATAAAGTGCCAGATTAATATAGTATGTTTTTGTTACGATTTCTATTATCTAATCGAAATAAGTGACATTTTAATAGAGCCAATGCAATTTAATTTCTGCTAAAAATATATAAATTTGCTTCTGTTCAATTTCTCTTCCAATTACCAAAAGATAATTTACTCTTTTACATATAGGTAGATAGCGTAGAGTGGCTATGACACTCTCAAATGAAGAAATTCAGTTCAGTACTTTATTATCTATAGTCTCCAAAATAGTAAGTTTTTGTTATTATTTCTATTACATAGTCGAATAAAGTGGAAGATTAATAGAGCCAATATAATTTTATTTCTGCTTAAAAATACTTAACTTCGCTTCTGTTAAATTTTTATTCCAAATACTAAGAGATAATTTGCTCCTTTAGGGGGCCATATATGCACCTGATTGTCAGAGTCAGCCAGTCGAGCACGTGCAGGTGTATTTCAACTGAACTCACATCACCGGCGGTCAGGACAACTGTTCCTATAGTGAGGATTAATGCGCACTTTCCGTCCATCGTGCTTAAAAGATGTCAATTACTGTAACTGTTAAAATGAGGGGAAAATATAAATTTCAAGGTCATACATATAACATGCATGAGTTATATTTGTATCATGGTACTTAACCCTTAGCCACTGTGATGTCAATATTCTATCCTTTTCTGTGTCAATAGCAAAGAAACTGGTGTACATTTTTCAACAATTTTGGTGGAAGATGTTGCTGTCTACGACAGCACCATCTTCCACCAAATTTGTTGAAAAATGAACACCAGTTAATCTTTGAATTTAATTTGAAAATTTTAAATTTTGACATCAGAGTGGTAAGGGTTAATATAATGCCATTGAATTTGAATTCTCATAACGCTGACTTACTTGTATTTAAATATACACCTGGGTGAATAGAAATCTTTGAAGGAGAATATGCATGACACGTCTATTGAGACGTAATTATAGAGCGGACGTGATGCTGCTGCGTGTCTCCAGCATCCAAGGAGCTGAGGACAAGAATGTAACCTTAGCGACGTTGAATACTCATGTACGGTATCGCGCAGACCCATGAGGACTGTCAATGTTGGCGACATCTATAGAGTTGCTCTGATGCTGTGTGTATCCAGTGAAATAATGATAAGAATGTAACCTTGTGGTGACCGCTGACAGAATACGTCATCGTTACCACACCTGTGTAATTATCTCATTATGGTCCATATCACAGGTGTCAGCCAGTATTTATGATCTCGGTCTCTCGGAGATACTGAACACACACGGCCCTACATGCAAATCATTTAGTGGACAACATGTTAATGGTCAAGATGATTAGCATATTTGTTCAGTAAACAACATGGTGAATGTACATATTCAGACGAAGAGAAGACTATTTTTGAAAACTTAGCAAGTGGAATGATGGGCTCAGTATAATTGAACCGGTCATTGAAGTAGTATTTCAAAATATAATCTATTATTGTCTTGCAAATGGATATTTATCACAACCAATTATACAGAAACTGTTTTTTGGCTGTTTGGCAAGATTCTGCCTAAGTTCATTGCATGAGAGGTGATCATAATTCAGCCATAAGTTTACGAGTCACAACTAAATGGAGGAATCCAGTTTTAGATATGCCCCGCCCATCCCTAGTTTAGCTCGACCCACACTTCAACCGTATTGGGATCAATGGTCCCTTGAACTCCCTGACTATCAATTTCCAGAAAACTATAAGGGTAAGCTGTTGAATATTTTGAAACTTATTTGACTGGGCCCACTCTAATTAGTTTCAAAATATTCGACAGAATGTTTATTAAATAGTAAAGACATACAATTCGTACAACAACGCTTAGTCCATCATCAATTAGACGTTTGTGACGAACTTAACTACGTCATTCACGATGTAATTGAATATGACATCATCCTACACATCACGTAGTTCATTATGACATCATATGATGGATGTATAAACTGGAAAGGTCCATTAAGTATGAGGGTTTTGCATAATCTGGGTCTGTATCAGTGTTGTGATTGGCTTAATTAGACAGTAGTCATATCTCACTCAAACTATTGATCAGATTTGGTTCAAATTTGAACAAATAGATGATGCGTCCCTAAGCCTTTAACACTCATATCAGGCAAAAACAGCCTCTGCTGTTGTCTTGCGAAATGTCCATTTGCAGACCAAGAGAAGACTATTTTTGAAAATTTACCACTGGAATGACTGGCTTGGTTTATCGAGCCAGTCATTCCAGTGGTAAATTTTCAAAAATAGTCTTCTCTTGGTCTGCAAATGGACATTTTAATTCGAGAGATAAAGGGTTAAACGGTGGTTTCCCTCAATTGTCATCTGACAAAATATCTAACAAACTTGTAATGGGCATCTATAGCAGAAACGGCTTCCAGTCAAAAGTAAAGTTTCAAAAGAATATTTTGCATGGAGTAAGGATATGTCTGGTCTGTAAGGATATGGCTAGTCTGTAAGGATATGGCTGGTCTGTAATGATATGGCTGGTCTGTAAGTATATGGCTGGTCTGTAAGGATACGGCTGGTCTGTATTGCTTAAAGGTGCATATTCACACCAAAAAAGCTGGAAAATAAATTTTTTTAGAGGCTTAAATTGTGTGCCTAGATATGACATATGATTTTTTCATTACGTATAAATAAATTTTGTAGGTGTAGTTCTGAATTTGAATTAGGGACTCGTGCCTCTAATTCAATTTGACAACTTGAAAAATTATATTAATTTATACGTAATGAAATCATCATATATGCTAAGATTTATTTTGTTTCATTACATCTCGGCACACAATTTTTTAAGCCTCTAAAAGTATATAACTTTAACAATTTTATTTTCAAGCATTCTGCTGTGATTATGCACCTTTAAGCTGTTAATAGTCAAGGTGCATCAAGAAAGTAGAACATTTTGCTTAGAGAAGACTATTATGGACATTTTATCATTAGAATTGATGGCTCAGTTATCATCAAGCCAGTCATTCCAGTAGAAAACTTTCAAAAGGGTCTTGTTCTGTAAATGGTCATTCCACAAACTGTAGAAGCCCATTTGTGACCAACTTGATCATTTAACCCTTTAACGATCAAATTTGTTCAAGAAAATTTTAATTTTCTCCTAGTAAATGTCCTTTTGCAGACTTAAGGCATGTTCTCACTAGAGAGTTAATCAGGAATAATGCCATACTGCAGTATGGCGTTATTCCGGAGTAAGTCTCTAGTGAGAACACAGCCTAAGAGAAGATTATCTTAGAAAATTTACCGCTGGATGGCTCGGTTATCGAGCCAGTCATTCCAGCGGTAAATTTTCTAAAATAGTCTTTGCTTAGTCTGCAAATAGACATTTCCCAAGACGACTGCAGAAGGCATTTTCTGCTGGCTTGAGTGTTAAAGGGTTAATACTGACTAAATCACTTAGTGTAATATGGTGTATTTATTCTGGTTTGGCCATTTAATCACAGGTAAATCAGTTACAGCGTAATAAGGTGTATTTATATTCTAGCTCTGTATTATATTTACAATTGTAAACACACTAAGCTATCCTAGTACTAACACTCCTGTGTAGATCATGGAAGAACACTATCATTTACATCCATCCATTGACAAAACTATCCTAAATACCATATGCCACTCATATGTGAGGAATTATGTTGCCATGGAAACTTGGAATAATCTCAGAGATTTTCGATGATAATATATGGGTGCTGGAATTGCGTAGCAGCCGCGAGAACGGTATGGAACCTTGAAAACATCATATGATTATAATTAGGCCAGCAGTGCTGAAACGTCTTCGGATCCGCTTATTTTCGGAGCTATTTTTATCGGCCACATACAAGTGGTATATTCCTCAATGGCTAGATTCTCTTTAGCACGTCTATGCACAGATCTGTATGCCATGACTCCGGGGTGTGTACTGTCAAACCTCCCAGCAACTGTACCATTAACCCAGAACCCTTTAATGGTAACGCCGGCCAAAAACCGGCCTCTGGTATGGTCTTGTGGAATGTCCATTTACAGGCCAAGAGAATACAATTTTTGAAAATTTACCACTGGCTCGATAAACGAGCCAGTCATTCCATTGATAAATTTTCAAAAATTGTATTCTCTTAGCCTGTAAATGGACATTTAGTTGGCAGATATTTAGATTTTCTTGACCAAATTTGACCATTAACCCTTAAACACTCAGAGACCAGAAAGCACAATTTCAGGATTATGTATGGAATATTCTGTTAAATATTTAAAAAACGAATTTTACTGGGCGATGTAAGCAAAAACTTGACTTGGGCTGAATATTTTGGAAAGAATTTGACTTAGTCACCAACAACTATCAGTCAAATTGTTTTCAAAATATTTAGCCGGTCCAAAGATATAACCCCTGGAATATGTCATCTGCAAGAACTCGGCAGTAAGATGGTTAAAGCATGATCTTTCAATAAATATGTGGCCACCATTGAATGTGTCAAAACATTTTTCAGAATATTCCTTATATGTACATCAAAAGGACTTTGTTATTTCCTCTGTCAGCTCTAACACTTTAATAGCCAAACCCAACCTCTGTATAGGAGTCTGGAGGAATTTTCATTTGCGGGATAAGAGAATACAATTTTGAAAATTTACTACTCAAATACCTGGCTCAATAACTGAGCCAGTCTAATTCCGTGGTAAATTTGTGATAATATTCTCCCCTTGGCCAGTTAAATGATATGCAATAAGAAAATATTATGATTCTTTTTTAGCACTAGTGTTAAATTAAGGGCTAAAGATATACCTCCGTGTGTAGTCATGCTGGTAATTTTAACCCTTTAATGCTCAGTCAAGAAAATCAAAGTATTTACTTATTGAATGTCCATTTGAAGGTCAAGAGATGATTTATTTTTTTAATTTACCACTGGAACGACTGGCTGGGTTATCGAGCCAGGCATTTCATTGGTAAATTTTCAAAAATAGTCTTGGTCTGAAATTGGACATTTCTCCGGACTACTGCAGAAGTCATTTTTGGCTGATATGAGGATTAAAGGGTTAATAACTGCACTAGTTGACATGATTGACAATGTATAATATAGTGCAAGTCAGAGATAACCTACCATGTTTCCAATTATCTATAAAGCATACTGGTCAATATTTTGAACTTAATTAACCTAAGGCAGCAATGGCCTCCACCAAAATATTCAACAGAACATTTCCTGCCCCATGATCAAAATTATACTAACTAACTTGTTTCTTTTTTTCTAAAGTGTTTGTTTTGGAAACATGTTAAAACTTATAAAGAGCGGAATCCCAGCAGTCACATGACGTCATGGCGTGATTTCAATGTGGATCCAATGTTTAAACAACGTCATGTGCCTGCTGGGATTCCAGTGATACATTTAAAAAAGAGTTTTCTTGTGGCCAGCAAATGGAAATTTCCAAACACCATTATAGCTTGATATGCCTTTGTTGTTATGTCTGAGTATTTTGTACCCAGGCTGATAATCGACTGACTAATCATGATTATTCTTAAATAATTGATCGTGATCACTTTAAAGCAGTAATCGCACAAGCCTAACTTGTACAGGCCTTGAAGACAGGACATGGTGGTACGTCGTTGTACGTGTCCTTTTTGACATGTTTGAGGAAACTGATTGAACGCATCTTCTAGCAGCGTGTTATAGCAACAGTTTAAAAGCTTAGGCCAGACCAATTTAATATTTTGTTTTACGAAAATTGAGAGTTAATAATTAACTAAAATGGATACTTATAAAAGAAGCATTATGTAATCTGCAGATGAAGGCGAGGTAATTTTTGATTTCTGTTATCTTACCAGAGATGTTTATCCCAGAAATGAAGTGTACTCTATAGATAATTGTTAATTTCCTCTCTGATCTGGGGGCTTAATTTGCCATCATGGAATAATCCCATCTTCTTTGTGATGGACAAAGTAACAAAAACAAAGATTATTAGCTCACCTGGCATTGCATAGCCTTAACCCTTTATCCCTAGAATTTGTTCCAGAAAATTTATATTTTAGTCTCGCCTGCAAAGCAGGAACATGACATAGGTATCACTTTTCCGGCGGCGGCGTAAACTTTTAAGTTAAGTTTATATATCAGCAATGCCTGATCCAATTGGAACCAAACTTGGGTGCATGGTAATATACATCGAAAGGAAGCAGCCCGCCGATAAAATGGCCATGGGGTCAAGGTTACAGGGGTCAAAGGTTACAGTATAATCTTTGTTAATATTTTATGTTCAGTTTTTGCGTTAAACAAAATTTATTGCCTTATATCTCAGCAATGCCTAATCCAATTGGAACCAAACTTGGGTACATGGTGCTATACATCAAAAGGAAGCAGCATGCTGATGCAGACATCATGCGGTCAAGGTTATGGGGGTCAAAGGTCACGGTATAATCTTTGTTAATATTTTACGTTAAGGTCTTGCATTAAACAAAAGTTATTGCCTTATATCTCAGCAATGCCTGATCCAATTCGAACCAAACTTGGGTACATGGTTACCTATAGTGATAGGAAGCAGCATGATGATGTTGGGGTCACAAGGTCAAAGGTCAGTGACCTTGATACAGAACTCTGTTATTTCAACATTATGTTTTTGCGTTTAGCAAAACCTTTCAGCTTATATTTCAGGATTGGTTAAGCCTATTGCAACTAAACTTGGATCTATTGTTACCTATAATGATAGCAAACAACATGATGATGTTGTTTTCACAAGGTCAAAGGTCACGGTCACTGTGACCTTGATACAGAACTGTTATTTCAACATTAAGGTTTTGCGTTTAGCAAAACTTCTCTGCTTATATTTCAGGAGTGGTTAAGCCTATTGTAACTGAACTTGGATACATGGTTACCTATAAGGTTAGGGAGCAGCATGATGATGTTGGCGTCACAAGGTCAAGGTCACTGTGACCTTAATATAGAACTCTGTTATTTCAACATTAAGTTTTTGCGTTTAGCAAACCTCAGCTCATATTTCAGGATTGGTTAAACCTATAGCTACTGAACATGGATACATGGTTACCTTTAATGTTAGGAAGCAGCATGATGATGATGGGGGAACAAGGTCAAAGGTCAAGGTCACTTTGAACTTGATACAGAACTCTGCTTTTTCAACATTAAGTTTTTGCGTTTAGCAAAACCTTTCAGCTTATATTTCAGGATTGGTTAAGCCTAATGCAACTAAACTTGGATACCTGGTTACCTATAATGTTAGGAAGCAGCATGATAACATTGAGGGCAGAAGGTTGAAGGTAAAGGTAACTGTGACCAACAGGAGACAGGAGAGACATTTAATTCCGCGGAATTCTTGTTTTATAGAAAATGTCCATTTGCAGACCAAGAGAAACCTATTTTTGAAAATGTATTACAGCTGTCCAGTGGTAGATTTTCAAAAATAGGCTTCTTGGTCTGAAAATTGACATTTTTCAAGACCAGTGCTGAAGCTGTTTTTGGCTGATATGAGTGTTAAAGGGTTAATGGCCAAATAAGTTTATGTCATAGTAACTGACAGGTGTCCATTTATTATCTGTCTTTTCCCTGAAAATCACTTCCCAAGTACTGCTGAAATGATTTCAAGTGCATTTGACATGAAACATGAGTGGCTCGTTGAGATGCAAGTTTGTTCAAAGGAAGTTGATTTGTAAATGTGGTTTGTCTGTACCTTGAATTTGGTACAAATGTACTATTTATATTAGAAACGCCTTTAAACTGAAACTGTTTGATTTATGTGAAACTGATAAAACATTATTTTCATAGGAATGTGAATTCTGTGAACGAAATTTGTTCAAGAGAGTGTAATTGGTCAGTTTATCTAGTTGACGGATAACCTAATTAAAGCCCGCTTCATTGAAATTGACTAAAATTTGAATTGGGGAAATAACATCATGGCCATCATCGGCGGATCAATGCACATTTAACCGTTGTTAGATGATGGATTATAAAAGGGAAAATTGTGATACATCTTTTGGGCTTTCTAACCTATTTTTCCCTGATGCGTGTCAAAAATTGTAGACTCCACACTAGAGTGGACACGACGAGATAAATAAATGTAATAGCTGGCTTTAATAACTGAGTGATTTTAACTGAGTGTATATTGAAGGTTTGTCAGAACACTTTCTTTTTCATCAGGCTCATCGATTCTTAAAGTTACACTTATTTGAACAGTTGACTTGTGTTCCCAACTTAATAAATCCCTAAAAGAAATAAATTTTAATTTGTTCTTTGACCAATTTCTTTTCAATTTAATCTCTTAGTACCTTGTTTTTATGAAACATATGAATAACCTTTTTCATGATGAAAGTTACGGGTTATGAAATCCAAGGCATTCTGCTGAGCGGCATCTATAGAAACAAGGTTTTAATAATATGTAGCGTCAGTTACCTAAACATCATTTTATTGTATTTGAAGCCAAGCAGTAAGGATCTAGATCCTGTCAATTATAATGCTGCTCCTACATACAGTGACATGTACAGTTCATATTAGAGGAATAGATTTAATGAGATTCTCATTCTTAATATTTAGTAAACTCTTGAAAGTGGAAACGTCAGTTACCGATTTGTAGCGTCAGTTACCGATTTGTAACATCAGTTACCGAACACTTCTTCAACAAAGGAGGTTTTTTACCTTAGGTTTTCTATGAGGCAGGTGTATGTAAGGCATATAACTAGCATTAGTTGTCATTCTCTGATAAACGTTGACACTATAGTTCATAGCCAAATACCTACCAGAGCCTGTTAAAAGATTTTAGCGTGTGCCTATTTAGTTGGCAGTTAAATTGTACGGACGAGGCTGACACTGAGGTATCAACGGCAACTTTGTGAATTTAATAACACAGTTTTTACTTGTACCCGTTGTTTGGGGCAGCCCATTTATGAGTTCAAAGTCAAGATGGATCAAGCCCTACAATGCAAATTGATCTAAACAAGCCGATTTTGCAATGCAAATTAATTTCTAAGTGACTTCGAGGTCTACCGAATTCATGCCATTCAAGAGTGTATGTTTTTCCGTCATCATCTAAAATGCTTCATACACACAGTATGTATACAGACATGCATCTTTGTGGCATAGATGATGGAACAGAATCCAAATGTAGTAGTGTCGTTAATGTACAGAGAACTTTACCACTATAAAGATACTATCTACATACAGCTGGAGAGATGCAGCTGAGATTCTAATTGAATATCACAACATTCTGTTTATTTCACCCTTGGAAAGTGTGCTATTATTATAATATATTTACACTAGTTTAGCCAGATAATCACTTCTGTAATTTACAATATATGTCCAATCATTGTTGAATTGATTAACCTGTTTTATTCTTAATTCTTGAATGTTAGACAAATGTACATGTAACATCAGTTACCTTGTTTTTGCAACACCATCACTGGCTATCAAGAAAATTTCACTTAGATACTGATGGATAAAAATAAAGTGTAGTAACGTACATTGTGCAATAATAACTAAGAGACCTATTCATAGAGAAAATTAATATCATAAAGATGTATCTACATCAAGCTGAAAGATGCAGCTGAGATTCTAGTTGAATATCACAATACTCATTTTAACATTGGATAATGCTGTTATATATATGTATTTGTATACTAGTTCAGCCAGATAATCACTTTAGTAATATACAGTGTATGTTGAATAGGTGAACTGGCTTCATTCATACTTTTCTTAACCTCGAATTTGTTTAAGAAAATTTCAACTTTCTCATAGAAAATGTCCATTTGCAGACCCAGAGAAGACTATTTTTGAAAATTTATCACTGGAATGACTGGCTCGGTTATCGAGCCAGTCATTCCAGTGGTAAATTTTCAAAAATGGTCTTCTTTTGTGTCTACAAATGGGCATTTCTCAAGACCACCGCAGAAGCAGTTTCTGGCTGATACGCGTGTTAAAGGTGGACAAGCTGTAACATCAGTTACCATGGAATTGCCCATGTGTTTGGTGCACAATAGATCTTTGTGTATGGTGTATCCGGGACTCATTTAACAGGTTTAACTATAACTGTAGTCCTAGTAGATACTGTGCTCAGTGCATCTGTTGCCTCTTTTGCCCCTCTATCTTGGACTGTTTATGCAGATAATGTTACATAGCTCATCTACTTGAACATTATGTGCTTAGAAATGTTGCTTGCAGGGCAAACATGGCATACTCGATAACACGCACGCACGCACAATTGTGCATGCATGCACAGCACAAACTCACACACCTACACATTAATTTGAGGATTTAATCAGCTTATTAATATACTTATGGCATGTTTGATTAACACACGACTCCTGTGGGTAATCCGGAGAGTGCTGTTTGCTCTAATTATGTTGCATAAATATATTATAACACAGCCAGAGAGCATCCAGACATTGCGTTTAGCTTACTGATGATCAAAAACTATCATTAATAAAGTAAATTAATTATCCTGTCAGTATTTCATTGAATAATATATACATCGTGGATGCTCTAATTTAATTCCTTTCACATCTGCACTGCACAGTCAAGGATGATGTTTTAATCTGCTTGTGTCTCTTGTATTTGTTTGCCTAAGTCTTTGCTGGTACATGTATACATTGATGTAGATTTTGTTCTCCATTTGATTCTACTTGGACATGTTATTATCTGAAATACATGTGTTTTGATCTTGATTGCATGCACAAACAAGCCAATTATTATGCCCCCCCCCCACCCCATATTCATGTAGCTTTGCTTTGTACTCTGCCATTTGTCTGCCAAAATTTTAAGGGTATGTACCATTAATGGGGTGATATGGCTGTCCGCGAAGTGGTTTCCAGATAATAACCCGAATTGGATTGGTTCATATATCATGTTTGGTTAATCATACTGGAACCGAATTTGAATACATACGTCTTTGTAATAAAAGGACATGGCAGATGGCATTTTGAGGTCAAAGGGTTAAGGTCACAATGTCCTTGGTAAAACATAATTTTTCAACATTAACATTTTGCATTTAGCCTGACTTAGCAGTTTATATTTCATATTTGGCTAAGCTGTACAAAGCCAAATTTGGACACCTGCTTCCTTATAATGAGAGGGCATGACACAGTCACTTTGTCATCAAGGGATCAAGGTCAGTGTAATGATCAGAAAACTAACATGCAGGTTTTTCAACAATAACATTTTGTGTTTAGCTTAACCTAGAGGTTCATATCTCATGTTGATTTAATCATCTGCACCCACACTTGGACAGATCATGCGTCCTTGCAATGAGAAGAGATATGACACAATTGCTTTGGGGTCAAAGGGTAAAAACTTATGGGCACTGATAAGTGTATTGATAAGCCTTCTATGGTTACCATATTTGATTTCAACCTTCATAGTTCATTGAAAAGTCTGAAACTCAAGGTTTCTGGTTGCATTGTGGACATGTTTCTAATTCGTTCTACTTGATAACTATATGGTAGAGTTCTGGTACAGATGTCCTTCAACAATAGGTGTTGTAGCAGTACTAGGTGTTTGGGTCTGGGCAGACTCTACAGATTATATCATCTAGATAATTGTCTTGTGCCGGTGATGTAGTGGCGTAACCCTGTTCCCCTTAAAATTGTTCAAGATAATTTCGATTTTCTCATAGAAAATGTCTATTTGCCGACCAGGAGAAGAGTATTTTTGAAAATTTACCAATGGAATGACTGGCTCGGTTATTGAGCCAGTCATTCCAATTGTAAATTTTCAAAAATACTCTTTTGGTTGGCAAATAGAAATTTCTCAAAACCCGTGCAAAAGCCATTTTTGGCTGCTATGAGTGTTAAAGGCTTAATTGCTATATAATAATCGTGATAGAATTACTCTATGCCTTAAATAATGAATCCATATTATATAACACAGGATCTGTTTATTAGCAATGTGTGTTCTCTCATGCGTGCCATGATAAGATTTGCGTCTGCATAGATGGCACCATTCACACCACAATTAGCACTGGAGTCATATGGAATCCTAGATTATACAAGGGCATTAGTAAACCCACAGACAATGTACTACATTCACTGTCTCCACAGTACTACGCACGCAAATAGTGCGCAATGCACACCAGGGCCTAATCCAGGGTTTTAGTTTGGGCACCCTTAGCTGTGTAGATGGTGCAGAAGACAGCTCGCCTAGGAGATCTTTATTCGTCTTTTCATAATTTGGCCGCCCAAACTGATGTCACCCAAACCCTTATAACGGATTCAAAATCAGTCTGGATCAGGCCCCACATACACAATTAGGCCAAAAGGTAATCGCATCTAATTTACCAGCCAATTGTTATTGGCCCACATGGATAAGAAATTGTAGAACGTTAGGGTTTTTCAAAATGCCCCGATTTAATATGGCTAGACGTTCTAGTTGATGAATTAGCGCGGGATGATTCATGGAGTTATCGAGCCAGTCATTCCAGTGCTATTAACCTTTTAACACTCATATAAGCTAAAAGTGGCTTCTGCAGTGGTCTTGGGAAATGTCCATTTGCAGATCAAGAGAAGTCTTATTTTTGAAAATTTACCACTTGAATGACTGGCTCGATAATCGAGCCAGTCATTCCAGTTGTAAATTTTTAAAAATAAGACTTCTTGATCTGCAAATGGACATTTTCTGTGAGAAAATTAAAATTTTTAAAAGCTTTTAAGGGTTTAAGCTACGTCCTTTAATGCTGAAGTTGGCCAAAGCCCGTCTCCGCAGTGCTCTTGTTGAATGCTAATTTGCAGACAAAGAGAATGCTATTTTTGCATAGTTCGATAACCGGGCCACTCATTCCCGTGGTAAATTTAAAAAAATAATCTCCAGGTTGATCTGCAAATTGACATTTTCTATGAAAAAACTGAAATTTTCTTGAACAAATTTGAAGGTTAAGTGGTGTAACAAATAGACTTCTCTTGGCCTGAAAATGGACACTTCTCGCTGCCACCACTAAAGCCATTGTCGCCAGTTTGACAGTTTAAATGTCTACAAAATGTATGTTATTCTGTTTTATATAATCATCCAAATAGTATGTACTGTGGAGCTAAACTGGCAGGATAACATTGGTCTGCATCGTCAGAGACTGACCAGCAGCCAGGTGATCAAACCATAGAAATCTTATATAATATAAGTTTTCTATACATGGTCAAACTACTAACTAATATATGTACATGAGTGTATCCATTGTATGTTCTTCATCAAGATTAAAATAAAGCATTCACAGTCTCAGTACCTTTTCTGCTGTTAACCCTTTAACACTAATATCAGCCAAAAATGGCTTCTGCAGTGGTCTTGAGAAATGTCCATTTGTAGACCATTCAGAGAAGACTTTTTTTTTTTAATTTACCCCTAGAATGACTGGCTCGAGAACCGACTTCATGGTCGGCAAATGAACATTTTCTATGAGAAAATTGAAATTTTCTTGAACAAATTCGAGGGTTATATGATTAAAGAGGCCCAAAATAAATATAATAACAATATATCTTAGTACTAAATAAATGCCTGATGCTTGGTCTGTCTATGTCAGATTTTAAAGCCTGAATGATCTGAGCTGAGCTGTGTTTGTTTGCTCCTTTTATACTTTGTGGTGGGGTGCCCGGATGTAGTCACATGATTTACCACATATGGCCGTTTTTGGTGTCCAGTGGTCACGTGACAGAGTGTGTTGGGTTTTTCTCAGCGGTACATGTTGGCTGGCGGTATCGGTTATGGGCGGTACTGGCAGTATTGGGGTGGCGGTACTGGCGGTTTTCTGCTGGCGGTGCCAGTGGTTTCTGAAGTATTTTAACAGTACCATTTATTTTTTAGCGGTACTGTAGGTACTTGGTGTAACTTGTGATTATGTTGTTGGTTTTTGGTGCTAGTGTGTACCCATGGTTGGTGGCACTGAGGGGAAAAGGAAAAAAGCACGGAGGTGGTGGTTTGTTTGGGGGTGGGTGGGCCGGTGGGGGTTGGGAAATGAATGGTGGCGTTGGTTTGGGAGGGTGGATGAGATTGGAGTTGGTGGTGGCGTACATAGGGGAGGGGTGGGGTATGTTTTGTAAAGTAAGATCAGACTGACGTGAACTTTGATTCAGACTTATAGCGTTTCGTCCAGCTGTAGGACTTCAGAGGCGCATAGAAGGTCGCATGTCCCTTTATTTCCCAAGTTTGTGTGGATATTTGGGGTGGGGGGGGGAAGAGGGGAGTGGTTTTCTTGTGCCAAAAACGTGTTTCATGAGAAGTGAGGGTGACAAGAACAAGAAAGAAGGTATGAAATGATCTGTATTGAAGATGAGCGATTAGGTACATACACCCATTTGTGAGGGATATGATACATTTAACAAAATAAATAAGGAAGGCTGAATATTTTGACTGAAACTCATTCCCTCCTCAATAAGACAAAATGGCCTCTGTTATGGTCTTATGGCATGTTTATTGACAGGCCAGGTGAATACAATTTTTGAAATTTTACCACTAGATTGACCACTGGAATTACTGGCTCGGTTATCGAGCCAATCAATCTAGTTGTAAATTTTCTTCTTGGTCTGCAAATTGACATTTCTCAAAGTCACTACAGAAGCCGTTTTTGGTCGGTTTGAGGGTTAAAGAACCACTCTTTTGGACCAAAAAGGCAGGTGGTCTCACGACTCAATCTGACTATACATTTTAATAATATTATCAGTTATCTCCCTTGGTTATGCCAAAATATTTGTTCAATGTTCTCATGTCACTATTTTCTCATTGTTCTTTTTTCATCTTTCTGTCTGCAGGTTTACGTAGCTGGAATACAGAAGCATCGGGCATCAACATTCATGATGAACTTGCAGCGATCAGTGATCGAGCGAGTGCGGGAGAGGAGGGGCCTGATGGTGAGACATAATTACCTCCTCTATAACTATTTGAGATATAATTACTTCCCTTATTTATTATTTGAGAGATAATTACCTCCCCTTGGTAACTAATTAAGACAGCATTACTTCCCCTGTGTGGTTATTTGGGACATAATGAGTTTTTACCTCTCCTTAGTGACTAAGACACAATTACCTCCCCTTTGTGACTATTTAGCACATAGCAGCCCTGTTGTGGGTATTTTGGACATAATTACCTCCCCTTTGTAACTATTTCACACATGATTACATCCCCTTTGACTATTTAAGATATAATTACTTACTATTTAAGACATAATTGCCTGCCTTTTATGACTATTTTTGACATCATTACCTCCCCTTTGACTATTTAAAACACAAATTTTACCTCTCCTTTATGACTATTTACGACATAATTACCTCCCCTCTTGACCATTTAAAACACAAATTTTACCTCTAACTATTTGAGCCATTATTACCTCCCCTTTGTGACTGTTTAAAACATTATTACCTCTCCTTTGTGACTATTTAAAACAACTACCTCCACTTTTGTTTATTTAAGACAATTTACCTCCCCTTTGTGACTATTTGAAGGTCGTCTTTCCTAATGAGAATGTTGCTCATATTATTTCTTACAATATCAGTAGAAGAATCCATAAAATAGCATTCACTTTTAGTATTTAGAAGGGATCGATTGATTTTATGAAGCTGTGTCTTAGTAATCAATTGGCTAAGCAATAATCAGTCAGTCTCCCATATGATATCCAGATAGTGAATTATGATATCTGCAGATCTATATATATTTATATATGCTGCTAAATGTCTCTGTACTCAGCAGAGGTCAGTGGCATTACTCATTCATAGCTCACAGGTGAGAGCAATTAGCCACTAATATAAGCAGCTGTCATAGATTTGGATACGTGTTTGACGCTTACCTGTCTGCCGGCTGAGTTTCTGCAGACTACATTTTCCATGGGGTTTAACTCTGGAACTGCTGAATATTTTGAGAACAATTTGATTGAAAGTTGCTGGTGCCTAAGCCACCAACAACTTTCAGTCAATTTGTTTTCAAAATATTCATCAGGTCCTGACATAATGACCATTGACGTTATTGACTGGTGGCTAATGCGTTATCTCCGCCAGGTATTTTCGCATCAGCAGACGCTCAGGTGTATTGTCTCTCTGTGTGTTCATTCTTCTCTAGACGGTGCCAAGTGAGCGTCTACATGTACTGTTCTGATGCCTCTACTAGAACAGTTACAATGCTCGCTCGAGAAAAACATCTGATTATTTTGAGAATATTTACTTACATGACAGATAGCAACTGCTTTCAGTTACATTGTTTACAAAAATATTCAGCCCCTTCCAAATTTATTGCTCTGTAGTGGCGTGTCAAGGAGAGTATTACCTTTGAATTTGATTGTTTATCTCAGAAAATTTCTTAGAAACCGCTGGTTCGATTTGGCTAAAATCTTAATACAAGAATGTGTGTCCCACTAATTTATTTTTCACTCAATCTGCTAACATAGAGATGTAAAGAATCTGACAATTGAAGCGTTATGATGCTTTGAATCTGACTAATTAACACTTTAATGGTATAATTTGCTCAAGAAAATGCAAATATTTGCTAATTAAATGTGCATTTGCAGGCCAAGAGAGGACTTTTTAAATTTACCACTGGAATGACTAGCTCAATAACCGAGCCAGTCATTCCAGTGGTAAATTTTCAAAAATTGTCTTCTCTTGGTCTGCAAATTGACATTCCTCAAGCCCACTGCAAAGGCGGGGGGTTAGAGCGGCTTGACCATTAAAGCTCTCATTGATGGAATGAGTAGCTCGTGTATATCACAGCTGTAGTTAAGAGATTATAGAAGCTTGAACTCACTCATTACTTACATATTTAATGCAATTTCAGGTATTAAAATTAGCACGCAAATTATTTCTTTAAAGAATAAATCTTCCTAAATGTGTAATTTCCTATTAATATGCGCTATATATGCTCATGAATACTGTATCAGAAATGTAAGGGGAGAGTTTTGTCATAACAATGTCTAATTCACCTTTCCAGAGTACTCAGCCATCATATGACGTCATAATGAACTGCGTGGTGTGTACAATGACATCATAATGAATGACGTTGATAAGTACGTCACGAACGCATATTTGATGACGGTCTATGGGCTGTTGTACAAATTGTTTGCTTTTACTATTTAATAAATATTCTGTTGAATATTTTGAAACTAATTTGACTGGGCGCTGTTGCTGCCTATGGCAGCAACAGCACCCAGTCTAATTAGTTACAAAATATTCAACAGCTTCCCTGTATAGTTTTCGGGAAATTGATAGCAAGGGCATTCGGGGATCGATCAATCCCAACACGGCGAGGTGTGGGTGGAGCTTAGCTAGTGATGGGCGGGGCATAGCTAAAAATGGAAAGGTCCATTATCATCACATGAGACATGTCTATTGTTTATGCTCGACTATTAATTAAACCCTGTGTGTTTCATTCCACAATAGTGTGTATAATATTACTGATTGCATGACTTAAATAACCAGAACTTTGAGTGTTCACCATAACGGATTTGTTAATCCCAGGGGACTAAAGCCTGGCCGACATACATGGCAAATAACACCTAGTTGTTCAACTAGTCCCCAAGCAGTTGCAGACAAGTCGACAACCAGTTGTGTACGAACCCTGAGATTGGGATATCTTTAAATAATTGTGTCCTCTGCCAAACGACCCTAAAACCTGCCAACTTAAAAAAATCTCTTTGTTAGCTTCCTGTGAAGAATTATTTGTATTTTCTGAGATAAGTCCTTCATGAGATTAAATTGACTCCTCTTGTCCAAATTGGCTCATCTAATCCTCAGAAACTATTTATTTTAGTTTCTGTTTCAGGTTCAAATAAAAGACATCAGGTTTTGTTCTTTGAATTCAATTGTGTAATGTATTAATTCAGCCAAAAAAAAAGAATTTTATTACCTACCTACCTACCTACCTACCCTACTCCAACCACCAGGGTCAGGAGAGGACAGCCAAGAAATCTTTGAACCCTTTAACACTCATATCAGCCAAAAAATGGCTTCTGCATTGGTCGTAAGAAATGTCCATTTGCAGACCAAGAGAATACTATTTTTTTTAATTTACCACTGGAATGGCTGGCTCGATAACCGAGCCAGTCATTCCAGTGGTAAATTTTGAAAAACAATATTCTCTTGGTCTGCAAATGCACATTATCTTTGAGAAAATTTACATTTTCTTGAACAAATTTGAGTGTTAATGGGTTAAAGATGGCCTTGGTGTTCTTTATGATGTGTGGTCATAAGATCACTGCCAGTCTTAATGAACCACCATCAGTTAAACAACCAAAAGCTAGTTACCATACATGCCATAGTTACCATATATGCCATAGTTACCTTATATGCCATAGTTACCATACATGCCATAGTTACCATACATGCCATAGTTACCATAGCAAATGACGTGTATTAACCCATTAATGGTCAAGCCGGCCAAAACTGGCCACTGCAGTGGTCATAACGAATGTCCTTTTGCAGGCTAAGAGAAGACTATTTTTGGAAAATTTACCACTTGCATGACTGGTTCGGTAAAGTAGTACTTTTTAAAAAATAGTCTTCTACAAAGGAAAATTGACTAAGCGCGAATTTGTATTTTTGACCAATGTTTTGACCATTAAAGGGTTAAGTGACCACTTGTCTATAGAAACCACCTATGATGATGGTCCATACAGTATCACGGGTAGATTTTAAGGATTTTTCTACTAACCCAGACGGGATAGTGCATCATTGATTTTACTATTCCGCAGCAAATTTCACTAACCCAATGTTATGTAGGCTTAAAACTGATCACTTCTTTCATCCATTCACCGATGGATCCCTATAAAACTCATTTCCATGGCAACCATACAGAGAGGCTGTTGAATATTTTGAAATTAATTTTTCCGGCTGCAGCGACTTTCAGGACATATTAATTTCATAATATTCAGTAAAGCATTGAAGGTAGCAGAAAATCTCTTCTTTTGTCAATTTTTGGTGGGTACTGAACATCATAATGACATTAAAACTGTTTTTGCGTATTTCCTCTTTTGAGAGCATTTCTAACCCAGCAGGGTTAGTGCAGGTGTAGTTTTACTAACCCATACGACATTCTACTATCCTTGGGGTAACTGGTTAATGTTAAAATTGAGCCCTGAGTATCTGTTATAGACCAGGGATGGGAATTTTCCTCTTCAGCTGATTTCCTCTTTTCAAAAAATTTTGAAATATATAACGGTTGTCATTTCTGTCTGAAAGGCCCAAAACAAATGTATTTTTCATAGTTTAGGTAACATTCCTCCTTTTTCTCGGACATTTCCTCTTTTTTATCTTTAGACCATTCTCATGCCTGTATAGACACAGGATTCGTGGTACATATACATGTAATTTGCAAGATAGATCTCCACAAGCTAACATTACTCACCCGGATAAAGCTTTCCGAAGATAACATCAGGAACAATGCGAGCCAAGTATTTCAGCGGGAAATACCGGTAGCAAATTTTGGCGCGCATAAAACAGTTTGCGATTGCTCGCTTTATTAGTCTGCGTACAATTACGTATAAATATTTAAAGGAGTGCCCATGAAAAATTAGTCCCGTGCACACCACTTGTACTCGGTGAACCCTCCATAGATTTCATTTTTGTATTTATTCTTAGCCCAGTATCCTTGATTCATAAGTCACCAGGTTTTATATTAACTATTTCATGGCCTAGTCTAGACCGGCCTCTGCAATGGTCCTGAGAAATATCTATTTGGCGGTCAAGAGAAGAGCCTTGCATGGACGCTATGTAATATCTCTTATTTTGGACTGAACATAATCCCAACTTTAGGTGTCTCAATCTCTGTAACTGTCACATATATACCCCCCCCCCCATCCTACAAGAAATAAGTTCACATTCAGGCTCCCCAGCTGTGCAGTGGGTAGTATAGTCAATGGTAGTTTAACCCTCTATGCCCTGTGATTCCATTAAACCTATCAATTACCCGTAAATACATTAATTCTCTTCCTGTATTTGAATACATTAACCCTTTAATTGTCAAGCCGGCCAAAACCGGCCTCTCTTATGGTCTTATGGAATGTCCATTTACAGGCCAAGAGAATACAATTTTTGAGAATTTACCACTGAAATGACTGGCTCGATAACCGTGCCAGTCATTCCAGTGGTAAATTTTCAAAAATTGTATTATCATGGCATGTAAATGGCTATTCAAGGAGCAGAAATTTAATTTTTCATGACCAAATTTAACCCTAGATGGTTAAGTATGTTATTTGACGCAAAATAAGCATTAATTCTCTTGAGTTTATTTTAAATTTATATAAGTTTTAATTCTCTAACTTTATTGTCCTTGTAGTCCTTACCTATGGCAAGCTAAGAAGTGGTGAGATGCTTGTTCTAGATATTTTCTTTAAAATAATTTAACTATATTAAAAAATGAAGTAATTATCGTACCAGTGTCAGCGTTACAGTGTATACATGTATGTAATTATGCCTTGATTGAACTATAAATTCTTCTTGTAAGTGGTTCATCGTTTAAGTTTTTTTCAAATTTTATTTTAAAAAGCTTTTAAATCTTGGTTAATGGACAACAAATATTTTCTGTTAAGCTTTTCGTTTCTGTTTTAAATATCAGTTTCTGTTCCTGTATGAATTTTTTTTTTATTGAATGTGATACCTGTAATTAAGAGTTAGTCATTCGTATGTATCATTTAAGATGCTTTATATTTGCCAATGACATGAATATCTGTTGGGTGAGGAGGCGTGTGTCATTACCAGTTTCAATATTATGAGAATTCTTTTTCTTGTTTAGATGTTTCTTTTATAACTCTTATTTTTTCGCATGCAGAACTACAGCTTTTTAGTAAATTGGAGATGGATGACGATGGTTCTGTTAGGAAATGTATTAGCAACAGCTTTCTGTAACAGCATTTCCTAATGGAGCCACAGTACACCATCTTCATGCTAGAAAGAAATTACTTGAAAAGTGAAGCCTATGAGTGACGATCCAACATGTATGACCATACATGTACATGTCTGATTCGACAAAATCTGACGATGTTTAATCAGGTATCAAAGCTTGCGATAAGTCGAACTATACAGTTGTAAAAGTCAGACAATGCTCAACTTTCATTAAAGACCATAAAATATGTTTGATGAAACAGCCAATCATATACCGGAATTTGTATCACATGGTTTAGATGGAATCACATGCTAGCCCCGCAACAACAGCAGCAGTATTAGGAGCATCCGCACTAGCAACAGTTAAGTTGTTTGTTCTGAATTCGAGTAGGTTGTTTGGGTCACATGGTCTGAATTCCATGCAACCTCATCCAACAATGTCTGACGCTGTATGATCATGTATCGTGCACATGTATGACACACTATATGTAATTATCATGCATGTATAATCATACATGTTGGATCGGCTATCACTGGCTTAACCTTTAATGGTCAAGCCAGCCAAAACCGGCCTCTGCAGTGGTCTTGTGGAATGTCCATTTGCAGGCCAAGAGGGGACTATTTTAGAAAATTTACCACTGGAATGCCTGGCTCGATAAGAGAGCCAGAGATTCCAACAGTAAATTTTCAAAAATAGTCCCCTCTTGGCCAGCAAATGGACGTTCTATAAACAGATGTTTTGATTTTCCTGACCAAATTTAACCATTAGAGGGTTAATAGACTGGCTTAATTTCGGAGGCATTTCTGTTTTCCTATCTTGAGCTCAGGTAATCCCGGAAGCTGAATTGCGGGTGGTGAATGATCAGTCTCTGAACAGTTAATTATCTAGAAATAATTGTTTGTTAGCGTTTGAACACTGACTTTCACTGGAAAACAGAAAGTCTCTTACATCCTATAAGATATCCGGATATATGGTGAAGAGTTGGAAGACAAAAAAAAGAAAAGTTGTCAGAAAAACTGCTAATGGAACCCCCCCCCCCCCCCTCCCCCCAGCCCTATCTAAGTAACACTAAATTTTAACCGTTAAGATTTTTAAAGGAAAATATAAATATTTGCTTTGTATACAATGCTGAAAGTCTGAAGATGTCCTCTTGCATTGTGGAGGTACAGCTGACAAAGCAATGCAGTGCTTATATCTATCCATACATGTTCATCCATCCATCCAGGGATTTATGCATGTACACACACGCACGCACGCACGCACGCACGCACGCACACACACACACTGGCGGATACCAATTCATCCATCCATCCATACATCCAACCCACCATCCATACACCCACCCATCTCTCCATCCATCAATTCATCCACCCACCCATCCACCAACCCACCCACCCACCCATCTATCCATTCAACCATCCATCCATCCAACCCACCATCTATCCATTCATCCATCCATTGAGCTTCCATAGGAACAACACAGAAACACAGTATTACTCTATTGCATGTAGGCATGTTTGATGTGAGAATATGTGTATGCGTGCGTGTGCACATATATGTGCGTCAGGTCCTTGTTCATGAGAGGTATAGTGTATATTTTTACTGTTTAATAATTGGACAAACAGTCCAGTAGTTATTAGTCTAATTGCCTACATATTCCATCACGTTATCTTGCATGCTCTAATTGCTATACAGTACTGAGTTGAACTAACCTAGATTGCTTCCAAAACAAACAAATGTAATGTTATATATTCTGAACAGAAGGTAGAAGTGTCTTCCAATCCAATATGTTAAAAATAGTCAACAGAACATTTCTTACGTCATGTTCAAAATTGTACTAAGATGTCTGTTTTTATTTTTGGAAACATTTTGACTTATTTATAAGCTGTACTGTAAACATGGCATGATGAGCCCCACATTATCCACGAATAAACAGACATTCTGTTTTTCATAACTGTGTTTTCCCATTGTTAACCCTTTCACTGATAAGTTCCATGTATCTAAATCTAAGGGCAAACAAAAAGGAAATCTATTGAATATTTTAAAATGAATATGACTGGAACATTGACCCGAGGATAGCTACAGGAGTTACCACCAAAACTCAGTCATTGTTTCATTTACCCGAGGGTGGCTACGAGATTTACCACTAAAACTCTGTCACTGTCTCATTTACCCGAGGATAGCTACAGGAGTCACCACCAAAACTCAGCCATTGTTTCATTTACCCGAGGGTGGCTACGTGATTCACCACCAAAACTCTGTCATTGTCTCATTTACCCGAGGGTGGCTACGAGATTCACCACCAAAACTCTGTCATTCAGAGGGTGGCTATGAGCGTCATCACCAAAACTCTGTCATTGTCTCATTTACCTGAGGGTGGCTATGAGAGTCATCACCAAAGCTCTGTCATTGTCTCATTTACCCGAGGGTAGCTACAGGAGTCACCACCACAACTCAGTCATTGTCTCATTTACCCATGGGTAGCTACAGGAGTCTCCACCAAAACTCAGCCATTGTCTTATTTACCCGAGGGTGGCTACGAGATTCACCACCAAAACTCAGCCATTGTCTCATTTACCCGAAGGGGGGTGCGAGGGTCATCACCAAAGCTCTGTCATTGTCTCATTTACCCGAGGGTGGCTATGAGAGTCATCACCAAAGATCTGTCATTGTCTCATTTACCCGAGGGTGGCTACGAGAGTCATCATCAAAGCTCTGTCAAATTTCTCATTTACCCGAGGGTGGCTACGAGAGTCATCACCAAAGCTCTGTCATTGTCTCATTTACCCGAGGGTGGCTACGAGACTCATCACCAAAGATCTGTCATTGTCTTATTTACCCGAGGGTGGCTACAAGGGTCATCACCAAAGCTTTGTCATTGTCTCATTTACCCGAGGGTGGCTACGAGAGTCATCACCAAAGCTCTGTCATAGTCTCATTTACCCGAGGGTGACTACGAGAGTCATCACCAAAGCTCTGTCATTGTCTCATTTACCCGAGGGTGGCTACGAGAGTCATCATCAAAGCTCTGTCATTGTCTTATTTACCAGAGGGTGGCTACGAGAGTCATCACCAAAGCTCTGTCATTGTCTCATTTACCCGAGGGTGGCTACGAGAGTCATCACCAAAGATCTGTCATTGTCTTATTTACCCGAGGGTGGCTACAAGGGTCATCACCAAAGCTCTGTCATTGTCTCATTTACCCGAGGGTGGCTACGAGAGTCATCACCAAAGCTCTGTCATTGTCTCATTTACCCGAGGGTGGCTACGAGAGTCATCACCAAAGATCTGTCATTGTCTCATTTACCCGAGGGTGACTACGAGAGTCATCACCAAAGCTCTGTCATTGTCTCATTTACCCGAGGGTGGCTACGAGAGTCATCACCAAAGCTCTGTCATTAACTCATTTACCCGAGGGTGCTGGCTACGAGGGTCATCACCAAAGCTCTGTCATTGTCTCATTTAACCAAGGGTGGCTACGAGAGTCATCACCAAAGCTCTGTCATTGTCTCATTTACCCATGGGTGACTACGAGTCATCACCAAAGCTCTGTCATTGTCTCATTTACCTGAGGGCGCTGGCTACGTGAGTCATCACCAAAGATCTGTCATTGTCTCATTTACCTGAGGGTGGCTACGAGAGTCATCACCAAAGCTCTGTCATTGTCTCATTTACCAGAGGGTGCTGGCTACGTGAGTCATCACCAAAGCTCTGTCATTGTCTCATTTACCCGAGGATGGCTATGAGAGTCATCACTAAAGCTGTGTCATTGTGTCTCTCCATTAGCAATCTCTTACACCAGATGATTTATGCCAATAGATAGCCCTTCTTTTCTAATCACATGTCTTTGGTCACCATCTCTCTTTAGTTATTACCTGTCTTTAGTGATCACCTGTCTATAAAAGTAACCTTTGTCTTTATTGACCACCTGTTTTAATGACCATGTGTCTTTACTGGCCACCTGGATAGCCAACTATAAGGCATGTAAATGGGACTCTGGTGGTATGCATTGCGCATGATAATTTACAAAATTGGTGTTTAGTAAAGTGTCAGAACTACTGAACTTATTTATCAAGTACAGCTAAAGGGAGATAATCTTGCTCTGTGTGAGGTGGTTTTATAAGTTATCCACCCTTGAGTCGTTAAGGGAAGCAATCTCTATTATTCATGTTCGGTTTATAATATCATGATTTATGTCCCTTGAATTGGTTCAATTTAGAAGAGTTGTTTAATTAATGCCTGTCATGTGTTTTCGTAGCATGATCTATGATCTGTATGTTGTGAGCATGACCTTTGAACTGGATGTTGTAGCATGACTGTGTGTTATAGCATGATCTTTGACGTACCAGTGTGTTGACTTGTGTGTTCAGCATCCCGACAGATTTCCCCTTTCAATAATAACCATTATACGGTTTAGGAAGATTATTTCTGTAAGCTGTGGCTAATTTAAAACAGCTACAAACTGCAGCAACATTGTCTCCCAAATATGCAGCTGTTATTAATCTACTGACGCAGCAATTAAGCATAGAGCTTAAATTAAGGTTAATTACTCAACTCGTCTTGTGTCAACAGCGCTTCAAAGTGCTCAAAATACTACTTGATATATCAATTAAACATTTTGATGGTCAATATTTTTCATGATATTTTAATTTTAGAAGACTATTTTTGTAAATATACTACTGAATTCTCCCCCCCCCCCCCCAGCTTGTTAGTAAATGGGTAATTGTGAAGAAAATTAAGTGTTTACTTAGCCAGTGTATATCTGCAGGCCGAGAGGAGTATTTTTGACAATTTTACCACTAGAATGTGTCATAAGTCATTCTAGTGGTAAATATTCAAAAACACTTCTCTAGGGCTTTCAAATAGCCATGAAGACCACTGCAGAGTTGTTTTTGGTTAGTTTCACCACCATTAAATGGTTACGTTGTTTTTGGTTAGTTTGACCACCATTAAATGGTTACGTTGTTTTTGGTCAGTTTGACCACCATTAAATGGTTACGTTGTTTTTGGTTTGTTTGACCACCATTAAATGGTTACGTTGTTTTTGGTCAGTTTGACCACCATTAAATGGTTAAGTTGTTTTTGGTTAGTTTGACCACCATTAAATGGTTACGTTGTTTTTGGTTAGTTTGACCACCATTAAATGGTTACGTTGTTTTTGGTTAGTTTGACCACCATTAAATGGTTACGTTGTTTTTGGTTTGTTTGACCACCATTAAATGGTTACGTTGTTTTTGGTCAGTTTGACCACCATTAAATGGTTAAGTTGTTTTTGGTTAGTTTGACCACCATTAAATGGTTACGTTGTTTTTGGTTAGTTTGACCACCATTAAATGGTTACGTTGTTTTTGGTTAGTTTGACCACCATTAAATGGTTAGGTTGTTTTTGGTTTGTTTGACCACCATTAAATGGTTAAGTTGTTTTTGGTTAGTTTGACCACCATTAAATGGTTACGTTGTTTTTGGTTAGTTTGACCACCATTAAATGGTTACGTTGTTTTTGGTCAGTTTGACCACCATTAAATGGTTACGTTGTTTTTGGTTAGTTTGACCACCATTAAATGGTTACGTTGTTGTTGGTTAGTTTGACCACCATTAAATGGTTAAGTTGTTTTTGGTTAGTTTGACCACCATTAAATGGTTACGTTGTTGTTGGTTAGTTTGACCACCATTAAATGGTTAAGTTGTTTTTGGTTTGTTTGACCACCATTAAATGGTTAAGTTGTTTTTGGTTAGTTTGACCACCATTAAATGGTTACGTTGTTTTTGGTTAGTTTGACCACCATTAAATGGTTACGTTGTTTTTGGTTAGTTTGACCACCATTAAATGGTTACGTTGTTTTTGGTCAGTTTGACCACCATTAGATGGTTACGTTGTTTTTGGTTAGTTTGACCACCATTAAATGGTTACGTTGTTTTTGGTTAGTTTGACCACCATTAAATGGTTAAGTTGTTGTTGGTTAGTTTGACCACCATTAAATGGTTACGTTGTTTTTGGTTAGTTTGACCACCATTAGATGGTTACGTTGTTTTTGGTTAGTTTGACCACCATTAAATGGTTACGTTGTTGTTGGTTAGTTTGACCACCATTAAATGGTTAAGTTGTTTTTGGTTAGTTTGACCACCATTAAATGGTTACGTTGTTGTTGGTTAGTTTGACCACCATTAAATGGTTACGTTGTTTTTGGTTAGTTTGACCACCATTAAATGGTTACGTTGTTTTTGGTTAGTTTGACCACCATTAAATGGTTACGTTGTTGTTGGTTAGTTTGACCACCATTAAATGGTTACGTTGTTGTTGGTTAGTTTGACCACCATTAAATGGTTACGTTGTTGTTGGTTAGTTTGACCACCATTAAATGGTTACGTTGTTTTTGGTTTGTTTGACCACCATTAAATGGTTACGTTGTTTTTGGTCAGTTTGACCACCATTAAATGGTTACGTTGTTTTTGGTTAGTTTGACCACCATTAAATGGTTACGTTGTTTTTGGTTTGTTTGACCACCATTAAATGGTTACGTTGTTTTTGGTCAGTTTGACCACCATTAAATGGTTACGTTGTTTTTGGTTAGTTTGACCACCATTAAATGGTTACTTTGTTTTTGGTTAGTTTGACCACCATTAAATGGTTACGTTGTTTTTGGTTAGTTTGACCACCATTAAATGGTTACGTTGTTTTTGGTCAGTTTGACCACCATTAAATGGTTAAGTTGTTTTTGGTTAGTTTGACCACCATTAAATGGTTACGTTGTTTTTGGTTAGTTTGACCACCATTAAATGGTTACGTTGTTTTTGGTTAGTTTGACCACCATTAAATGGTTAAGTTGTTTTTGGTCAGTTTGACCACCATTAAATGGTTAAGTTGTTTTTGGTTAGTTTGACCACCATTAAATGGTTACGTTGTTGTTGGTTTGTTTGACCACCATTAAATGGTTAAGTTGTTTTTGGTTAGTTTGACCACCATTAAATGGTTACGTTGTTTTTGGTTAGTTTGACCACCATTAAATGGTTACGTTGTTTTTGGTTAGTTTGACCACCATTAAATGGTTACGTTGTTTTTGGTCAGTTTGACCACCATTAAATGGTTAAGTTGTTTTTGGTTAGTTTGACCACCATTAAATGGTTACGTTGTTTTTGGTCAGTTTGACCACCATTAAATGGTTACGTTGTTTTTGGTTAGTTTGACCACCATTAAATGGTTACGTTGTTTTTGGTTTGTTTGACCACCATTAAATGGTTACGTTGTTTTTGGTTAGTTTGACCACCATTAAATGGTTACGTTGTTTTTGGTTAGTTTGACCACCATTAAATGGTTAAGTTGTTTTTGGTCAGTTTGACCACCATTAAATGGTTAAGTTGTTTTTGGTTAGTTTGACCACCATTAAATGGTTACGTTGTTGTTGGTTTGTTTGACCACCATTAAATGGTTAAGTTGTTTTTGGTTAGTTTGACCACCATTAAATGGTTACGTTGTTTTTGGTTAGTTTGACCACCATTAAATGGTTACGTTGTTTTTGGTTAGTTTGACCACCATTAAATTGTTACGTTGACACAAAAGCGGTTAATCTACAGCACAATCAGCTAGTGGTTAAATTGTGTTTAAAATATGAGAAAATGTTCATATTATTAGCCTCGCCCCGTAAGAGGAAGAGGTTATTGCGATCTGGTCTGTTTGTGCATGTCTATGTGCGTGTGCGTGCATGCATGTCTGTCAGCGATTTCTCTTGGGCACCAGTCAAGTGAGACAATGTGTCTCCCCCAAGGAAAAAAATGTGAGACATTTGCCCAAAAAAGTGAGACAGCGACTCAATAATGAAAATTCAACATGCCAGTCTTTTAGCCCTTCATTCTAGACCTCACACACTACCGTAACTTTAGGTTTTTTAGCGGGTGTTGCCCATTTGATTTTGTGACCAATTTGAGTTATGATATCGCGTTGTATTAGTGTACTGATTACTCGGGTTTTCCCCACGAAGTTTTCTATTGTGGTATGTGTACATCAATAATTCAGGCTTCCAGTCATACTATTGTCAAAATATTCAACAGAATGTTTTAATTTGTAAAGAATTCCACCTGTATCAAAGAACTACCATCTTACTGGTCCTCGAAACAAGTGTCCACTATACGCAGGTTTGACTGTGTTGGATAGCTTGCAGTGGTAGAGGTTTTCCCAGTAATGAGGCAAGTCAGTCTTTCACTTTTGTGTTCAGTTTCCCTAGGGATTTTCCTCAAGTCAGCAGCAATTTCCAGGAAATAGGAGATATTTAGACGAGAGGCTACATGTATGCAGCTGCAATATAACTACAGTAACTGTCACAACTCGGAGACAGATGCACAGGTTTATGTCATCCTTGATTTATATCACACATCAAAGGATCACTGGTCAATATTTTGAAACTATTTAACATATGGTTGTTGCTGCCTTAGGCTGCAACAACCTTCTGTTAGATATTGTTTTAAATATGCAATGCTGATAGTTATACTGACTTATATTTATAGTTATATTGTACGCTATCTAAGGTTTATAGCTCTATGGATTTGCCATTCTCTGCAAATTGGTTGCTTTTAACATGCGAAAGCATTCTCCATAAGTTGAGATTCTTCTTAAATTATAATTGATTATCCCGTTTTAAATTCCAGATTTTGAGTTTTATTTATGACTAGTAGTTTCAATAGATATTGTATGTGCTGTGCTGGTTTTGATACTGATCTAGGGGTGAGAATTATGGCAAAAGTTCAGCAGGTGTGCGCGCGCGTGTGTGTGTGTGTTTGCATGTGTCTGTGTGCGTGTGCCCGCACCTCTCAAAAACTATTGATCTGATTTGACTAAAATCTTAACACAATAAAGAAAATTATGTTGAAAGAGGATTTCCAGACTTTGTCCCTGATCCGGATAAAAGAACCTGGATCCAAATAAGATCAAATTCTGGATTTATGATTATCTCGGAAACTACCAATTTAGCTCAGATTTTAACACAAAGTGTGTGACCATATACTAGGATTACAAGACTTGGCGTGATTCAGAAAATGCGAAAAATCTGGAAAATCCAAAAATTGTGTACAGTGTCACAAAAAAGGGAGGCAAGTGTCTGCAAACCTAATTGCTCTTGTTGAATATGTCATGGTTTTTGATATGTACATGTGTTTAATGCACAATATCACACACACATATGCATGTTTGTTTGCTTATTTAATATGTTTTCGTGGGTGAAAATGATTTATTGCAACCTTTGAATTTGAAAATGCAAATTTTTTGCTCTGCAAAAACATTATATATATACATGTATGAAGCGCTCTAATCATCAAGAATTACCAAGAAAATTTACATTTTTCCTTGTTACATGTACATTTGCAGGACGAGATTATTTAAAAAAATTTACAACTGGAATGACTGGCTCGCTTATCAAGCCAGTCATTCCAATAGTAAAATTTTGAAAATTGTCTTCTGCAAAGACACTGCAAAGTCTGGTTTTGGTTGGCTTGGCCATAATAAAGGGATAAACGAGAGGTGTTGCTATATATTTTACATAGACAACTTTTACAATTCTTGACTTACAGCTAGTATATTTTACAAAACTTGCCTGTGATGCACCAGTCACTCTCGTCTCCGAATAAATGCACATGTTCTGGCCAGTGATGCACCAGTCACTTTCGTCTCCGAGGAAATGCACATGTTTTGTCCCGTGGATGGATATAATCAGCAGCAACATTACTAGTTTGAATCATAGCAATTTCACAAAACAAATTTCTGCAATTTGGAACTCAAAAGTATTTTTCGCATCTACAGGACTATGTTTTTGTTGGCCTGCCATATTTCTCCACAGCGGCGTTGGCTTAAATTAAAAAATATTTAACACTTGCCTATTAATAACCAGCCTTGAATTTGTTCAAGACAATTTAAATTTTTTCAAATAAAATGTCAATTTGCAGACCAAGAGAAAAAACTATTTTTGAAAGTTTAGCACTGGAATGACTGGCTCGGTTATCAAGCCAGTCATTCCAGTGGTCAATTAAAAAAAAAAATCTCTTGGTCTGCAAATGGACATTTCTCAAGACCACTGTAGAAGCCGTTTTTGGCTGATATGAGTGTTAAAGTGTTAAACACCAAAATACATGTATCTCAATTTCCAGGCTACAGAATAGCTATTAAATAAATGACTATTCTCTCACAATGGCTTTCAGTCAATGTAATTTCAAAATATTCAATAGAATATTTCTTGTCATATTTGTTTGACACGGTCTCTCTATTTTCCAGGCTAAAACAATCACGATTTTAACCTTTAGCATTGTTATTCTCTAGCTGTAATTATCTGTTTTCTCCGTCATCTTTCAGGTGAGCGTGTTATCCAACATAACAGCGACTCGCTCCTGACGGAGATTCTGGTCAATCCACAAGCACAGACTGTCCGACGGTCACTGAAGCATTTCTTGACCACACCGACGCAGTACAAACATATTATCTACTCTGGTCATTGCTTCCAGGTATGTGCAGTACGGCTCAGAAATAACTTTAAATGTTTCCAAAACAAAACAAAATGTACAGGTAAATATTTTGAACATAAATGGATTGGAAGACATTGCTGTCTAATTCACCTTTCCAGAGTGTCCATCGATGATTTGACATCATATGACGTCATACTCAGCTAAGCGGCGTGTAGGATGACGTCATAATCATTACATCGTAAATGACTCTATTAGGCCCGTCTTTAACTCTTAATAGTCTGACACATTGTACAAATTGTAGGTCTCTACTTATGATTTAATAAACATGCTGTTGAATATTTTGAAATTAATTTGACTGGGTGCTGTTGCTGTCATAGGCAGCAACAGCACCCAGTTAAATTAGTTACAAATTATTCAACAGCTTACCTGTATACATGTAGTTTTCTGGAAATTGATAGTCAGGGAGTTCAGAGATCAATCGATCCCAACACGAGTAAGGTGTGGGTGGAACGTAGCTAGAGATGGGCGGGGCATAGCTAAAAATAGAAAGGTCCATTATGTTCAAACTAAATAACAGAACATTTCTTCCTAACTACCATATATGTTTCTGTTTTGCCTTATTTATCTGCTGTACTGTAGTATGGTGCCATGGCACGTTACATGTAGCATCCTCAGCATCTACATTGAGAATACTAGGCCTTAATACTTCAATTCTTTCATAAAAATCTCAATTTCTTCATAGAAGATGTCCATTTGCAGACTAAGATAAGACTATTTTTGAAAGTTTATCACTGGAATGACTGGCTCGGTTATTGAGCCAGTCATTCCTGTGTTAAATTTTCCTAAATAGTCTTATCTTGGTCTGCAAATTGACATTTCTCAACACCACTGCAGAAGCCGTTTTTGGCCGACTTGAGGGTTAAAGAGCTATGGTCATTGACCTTGGTCCAAAGCTATTTATACCAGTGCATCGTGATGCTACAGTTATGACACCAGCAGTGCTTTATATATATATATATAGCTCAGAAATAACACTCAAATAGACACACAGTACAGCTCAGAAATAACTCCAATAGACACAGTACAGCTAAAAAATAACTTAATATTCCTAAATAAAATAAAACCTACTGTTGAATATCTTGAACATAATTGGATTGGAAGACATGGCTGTATAAGGCAGCCAGCAATGTCTTCCAATCCAATTGTGTTCAAACTATTCAACAGAACATTTCTTTTGTGTACAAGATTGTGCTAACATACGTTTCCGTTTTTGTTTTGGAAAATTTTTACTTATTTAAGAGCTATACTGGAAATTATATATATATATATATATATATATATATATATATATATATATATATATACTTAACTGTAAACAATAACTCTGCATTAAATATAACACTATACGCGCTCTACCGTAATCTGTAATCTACTCCAGCATATAACCCTCTATGTCTGTGTTCTTCTGTAATCTATGCGTAGATTCTACCCTTTATATATCTGTGTTCTGCTGTAATCTACTCTAGCATTCTACCCTTTATATATCTGTGGTGTTCTGTAATCTACTCTAGCATTCTACCCTTTATATATCTGTGGTGTTCTGTAATCTACTCTAGCATTCTACCATTTATATATCTGTGTTCCTCTGTAATCTACTCTAGCATTCTACCATTTATATATCTGTGTTCCTCTGTAATCTACTTTAGCATTCTATCCTTTATATATCTCTGTTCCTCTGTAATCTACTCTAGCATTCTACTGTTTATATATCTGTGTTCCTCTGTAATCTACTCTAGCATTATATCCTTTATATATCTGCGTTCCTCTGTAATCTACTCGAGCATTCTATCCTTTATATATCTGTGTTCCTCTGTAATCTACTCTAGCCTTCTACCCTTTATATATCTGTGGTGTTCTGTAATCTACTCTAGCATTCTACCATTTATATATCTGTGTTCCTCTGTAATCTACTCTAGCATTCTATCCTTTATATATCTGTGTTCCTCTGTAATCTACTCTAGCATTCTACCATTTATATATCTGTGTTCCTCTGTAATCTACTCTAGCATTCTATCCTTTATATATCTGTGTTCCTCTGTAATCTACTCGAGCATTCTATCCTTTATATATCTGTGTTCCTCTGTAATCTACTCTAGCATTCTATCCTTTATATATCTGTGGTGTTCTGTAATCTACTCTAGCATTCTACCATTTATATATCTATGTTCCTCTGTAATCTACTCTAGCATTCTATCCTTTATATATCTATGTTCCTCTGTAATCTACTCTAGCATTCCATCCTTTATATATCTGCGTTCCTCTATAATCTACTCTAGCATTCTACCGTTTATATATCTGTGTTCTTCTGTAATCAACTCTAGCATTCTATCTTTTATATATCTGTGTTCTGTAATCTACTCTATCATTCTACCCTTTATATATCTGTGTTTCAGGGAAGTGGTGCATGGATCCTGCAAGATGACACGTTTAGCTTCGGTAACTGGATCCAGATATTTCGTGATCCTGATATTGAAAATGCGCTAAAACAACAAGAAAACGTTGTACTGAACATCTGCTGTTTGGCCGAGGGAGACTGGAAAGCATCATCTATTGCCAAACAAGACTTTTGTAAAATTATCACGGTTAACTTCAATCCTGATGAAAATGTCTCTGATATTAATGGAGTTTTACGATTCACAGCTTATGTAGGGAGCTTAATTACTTCTCCATCTATATCTAAACTACTACCATCCTCTGATGTGGTTGGAAATGTCCGTTTCGTACGACCTACTGTGTATATATTTCCTGCTTGCCAAGGTGATTCGGCACTGCTGGGTATTAGTGGCTTTAATTTGCTAGTTAATGGTGGCTATAATCGGCGGCCATGCTTTTGGAATTTTATTCGCTATCTTGATCGCATCGACTCGGTTCTAGTAACACATCTTGGAACAGATAATCTGTTTGGCGTAAGCTCCATGTTGCAACGTAAGAGCATTGAGAATATCCACCCTGAAATAGGACATGTTTTTATGAATGCCATTGAAAAAGTGAAACATTCCGGAAGTGGAGAAAATGGCACTAATCTTACGCTAACCGTGAATTTGTCTGAAGAAGGAAGTCGCATTCAAGAATATAGTCACGCTATCGGTCAGTCAGCAAACTCTTGTGTCAGAAGCTCGGCAAACAGTAACCTTGAACCGATCAACTTGTACCACAAGGTCGGCCATGGAAAATTGGATATGTATGTCCTGAATCCAGTTCAGGACAGCAGAGAGCTGAAGGATTTCTTCTTGAACTGGAACAAGATGGCTTCAAACTATGGAATTCACCAGAACTTTCCACTTCAATATACGATGTCAGTTTGCGTACTAGTCGTGTGGATTCCGAGCAGCCCTACGGAGAATATCACCAGGGTATTCTTTCCAGGAAGTGCACCTCAGGCAAAGGTTATTGAAGGGTTGGAAAAAGTGAAGCACCTAAACTTTCTCAAGCATCCTGAATGCTGTGACAATGACCTGCATGCTAAGTCTATCAAGAGGCCTGGAACAGCTTCGGGACTCACTAAGCCGCAAAGACCGTTATCTGCTGCTTTGAATAAGTCTGCTGTTCCAGTTAAGACTGAGCCTATAAAGAAAGCAGTATCAGAGAAAGTAACTGCCATTTCTAAACCTGCACCAATTAAATCTACTGTCAACAAGGCTGTGAAAGAAGATAGTAATAAGAAAGTAGCAAAAGATAAGAATGGCAAAGAGAAGATTGACAAGTCTAAGTCACCTAGTCCTACAAAGTCGAGTCCTACAAAGTCTATGAGTCCAATTAAATCACCGACTGCAACATCAACGCCTTCCGAAGTGTCATCTGCAGGTGAAGTAAAATCTGAGGAACATCCTGTTACTGCTCCAGTTTTACATATTGCTACGGAAACGGAGACCAGTCAGCCGCAACCGGCTCTTGCCAATAACTTGTTGGTCGCTGATCATGAAAGCAAAGCCGAAGCTGAACAAGACCTGCTAGGTGATTTAACACATGTATCAACATCAGAGGCACCTGAGGGTCAGGTTCCATTAGAGCCAAAACCGTCCAGTATTCCACTACTTGCTGATGTTTCACCTGATCCTCTGCCTGACCCTCTTGTCTTTCCAGAGGCCAGTGCTGTACATGAGCCACCCATTAACAACCAAACATACATGGATAAGCAGAAAATGGAGGAACTTGGAATCTATGATGAAGACTCAGAAATACCTGCTGATGAGATTCAGCCCAGTCCCCGGTCAGTTAGTCCAAATGATGAGGCATATCAGCTCCACAGAGATCAGGAAATCATGCCTGATGATAGCACATTACCAGAAGCTGAACAACCAGAATCTGGCGCACTATCACCAGAATCTGAAACCGCTGAAGATGATGTCCAACCGGAAGCTCTTCCAGAACCAGTTGCTATTCCAGCATTTGCCCCAGATCAGGATATGTTTGGTGTAGTTTCTTCACAGCCAGATCTGATTCCATTATCTGAGAAGATATATACAGAAGCAGAAGATTTAAAGAAATCTCAACCAGAAATAGTAGATGACATAATAGCAGTGGATGAATCTGAGGTATGCCAGCATGTTGAACAACAAGAATCCCAACCAAAGCTAGAAGCAGAATTAGCTCAACCTGTTGTTACTGAAGACCTGGAGCAGTTCAAGGATCCAGTGCCAGAACATAAAGAATCAGTGCCAGACCACGATGAACCAGAACCAGTGCAAGACCAAGGACAGCAGAATCAGACACCAGTGCTGGGCCATGAGGAGGTATTGCTGGCCCATGAGGAACAGGTGCCAGCCGAGGATGAACCAGTGGCAGCTCAAGATGAACTGGTACCAGCCCATGATGAACTAGACCCAGTACAGGACCATGAACCAGAGGTGGACCAGAAACCTGTACCGGGCCATGAGGAGCCATTGCCTGACCATGCAGAACCGGTGCGGGCCCATGCAGAACCGGTGCTGGCCCATGCAGAACCTGTGCAGGACCATGATGAACACGTGCCATCCCGTGACGAACCAGTGGCAGCCAGAGATGAATTGCTGCAGGACCATGAAATAGACCAGGACCAGCAGCAGCAAGAACCATCAAAGGATGTAAGTGAAGAATTTGAACATATTAGGATGGAAGAAGCCGGATTGCAGAATGAGAATGTTGAACGTGACAGTTTGGAGCGTGACATACCTCAAGGAGCTGTGTCCTCAGTCACAGAAAGAGATAGTTTGGAACGGGATGTTGATGCATCTGTCCCAGATGAAGACATTGATGCGGAAGATATCACTGCTGACAAGGACAAGCTGACGATGGAGGATCTAGGGATTTATGATGATGGAAATGTGGATGAGGAGGATGAAGGTGAATGTGGTGGAGTTGACGAGGATGCACCTGAATTTCAATATGTGAAACAAACACCAGAGAAGAGTGAAGTGCAAACAGCACAACCTATGTCTTCACCAGAGACAGATGCCGATGCTGGGTCGACATTACCTGAAGCATTTGAGAAAGATGACTCGCCTCCACCAGCCAATCAGGGCAAAGCCGTCGCTAATGACACCCATGATGCTGATGAGGAGATTAGAGATACTGACTCTATAGACAGCGGCACACCAGAAGATGAGGATGAGAAGGATATAGATGAGTTGGCAAATGTTCAACAAGTACAAGGTGAGAATGTGGATTATCCCGACCCAGAACAATATCCCGCAGATCATCCCCAACATCAGTCAGTTGGAGAATATGCGCAGTATGGCGAAACACCCCCTGAAATGTATGCCACTGATCAGTACCCAGAGCAACCTGGCAGTGAGCACTACCCGCAGCAGCCCGGATATGAGCAATACACACAACAGCCTGGTTATGAGCAGTACCCGCAACAGCCTGGTTATGAGCAATACCCGCAACAATCCGGCTATGAGCAGTACCCACAAGAGCCTGGCTATCAGCAGTACCCACAACACCCTGGCTATATGGATCCGCAGTATGACTATGCAGATCCATACCAGCAGGATCAGGCAGGGTATGAATATCCGGCAAACTATCCCCATATGCAGCAGCAACAGCAGCCATGGGAAGGTACAACCCCATTGGAGCACGATGGAAGTCAGGTCGGTGTCCAACCCCTGGAGAGTCTTCCCGCTAACGTTCATGAGGTGCCAGCACAAGGTAACGATGTGAATCCATTTGTGGGGATTAAAAATGAAGCAGCATTCCAGCAACAAAAAAGATCTGATGAAGGCAGTGCAGGATCATTTGATCCGGCTACAGAATGGGGACAACCAATGGGGCTTCCCTCTCCAATGGAACCAGGAGCTGTAGGTGGAGGTTCTGCAACAAAAGCCCCAGCAGTTAACGGTGCCTCTGCCAAAGCAAGAGCGACAAAGCCAACAGAAAATGGACCTGCGAAATCTGATGACAAGAAGGCAGCTACTGGCATTGCTAAGAAAACAACAGAAACAAGGAAGCTACCTACAGCTGGAGCGTCGCGACCTACAGCAGCTAAGCCCACTCCAGCAAAAACTTCCACTACAAGTAGACAAAAGTCTGCAGGATTGGCAAATGGTGATGCCAAGCCTACTTCCCGGCTCTCTTCTGGTACCAGTGCTGCTAAGAAACTGCCAACAACAACGAATCCTACAAAGAATGCGAGAACTGTAGCTCCATCTAAATCACCAGCAGCCCCTGCATCAGCTCGTCGGCCCGTGCCAGCTGCGAGTAGTGCTAGAGTTGGTAAATCAGCTGCTTCTGCGAGTAAGCCTGCTGCCCCCCTCCCACCCGTCGTTCCGTATTACATGGATCTGACCTACATCCCGCATCACGGTGAGACAAATTATGTAGATATTGAATTCTTTCGTCGTGTTCGTGCACGATACTACGTCCTTAGCACATTGTCACCAAATCCACAGACTCTAAATGCTCTCCTCGAGGCGAAACAGACATGGGAGGACAAGGAGCTGAGAGTGACGCTGATTCCGACATACGATAATGACACACTTCGCCACTGGATGGCGCTACACGCTGATCAGTTAAATGATTCTAAGATTGAAATTGCCCCCGCGGCTAGCAGATGTACAATACAGCTTCAAGATCATGAGACGACCTGCTCGGCTTACAGGCTTGAGTTTTAGACACTCACTGTTACGTCACTAAAGCTTTGTCCATATTCTGTACAGGAATGCTGGAAGAATGACTGGTGTATATTTTGACAATGCTGTCATCAAAGACTGTTGCTGTCATAGACATACATCATGCCCTAGATAGAACCAGACTTTGCTGATGTCATGTTCGCAATGAAGACCAGTCATGATTTTATACTGACCTTAGGTAGACTAACTCGCAGTTATGATGTAGAAGATGCTAAAAGCTCATTGTTAATAAGATATATAAATAGATTTAAGTGTTGTACACAGAAATATTTAAGAAAATAATAAGAAAGTAATTTAAATGATTAGTATATATACCTTGATATGGAAGTGAATAATTTAACAATAGACGGTTCACACTGTGCTTTAGATTGCTTAACCCTTTGAACACCAGAATCTCATTTTCAAAGCAACTAGAGTTCTTGAATATTTCGAAACAAATTTCACGTTTCCAGTCAAATTAGCTTCAAAATATTCAAGATAATATTCCTTAGATTGTAAACGATTTATATATGGTAATTTGGGCTTTCTGGTTAAGTGTTAATTTAATTACAGAATGTTCGCACTGTGCTTCAAAATTATTATAATGTATTAACCCTTTATTCCTCAAATCTGTTCAAGAAAATTAAAATTTCTCAGAAAATGTCCTTTTACCGACGAAGAGATTATTTTAGAAAATTTATCACTGGAATGACTGGCTCGTTTATCGGGCCAGTGATTCCTGTGGTAAAATTTCAAGAATAGTCTTCTTGACAGTTAAATGGACATTTCTGAAGGTCAAAGCAAAACCCGGTTTTGGCCGACTTAACCGTTAAAGGGTTAATGTTTTTGTCATGTGACCGCTTTATCTCACTGTTAGCTTTCACCACTCGTAAGTTTCATCACCCTAATTATCTCATTTCACAAAATAATGATGATAAAACATAGAATTTTTAAATATATATATATATATATATATATATATATATATATATATATATAATACTACCTAACATGTTAAATTTGCTTGAAATCGTTATATAACTCTCGAGATTTAGAAGTGCAATATTAGTTCAATCTGCAATGTAATCAAGCCATTATCACGCTGTTAGCGGGCCACTTGATATAATATTATGACCACGTTTATATATCACGATGTGATAATGACGTGTGAAAACTAGTGTTTGTAAATTCATCAGAAAGCCTTGTCCAGTCATCAAATGCTGCTAGCATATGATTGGTTGATGGTGTTTTGATTGACTACTAATGGCTAATGTTAATCATCGTGATTTGATGCTATCACAGTGTCACTACAAGTCTATATGGGAAGGAACTTGGCGTTATCCACATGTTGAATGTTTACAGTTGTGCAAGACTGTTATTTTTAGAACTTGTCATTGGCTTAGGTAACACTTTCATGGTCAAAATGTGGTCAAGAAAGTTTAAATTTTCTCCGAAAATATCCAAGTGAACCCTATTTTTGAAAGTTTCGAACTGGAATGAATCGTTATGAAGCCTGTCCTAGGTAAGGTAAGATTCCAGTGATATACTTTCTAAAATAGTCTTCAAGTTAATTATGTGTTAAAACCTGCCATAGATTAGCCTTGAATTAACGTATGGTTATTGCTGGACGAACACAAGTTTTAATTTAACATTTTTACACATTTATTTCTTCCCAATTCTTATATGTGAGGAGTCGCCTCCCTTGTTCACTGAGCAGACACTGTTTAATTTTGTTTCCCTTGTCAATAGGTAAACCTAATGGAGTAATCCAGTTTTAGCTATGCCGTGCCCATCTTTAGCTAAGCTCCACCAATGCTTTGCCTGTATTGCGATCAATCGACCGCTGCACTCTGAATCTTAATTTCCAGAAATCTATGCGGGTAAACTGTTGAATATTTTGAAACTTATTTGACTGGGTGGTGTTGCTGCCTATGGCACCAACAGTGCCCAGTCAAACTAGTTTCAAAATTTACCAGAATATTTATTAAGTAGTAGACACACAATTCATACAACTATGCTTAAGTGTTCGTGCCGAACCTAGCTATGTCATTTATGACGTAATTGATTATGATGGCAGTCTGTGTCACAGTTGATTATGACATTATATCTTATCGCCTGAATAGAATCTCCCTTGTGCTAATTTAATCATGGAATTTTCTTATCTGTGCTCGTGTAATAATTTCAAGATAATGCCACTGCGGATAAGACCTCTGTGTAATGACAACTAGCCATTTGCAGACCAAGATAGCAATATTTTTTCAAATTTACGACTGGAATGCCAGTTATTTCAGCAAGTAAATTTCAAAAACAATCTCTGTCTGCAAACCAACATTTTTTATGAGAATATTTAAATTTTCTTGTAACGAATTGAGTGTTAATTAAGGGATCAAGGCAGACGACTATACTGGAGATAGGGGAGCTAACTCCTATGATTTGTATCTAGCCAATAATTTGAAGGAAAAGCGTATCTCTGAGAATTGTACATGGATTTGACTGCCTTTTTAACAATTTGGACGCAAATTCATTTTTTCTGCGAGAAGACCTCTGCTTAACTTTAATTATCAGGTGACTTGGGGGAGGGGCAATGTTAACTGGTCATGTTAGTGGAATGTTTTCGAAACTCTGTCATTGCACATGTAGATAATAATCTATGATTGAGAGTTAACTCGCTTGTCGCATCATGCCATTAAAGAATTAACTCCCTTGTTTCCTTGCTTCATTAACCCCTCTTGTGTCAACTTGTGCTTTATAACTGGCTAATACTTCCTCTGCAGTTGTCTTGAAGACTGTCTATTTGCAGGCTAAGAGAAGACTATTTTTGAAAATTTACTACTGGAATAACTGGCTTGGTTACCGAGCCAGTCATTCCAGTTATAAATTTGACAAATGAAAGGCTTAAGTGACAAAAGTAATGCTTTGAGGCACGGTTGATGCACGAAGGTTTAATGGCTTACGTGCTGTCATGTCTTTGTATGGAGCTGATCTGTAATATGTCTTCTTTATAAAGCTTTTAAACCCGCTTTCAGTCCCGATGGCTAAAGGAGGGAACTCATCCAAATGCACAGAATTAATTTAGTGGCACAATGATTTATGATAAAACTACCATTAATTTGATGCAGGTCACTAACATGGCAACTTGATTACCATGGCTCCTGAGCATCAACTTGGTTACCATGGCTCCTGTGCATCACCTTGGATACCATGGCTCCTGTGCATCACATTGGTTACCATGGCTCCTGTGCATCACCTCGGTTGCCATGGCTCCTGCGCATTACCTTGGTTACCATGGCTCCTTTGCATCACCTTGGTTACCATGGCTCCTGTGTATCACCTTGGTTACCATGGCTCCTGTGCATCACCTTGGTTACCATGGCTCCTGTGCATCACCTTTGTTACCATGGTTCCTGTGCATCACCTTGGTTACCATGGCTCCTGCGCATTACCTTGGTTACCATGGCTCCTGTGCATCACCTTGGTTACCATATTTCCTGTGCATCACCTTGGTTACCATGGCTCCTGCGCATTACCTTGGTTATCATGGCTCCTGTGCATCACCTTGGTTACCATGGCTCCTGTGCATCACCTTGGTTACCATAGCTCCTGCACATAACCTTGGTTACCATGGCACCTGACCTGTGTATCACCTTGGTTACCATGACCGTCTTGATGAAGGTGGTCAGCTCGAGATAAGTTATATGCATGATGATTCTTTTAACCCTTTAATGGTCAAGCCGGCAAAAAAGGTCTGTGTAATGGTCTTGTGGAATGCCTATTTACAGATCAAGAGAATACAATTTTTGAAAATATACCACTGGAATGACGGTAACCGAGCCAATCATTCCAGTGATAAATTTTCCAAAATTGTATTCTCTTGCCCTGCCAATGGACACCTATTTATTTTTTCTTACCTAATTTGTCCATTGAAGGGTTAATATAATAGTGAAATTGTAGATATTTTTTCTAATCGCTACTGGCCTGTGCTCATATGTAACCATCGTCTTTCTCTCGTTCATATATAAATAGCTTATTTCTTTAGGTGATAGAGGTGATGGAGGATAGTTAGCATTCTCAAGTGTTAACCTTTTAACCCTCGAAATTGTCCAAAAGAATTTCACAATTTGCAGACCAAGAGGACTATTTTTGAAAATTTACCACTGGAATGACTGGCTCGGTTATCGAGCCAGTCATTCCAGTGGAAAATTTTTTTAAATAGTCTTCTCATGGTCTGCAAATTGACATTTCTCAAGACCACTGTAGAAGCTGTCTTTGAGTGTTAAAGTGTTAATATGCTTTGAAAAACTTCCTTCCATTATTCTATCAAAGATTGAATGATTATTAATTGTGCTGTATGCAATGCAGAAGGGAAATGAACTGAATGTGTATTTAGCTATATGTATTCTAAGAATATAAGTATCTAACCCCGGCATACTCAATTGAGAAAGATTATCTCCCCATTATTGAAATACCGAGATATGATCAATATTTTGTATGGTTTCAAGGGTAATGAAAGATTTATTAGAATAAGTTACGACAGTGCAGCTCATAAATAAGTGAAAATTTTTCTTTAAAAAACTATTTTGAACACAATGTAAGAAATGTTCTGTTGAATATTTTGACTTTATTTGATCGGAAGCCAATTGCTTCCTAGCTTTCAAATTAAGTCCCAAAAATTCAACAGTACATTTTACTTTTGTTTTGAAATATATTTCTGAGGTGTATTGTAAGGCGTAGAATTTTATGTCATTTTTCTTGATGTCATTTTTTCTACATTTATCTCCCTCCCTTCACCATCCCTGGCTTCCCTGCTTCTGTATTTTGCTCACAACCCCCCCCCCCCCAACCCCTGTCTACCTGCTTTTCTATATTTACTTACAACCCCTCCCCCCCCCCCCCCCCCTATATCTACTCACTGCATTTCTATATTTACCGTCCTCCCTCCCTTTCCACCTTGTCTTCACTTCTGTATATTGCTTACAGCCCCCCCCCCCCCCCAAACCTCATATCTACCCGCTTGCGTATGTCGATATTGTGCACTATCGCTGCATTAACACCTAGCACTCCGATGTCAATATTCTATCTATTACGGTGTCAATAGCAAGGAAACTGGTGTACATATTTCAACAATTTTCCTGGATGGTGTTGCTGTCTACATCTTCCACCAAATTTGTTGGAAGAATCACCAGTTCATCTTTTTAATTTAATTTGAAAATTTTAAATCTTGACATCGGAGTGGTAAGGCCTAATTTGAGATCTTTCTGTGTCTATACATATTTCATATTATTATATTTTTACAAATCCTTTAAAATCTTTACATACATATTTATATCGCTTGTAATATATATAATTATATTGATAATAATATTAATTAATCTACGACTAATAATAATATATCGAGCTTTATTTTCGTTTGCGTAAATTTTGTAAAATTTGTATTATTGTAGAATTTTGTATTGAGTTGTATTTTTATTTAAAATAATAAATGTGCTATTATTATTTTCTAAGTGCTCTACATGGACATCTAAGTTCTGTATCACAAGAATTTACAAAATTATGGCATAGTATTAATCATGACACAGTAATTCACACCACATTATGGCATAGACAATTAGACATGTAGTGATAGAATTATAGTTTAACCCTTTAACCCTCAAATTTGTTCAATAACATTTTAATTTTCTCATAGAAAATGTCCATTTGCAGATCAAGAGAAGACTATTTTTGAAAATTTACCACTGGAATGACTGGCTCGGCTATCGAGCCAGTCATTCCAGTGGTCAATTTTCAAAAATAGTCCTCTCTTGGTCTGCAAATGGACATTTCTCAAGACCAATGCAGAAGGTGTTTTGGCTGATATGAGAGTTATAGGGTTAACTGACTGACTGCTGTAAGCCACCAGATAATAATTCCAATGGGCAATAACTAGACCTGATGAATATTTTGAAAACAATTTGACTGGCAGTAACAACTTTCAGTCAAATTGTTTTCAAAATATTCAGCGTATCCAGATTTTCAGCAGGCAGACAGTTAAGGAACCACTTGTATTGTCTCAATACAGGTCAGATTTTTATACCTATGTACAGGTGATGTATTATAGATGTGTTTTAGTGGTACAAGGTAGGTAGTTCTTATAGTCAGGTTGTCATTCAAAGAAACCACAATCTGGTGGTTCCCCACGCTTGTCATGAATAAATGTCATATAAAAGTGTAAACATTTCACTAACTAACAGGTTTTATGAATATACTTTCCTATTATATGTCAATGTTTCCAAGACCCATTTCCTTCCTTCCCTCTTTATCTTGTATGGAGTTTATGGACACTTAGACATCTTAGTGATTTCTGCAATAATAATTCAATGGGGAATCTGATACCAACTAACTATAGTCGACTAAACAATGTTTACTTGGGCATAGCAACTGCACATGTTCAGTAAACCAGCAAACTGATTATGGTTATCAAAATCGAAATGGACCCTAGTTTTAAATTTAAAGAAAGTGTCTTCTTGCCTTGTGTATACCTGTAGCCATTTTTGCAGAGGCGTGTTTTGATCGGCACGACCGTTAAAGAGTTGAAGTTAGGTTCCTGGTTGATTTCCACACATTAACCTTTTGAAACTTACAGCACAAAAATGACAAATACACTGATGTATGGTTCATGCATATGGCAGCAGCACGTTCCAGTCAAATTAGTTTCAAAATATTCTACACCTTACCTGTATATGTGTCTTGTAATTGAGACACTGAAATCTGAAAATATGTATTTGGATAAATTTTCCGCAAAACCTAATTTGACCTGGAAACTCTTGCTGCCTCGGGTAGAATACGATGAATTTCAGTCGTATTGTTTACAAAATAACTATCAGGATTTATTATTCCGCTTTTAAAACCAGGTATAGCTTTATTAGGTTGAAACAAAGAAGTCACATATTTAACCCTTTAATGGCGTATGGTCTTGCGAAATGTCCATTTACAGGCCAAGATGATACAATTTTTGAAAATTTAACACTGGAATGACTGGCTCGGTAACCGAGCCAGTCATTCCAGTGATAAATATTCAATAAGAAAATATTTTCTTGACCAAATTTGACCATTAAAGGGTTAAGATAATAGACGAATCCATTTTTAGCTATTCCCCCGTCCACAACTACCTCCCTCCGCTCACGCTCTGTGCCTGTTGGTATCGCGTTATATACTTTGAACCCTGACTTCTCAAAATCACAATTCCAAAGTAACCATACAGCTATGGCAGCAACAGCGCCCAGTCAAATTACTTTAAAAATAATCATTAAACATACAATTAGTACACCTGACTGATTATTCACTGTTCATGATGGACCTATATACGACACATTACGCTTGTGATGTCAGCTTACATGTGACGTAATTGATTATGATGTCATATGTTTGAGTGACAGGTCATACAGTAATTAACAATAAAAAATTTTCTCTAAAATAATTAAATTTCACCCGCTTAATTCACCTCACTTTTAATTTGTTATTTACGACAGAGTTGTCTACCTTGGCCCTTTTCACGCTTTAATAGCGCCTCTTCTCGGCTGCTTGCCACCTCACTTCTAGACGCGCTATTTATTTATATTTCGTATTGTAAATGTAATTTTCTATAGAGCTAGTGTTATTGTTCTGTTAATGCGCTTTCTCGATTGTCAAAATGACATGTAGCTTTGAGCAGCCACATAGAACGGCTGTGTTTACAAAACAAAATGAAACCTACTGTTGAATATTTTGAACATAATTGGATTGGATGACATTGCTGTGCTTAAGTCTTCTAATGCAGTTATGTTCAAAATATTCAACATAATTTTTCTTACTAACATGTTTTTGTTTTGGCAACGGGTTAAGTTATTTCTAAGGTGTCTTCTATACCATCCACTTGTAAGTACTGTCAGTTGCTGGCCTAATCTTTGTACTGATGCTTCACTTAAGAAATTAACCCATCAGATCAACTGTAACAAACTCGATATCATCTAAGAAATATTCTGCTCGATATTTTGAATCTAATTTGGTCCATATGACGTTTTTCCTAAAGCAGAAATGCTTTTCAGGCAGATTATTTTCAAAATGTTCAGTTGCTGCTCAGAATGGTTGCCTTTAAAATAGTGACACTCATGAGTTAATTAACACTCAAGTCGGCAAAAACAGCTACTACAGGCCTCTTGAGAAATTTACCATTTTTTTAAATTGACCAGTGGAATAACTGGCTCGATAACCAAGCCAGTAATTTCAGCAATAAATTGGCAAAAATAATATCTTCTGTGTTTGCAGATTAACATTTTGTATGTGAAAATTTAAATTATCTTGAACAAATTTGAGGTTAAATGGTTAATATCAGGATTCGCTAGGCTCTATGGGAAGGAATCCTGGGCTCTGTGGGAGGTTAATGTCAGGATTTGCTAGTCTCTGTGGGAGGTTAGTGTCGGGATTTGCTAGGCTCTATGGGAAGGAATCCTGGGCTCTGTGGGAGGTTAATGTCAGGATTTGCTAGGCTTTGTGGGAGGTTAATGTCAGGATTTTCTAGGCTTTATGAGACGGAATCTTGGGCTCTGTGGGAGGTTGGTGTCAGGATTTGCTAGGCTCTGTGGGAGGTTATGTCAGGATTTGCTAATCTCTGGGAGGTTAATGTCAGGATTTGCTAGGCTCTGGGATGTTAGTGTCAGGATTTTCTAGGCTCTGTGGGAGGTTATGTCAGGATTTGCTAAGCTCTGGGAGGTTAATGTCAGGATTTGCTAGGCTCTGGGAAGGAATCCTGGGCTCTGTCGGAGGTTAATGTCAGGATTTGCTAGGCTCTGTGGGAGGTTAATGTCAGGATTTGTGGGAAGGAATCCTGAGGGCCCTTTTTAAAACCTTAATTGTTAAACTAGCATTTGCAGTGAATGAGAAATGCTTGTTTGCAGGCCAAAAGAAGACGTTTTGAAATTTCCCCACTAAAATCGCTGGCTAGATAACCAAGCAGTTATACCAGTGGTAAATATTCCAAAATTGTATTATCTTGGCCTGTAAATGGACATTCCACAAGAACATTACAGAGGCGGGTTTTGACCGGCTTGATCATTAAAGGGTTAAAGTATAGTCTCTTGACAGTCAGTAAGCAAAGGTTTTGATTTTATTGACAAATCTTGACAATTTAAGAGTTAAAACACAATGTTTGACCACTCCGCATGAAAAGGGATAAAATATGGCTTAACATAAATTTTGTATAAACATAGAACATGTAGAAAATTTTAAAACTAAATTTAACTTATTTCCGTAAATAGTTGTTTAATAGTGTAATATCACATATATGCATATTTACCTAAATATTTAATGTCAAAACTACATAGTTATCACATGGTGTCAGTAATATTGCTTCTTTTTTTTTTAAAGAAATTCTGAATTCCTGATTGTGACTTTTATAAACAACACACGTATCTGCAATAATTAGCTGCGTCAGTCAGACATGAAGGTGCTTTTATAATTAAAACTATGTGATCACTTTTCATGAAAATTGGTATTTATTTTCTCCGATCTGTGCATAAGCACAATGCTGAATGAAAGAATATCTAGTTTTAGATTGTTCAATTATTATTGAATTTGTCATGCAAGTATATTGGTTGCCTTGTCGTATTAAATAACTTTAAAAACGGTTTATATTTATGCTGCTAATATGTTAATAATAATAATAATAATAAATAATAATAATACTTTTATTATTTTCTCCAGTGAATACTCACTCGCTGTATACTTCTGATCGTGAACGCTGTGATGGCGTTTCTTTGGCCAATGATGATTTAATGTTAAATAATTATCACCTTTTAATTTGTACGTAGATAATAATATACCTGTGCGCCGTTGCCTCCACATAGTCTCCATGTACCTATATGTGCTTGTCATTAGAAGGTAGTCACAGTCTGTGCTTGTCAAAATAACTGTTGTTACAAAGATTACAAATCTCACTAATAAAAAGTGTAAAAATCGGTAAAAGATATTTTTATTTTTATTTTTTACCCTTTACTGATATTACCTAGATGTATGTCAATGGAGGGATGTGATCTGTCACTTAAGTATATGATGTCATAATGAATTATGTCACACATGTAAATAGGCTGATGTCACAATACATAGTGATGTATCTACCTCCCGTCATCAATAGGCTTGTGCAATTATTGCTTTAAGTGATCACAATCAATTATTTGAGAATAATCGCGATTTCTCGATTAATCAACCTGGGTGCAAATCCCATTGCTGTGATAGTTCATCCCATTACTGTGACAGTTCACCCAATTTCTGTGACGCTTCGTCCCATTGCAGATTTGATCTGTTACTCATGAGTATGACATCATAATCACTTATGTCACATATAGGCTGACATCGCGATCAAAATGTTTACCATTAATGAATGTCGTATTTACCTGCATCATGGACATTGAATAGGCTGGCAAGTATATGAATTGTATGTTTTTACTATTTAATAAACAGTCTGTTGAATGTTTTAAAAACTATTTTGACTGGGTGGGTGCTGTTGATGCCATCGGCAGCAACAGTACTGAGTCAAATTATTTCCAAATATTCAACAGCCTACCTGTATAGTTAGTTGCCTTGATATTGAGAATTCAGGTTTCGATTGATCCTAACTTGGGCAAAGGGTGGGCAGATCTTAGCTAGGAATGCCGTTACATGTTATCAAATATTCGCCAGAGCTGGTTGCTTCAAACTTATTTTATTGGAAAACCTGATTGTAGTCAAACCATATGGCCCACTGTGTCCATCCATCTCAATGCGTCTCTTCACAACATGGTATAGGTTACTGGCAAAAACAGAGATGTTACGGACAAAAAGGTGAAAATATAGATAATGAATGCTGTATATAGATTGTGATATTCTGACCTTAGCTCACATGAAATGCCATGGCGTCCATCTGTTTGGAATTAACTTTTCCTTTGAACGACTTCTCAAGAACCACTTGGCCGATTTCAAGCAAATTTGTCAGGATGCATACTTGCGTCTTAAATATCTAATACTGTTCAAAGTAACATACTTGGTTCATTTCTACATGAAATGACCATCTTGGATTTTGCACTATTTTTTAAACGGTTCATTTCTACATGAAATGACCATCTTGGATTTTGCACTATTTTTTAAACCATTTTAAAATCGCAAAAACTGCTTGGTTGATTGAACTGAAACCAAAGAAACTTCATCTAGGCCAAGTATTGAAGCAAGTTATTTCAAGAGAACCTGATTGGTTGATTTGTCTGGTGGCCATCTTGGATGACCTAGTTTTCGCCAAGACAACACCAGAAATGCTAAATTTAGGGAATATTTTATCATGGACTGATGGCCATTGAAGTTTGTTCAAGGGAATTTGATACATAAAAACATGGCTGCCTGGGACCACTCAAAATCTAGCATTTGCTAGTCATGTTGGATTTTTAGTTCACCATGACAGAATGGATACGTGAGATGCCATGCAGTCCAACTTTTCCTCAGTCATCCGTCCCTCTGTCAACTTTTCCTCAGTCATCCGTCCCTCTGTCAACTTTTCCTCAGTCATCCGTCCCTCTGTCAACTTTTCCTCAGTCATCCGTCCCTCTGTCAACTTTTTCTTTAATGGGTATCTCCTTAAACCGCTAAACGGATTTTAACCAGATTTGTTTGGAAGGATTGTGCTAGCGTCTTTTCTGAATTTTGATGGTTAGATTTTTTTCGGTGGCCACTGAATTTTCCGAAAACTATAGAATCGTTTATGACATCACTCATTAATTAATGGCCCGATTTCAACGAGACTTGGGGAACCAATTCTATGGTGGTAGACATAAAGACTTATAACATGTATTTTCATGAGTTAATTGTTTGGTTTGACTGGAAGGATCATATGATGGTAAGCTACAGAGATTATTTTCAGAATTTTGATTGGTCCATTTGTTTGGTGGCTGTCTTGGATTATCCAAAATTTTTGGTTAACCCTGTAAAACATTTCTCCTAAACCGCTCAGTGAATTTTAAATAAATTCGACTGGAGGGATCTTATGGTTGTAGGCTCCGGAGCCATTTTGATCGGTTGATTTTTCAGTGGCCATCTCGGATTTTGGAAAATTTCTTCGGAAATCCTTTACAATGTATCTCCTAAACTGCTTGTCACATTTTAATCAAAAAACACCAAATTTGGCTAGATGGATCTTACTGTTTTAGAGCTACTGAACTTCTCTAGCCAGAATTTGGATCGGCCGATTTTTCTGATAAGCATATTGGATTTTCCAAAGTTCTTCCAGAAATCATAAAATGCTACTCTTCTTCAATCACTGGCACAATTTCAAACTAAGCTTGGGTGGAATAACCCTATGGTGGTAGGCTTTAACACTTCAACTAGAATTGGTATTGGTCCATTTTTCTGAGGGTCATCTTTGATTTTCTGAAAAATTTTTCAAGGCATTATTTTAAACCGCTTGGCCAATTTTAAACAAATTTGGATGGATCCTATTGTGGTAGTCCCACAACACATATTCAGAATTTTGATAGCTTGTTACATTTGGCTATTTTTCAAGTGAGCAATACAGGCCACTTGGGCCTCTTGTTTTATTTGATGGATTTTAATGATGAAAATTGCGTCATATATGTTTATGGATGGCAAATTTTACACTCGCGTTTGCCAACACTCACAGGAAAACAATGAAATGCTTCAAACGACTTCTCAAGGACCACTGTGTCGATTTTAACAAAATATTTCCTTAGGCCATATGGATCCAAGATCATTCAATGTGGTTGATTTGCAGTGTCTTTCTTTGCCCTTTCTTATCCTTCATTTTCTCCAGCACAAACCTTCCCACACGCACGCATGAGTGAAAGGCATTGACGGAGAATGATTGGTCACGAGAAATTTGATGGGAGAAATCATTTATTGCTCAGGCCCACTTTCCATGTAAGCGATATCGTACACGGAAACGTGTGCGTTAGTCAAAATAAGGGAATCTACCAGTGCATTTCTATCCATGCAATAACGCACGCAAGATTCATTGCACGCGAAAAGAAATGATCGATGCCTGACTTTCCCATGCGTGTTTCATGCTTTCGAGCATTATCACATATATGGAAATGCACTCATCGGTTTCCCCAAATTTTTTTTGTTTTTTTTTAATTTGTCGTCCCTTACGTGAAATACTGGCTAAACAGGCCGGTTTCTGATCTAATCTGGGATGCATGGAAATATATATACACAATCGTGAAACGGTTGCTTGAAAACGCACACAGAATCACGATCATGGAAAGGGGAGGAGTGCATTTCTGCTGACACAGACTGATAAAATGTGATCTCTGTAAGAAGTGGGTTCACTATATAAGTTCAATTCTGCCACCATACATGCTTAGCCTTCTAACCAACTCCAAGTGTAAATATAACTGCCAGAGCTGTGTGCCTATTTCAAGTCACATTAATAGCTTTCTAACATCTTACAAATCTATGTATAAACAAGACTACATTGTAGAATTAACTACAGTTTCGTCTCTGTTTACAAACAATGGCAGTAGTGTCACAGCCAATAAGCCAAGGCCCGAACGCAACACTCCTCTATCTCCACCTAACACAAACAATGTTATGCCCACTACATCAAGTTCTTACGACGCTATCCCGTCTAACCAATGTCTAACCACAAAAGAGTGTGCCAAATAGTATGCCTCTTACTCGTAATGATACAAATACTGATGTGCTATCAATAATTTTAGATGAAATTGGTGAACTAAAGCAAGACGTGACAAGTCTTCAATCACAAGTGGCGAATATGGATGCAAGAAACAGCCATCTACAGAATTTGCCAAATGCTTCATCAACAGCTATCAAACGCAATGCTACTCAAAATCCAAAGAACACATTAAATAATGACAGTTCATGATCATCAACTACCTCACACGTCAATCAACCGCATATGAACCACAGGGATGTTGTTTCAAACATACATGTCCAATTAACAAATTCATCATATCCCATGCAGAGCCAAACACCACACAATAGAGATCAGGCTCATCAATTTGCCAATGCAACCAAGCCAACTACTACTAATCATTATCATCAGGCCAATGCAACCAAGCCAACTACTACTAATCATTATCATCAGGAAGTGTATGACAATTACAATCATGCTTTTTACAGTCAAAGTTCCAATCCCAAAGAGAATATCTTGATTTCTGGAAGTTCTACACTCGGAAAACTGAGTGGACGCTATATGTCTACAGAAAATGCAAATATCAACATAAGAACCTTCCCTGGCATAAGAATTAACGATTTAACCGAGTATGTTGATGACCTATTTGGAACCGTGAAGTATAATACAGTAGTCTTACATATAGAATCAAATGACATTCGAAATGGTATCTTCCATTATTCTTCTGATTATGGTATCTTCCTTGCTTCCTCGTCCAGACTACCACGACCACGTCGAAAACGATTTAGTATATTAATTTAACTGCATGCTTACAATCCATGGCATCACAATCACTTACTATATTCATCGATAATACACATCTATTCACACAGAACAATAGTGAAACCAAACTGAACCTCTTCTGGGACCGCATCCACCCAAATCATGATGGCCTAACCCTCCTATGAGGTAACATTTCAAACCATCCGTCTGTCACCACTTCAACTTTCCAAACAAATGATAATTATCAACATGAAAATTTGTATGCAGCGAGCAATGCAGTAGTATTAGTAGATTATCCATTACTTTGTACAAAGTTGTCTTCATCCAGTATTAATACCTTCTACACTACAAACCGATATAATGTTTTATTTGAACATTGCCAAACTATGGAATGCAATATACCCTTAGCAAACATGAGCCCACACACAAGCATTGAGGACACAGTCAAAACATCAAAATCAAACACTCCAAATACAATGACTAACAGTGCTTGTAATAATAAGAAAACAAATAAAATCATTACACGTAGCAAAAATACCTATAGCAATGCATCAACTAACACATCTACACGCCTCATAAGCAACATCCATACCAACAATACTGACATAAACTTCACTAACACATGCATATATACCAATGCGGACAACTTAATCAATAAAAGATGCTTTTTTCGCTAACCCGGTCACAAATGAAGAAATTTCTATCATTCTTAACAAACTAAATCCTGCAAAAAGTGCTGGCTTGGATGGTTTCAAGTGGAGTATTTTCAAACACTGCACATTAGCGCTACTAATACCCCTTAACCACATCTGTAACTTATCTTTCACTCAAGGCATATTTCCATCAAAATTAAAAGCAGCACGAGTAACACCTATATACAAAGCAAAGGATTCATCTAATTTCACAAACTATAGACCTGTCTCAATACTTCCACTTTTCTCCAAATTAATGGAACGACTTATGTACAATCGGCTTATCAGCTACTTAGATAAAAAGTCAATCCTCTATACATCACAATACGGATTCCGTGAAAAACATTCAACAATGCTAGCACTAATTGAAATGACAGAAAAAATAATTGAATCAATTGAAAAGAAAAAGCACATAATAGGCTTTTTTTTTTATCTTTCAAAAGCTTTCGACACTATCAATCATAAAATCCTACTGGAAAAACTTGCGTATTATGGAATCCGACGAAGTGCACTCATCTGGTTTGAAAGTTACCTAAGTGACAGAACGCAATGTATGCAGTTCAATGCAACTTGCTCTGAAAATAGGAGACTAACTTGCGGTGTCCCTCAGGGATCCATCCTTGGCCCTCTGCTGTTCCTCTTGTATATGAACGATCTGCCTAACATATGCAAACATATGTCACTAATACTATTTGCTGATGACACCAATGCCTTTTGCTCTGATGAAGACATAGCTACATTATATAAAAATGTAAATAAGGAAATGGAAGAAATTACTAACTGGTTTTCACTAAATAAATTATCACTAAATGTGGATAAAACAAACTATATGTTATTTTCAAAATCTAGAGAATTAATAAATAAAGAGGTTCCAAAATTGTACATTAGCAATAAGGAAATTGAAGAGGCCCCTTATGCAAAGTTTCTAGGAGTATATTTAGATAAAAACTTGACCTGGGCCAAACAAATCGAAACAGTTACTGCAAAAGTAGCAAGAGGAATAGGTGTCATCCAAAGACTAAAACCATATAAGACACAGGCCACGGTTAAAACACTGTACAGCACCTTGATCCTCCCGCACCTCACTTACTGCAACGATGTTTGGACCTACAAAAACAGAATATCCAAAATCCAGTCTCCAAAAAAAAAGCATCAAACTATTTTCTAGGCCAGCAGAGGGCCAAAACATGTTCAAAGCAGAAAAATTGCTTACGCTCACCGACATAGGAAAATCTCAAATGCTAACTATTGTCAAAAACTTCCACCACGACACTTTACCCAAATCTATAGCCCCCTTCTCTATAAACAATATTAACATCCACCAACATAACACTAGAAGCAGACATAAACTACATGAGCAATACACACGGACAGACATAGGAAAACACCGAATATCATTTGCAGTCACTAAACTATGGAACAACATAAAACAGGAAACACCTGAGAAAATTCTATCAACAAAATTCTGCAAGAAAACAATAAAAAACCACTTGATTAACACATACTAGTATTATCGAACTCATGCAGTACAGCTAAAAAATGGCCCGACTCGTCTACAAAACAAGGTAAAGAATGCTACTACTACTACTACTACTACTACTACTACTACTACTACTACTACTACTACTACTACTACTAGAATTATGACTAGATGACTCCACTTGCTATTTTATCCAATAATAATTTCAATTACCATAGTAACAAACTACAGGACGAGCAGGAGAATGAGCACCCATCCCCTCCATCCCCATTCCCTTGTCCAAGGATGCTCCCCATTAGCCAGCATCCTGTAAACAGTATATCATCATTATAAGTAAAAGTACCCTCCCCCAAAAATATATAAATGTTTATTGTTGTATCTATAATCATAGACATCCATGTATATTATTGAACTTGACTATGTTCTGTGCTTGTTTGTTACGTAACTGTCTTGTCCTTATTTACTACCCATATGCATCGCTAAATAATAATAATAATAATAATAATAATAATAATAATAATAATAATAATAACCCAAGTGACTAACTCTTACACACACCCTGTTACAGTATTATATGTTGGTTCGCGGACTGAGAGGCCCACTCCAGGAGTTTTTCTTTCCACTGTAATGACTGACAAGATAATTGAACCGGCGGTGAACTCTGGGGGGGGGGGGGGGGGGGGTTGGGAGGGTGCTGGGTGTGTGGGAAGGGGTGGTCTCCTCTTGACCCGCGAATTGACATATTTTTCTCTTTGAAATTTAAACTGTTTATGTGGATCAAGGGCCAAAGGCCAAAGGGTTAATAAGGAAGTAGTAAATGTAATGTCTGAATTTATAATTGTTTGTGTAAGTACTGTCTTGTCTAATTTATATATACCTGTATATATGTGTGTAAGGTGTCCGCCATAACTATAGGCAATGCCTTGGGCAGACAACCTGGTATGATTTGTGAATTCGTTTACCTTGGAATTATTGAATAAATAATCTTGAATCTTGAATCTTGAATCTTGAGATGCGAGTTAGAAGTAATTATACACAAATATAATCCAGCTATTATCTGTATAACAGAGGTGCTACCGAAAAATTTAAAAAACAATATAACAAAATTCAACCATGTGAACTGCAAATAGATAATTACAATATGTTTTTAAATAACAACCCATCTAGAGGTGTCCTGATACATACACATAAATCGTTGCAAGCTGTCAGCTGCGATGCACTAACTAATTTAAGCTTCATAGAGTCTGTGTGGTGCACAATACAAACAGTAGACAGCAAAATGATGTTAGTGGGCTGTATCTACAGAAGTCCAAATTCAAGTGAGATAAATAACTACAATTTACTCAATATCATGGACAATTTAAACAATATCAACTCCTAATAAGGAAAAATTAGTTACCTCTCCGGGATGTAGAAATTGTTTGAGTGTAGCTTTCGTGACCATCTCGGTCACGTTGCCAGCGACCGTCATGCAGTTAGTGCTGAAGAAGTGACCGAGATGGTCATGAAAGCTACACTCAAACAATTTCTACATCCCGGAGAGGTAACTAATTTTTCCTTATTATAAATCATCCTGGGATCGGGACCAACTTTTTCGGAAATATCAAATCTGACTACATTTTTGTCATGGGTGACTTCAATTTTCCGAACATAAACTGGGATACCGGTCTGGCAAGTAACTCAATTGCTCAAGAGTTCATTTACAAAATTCAAAATAACTTTTTAACATAGCATGTAACCAGTCCTACCAGCTACAGAAAAGATCAAACACCCCACACACTTGATCTTGTTCTTACAAATAATTCTAGCATTGTACATGATATCATCCACACACACCCCTTAGGTAAACGTGATCATGACGTTCTATGCATTCATCTACACCATAACATACGAAGCGGACAATAAAACAAGCAATCCCATATTACTGTTTAACAAGGGCCGATACAACGAAATGAGACATGAACTCAGATTAATTGACTGCCCCCCCCCACCCCCATGGAAAATTCAAATACTACCGAAGCATGGATGTTTTTTCATAATGTTATTGCAGACGTAATAACAAAATATATTCCCCTATCTAGGCAATCAAAACGGAAAAAGCCATGGTTAAACTCTGTTGTTATTAAATCAATTAAACTAAAATCAAAGGCGTATAAGAAATACAAACAAACAAACAAACAAACAAACAAACCTGAAGACCTAGATTACTACAAACATGCTGGAAATTCAGCAACATCCGTTATTAAACACTCAAAAAAGAACTTTGAGCAGAAGATAGCATCAGAATCTAACCGTAACCCAAAAGCCTTCTGGAAGATTGTAAAAAGCAAAACTTCACTAAATGAGCAAGTAACAAGTTTAAAAAATAATAGTAAACTGGAAACAAATGACCAAGCTAAAGCCGATCTATTAAATAATTACTTTTGTGGTGTGTTTACTGATGAAAATATAGAGGCCATACCAGAAATGACCGCGGTCAATACAATCACAAAATTAGGCAAGTTTAACATTAATAAAAACGAAATAGAGGAGAAATTAAGAGCATTAAATCCTAACAAAAGTTGCGGCCCTGACCAAATCCCATTCAGAATATTACTGGAAACGGCTACCGAAATTGCCCAACCTTTACACATATTATTTAACAAATCATTAGGTGAAGGCGAATTACCTGAAGTTTGGAAAACTGCAAATGTGACAGCTATTCATAAGAAAGGGTCTAAGACCGATGTTGAAAATTACAGACCTATCAGTCTTACACCAATCACTTGTAAAATTTTCGAATCTTTTATCAGAGACAAAATTATGGAACACAGAAACAAATGATCTTATAACCAACTGCCAACATGGTTTTAAATCCAATAGATCGTGTAAAACACAAATGCTTGAATCCCTTGAAACAGTTACAGCCAGTCTCGAAAAAAACCGAACCAGTGGATACCATATATCTTGATTTCAAAAAAGCGTTCGATACTGTGTCCCATGGGAGACTTCTAACAAAACTGAAGGCATATGGTATAGTGGGCAACATACACAAATGGATACAAAACTTCCTCACAGATAGAAAACAGCGTGTAAAAATAAACAAAGTAACATCTGAATGGATCAAGGTTACTAGCGGGGGTACGACAGGGAAGCATCATAGGTCCAATTCTATTCATAATTTTCATCAACCCGATTCAATTGATTGTGCTTGCAAGACTTTTGCAGATGATACAAAAATCTTAGGTAATCCTCTTACTACAAATATTCAACTAAACATCAATAAGGTTTGTGAATGGTCTCATACTTGGAAATTACCATTCATCTCTGTGAAAAAAACCGAAGTAATTCACTTTGGCACCAACAACCCTCAGTTCCAATACTACACATCTGATACTGATGGATTTTACAAGATTGTTTCTGCTCTTGTGGAATTTGGATCGATAACAAATTGTCCTTTGACGAACATATCAACAAAACTGTATCCAAGGCAAATAGTATACTAGCTGTCATTAAACGAACCTTTTCACGTCTGGATCAGAATACATTCATTTTACTTTACAAAACGTTAGTAAGGCAAATATTGGAATATGGAAATTCAGTGTGGTCAACATACCTATTAAGACAGTCAAGAACCATCGAAAGAATACAACGTAGATCAACAAAATTAGTTCCAAACCTTAAGCATCTACCTTACATGGATAGATTGAAATCACTCAACCTAGTGTCACTCAAACACAGACGATTCAGAGGGGATTTAATCGAAACTTACACAATTTTACACATGAAATATAACTTAGATGCAGGATCAGAATACATTCATTTTACTTTACAAAACGTTAGTAAGGCAAATATTGGAATATGGAAATTCAGTGTGGTCAACATACCTATTAAGACAGTCAAGAACCATCGAAAGAATACAACGTAGATCAACAAAATTAGTTCCAAACCTTAAGCATCTACCTTACATGGATAGATTGAAATCACTCAACCTAGTGTCACTCAAACACAGACGATTCAGAGGGGATTTAATCGAAACTTACACAATTTTACACATGAAATATAACTTAGATGCAGGTCAATTCTTTAAGGAAACATCCACTACAACCATGACCACACATGGACATAATCTCAAAATTCAAACAAATGTCTGCAAGAAAAACCTCAGGAAAAACTTTTTTTCACAAAGAGTTATTCCTTACTAGAAAACTTTACCTGATCACGTTGCACTTGCCATCAACTTAGCCCAATTTAAATCAAAGCTAGACGTACATTACAAAGACATTTTATTTAACCACGACTAATATTATCAAACCTATGCCTGGGACACACAAGTCATATCTGACTTATGTCCGTCACTAATGATGATGATGATGATGATGATGATGATTTCCGTGTATGAGATAACACACACGAAAAGAAATCGATTGATGAGGGATTTTTCTTGCGGGAAATGAGATTTCTTTTTATTTCGACCTTCAAAAATCTGTCATTGCTTATCTGAAAAGCGGGCCAGACAAACAGGTCTCTGCAGTACTCTCGTATGCACGGAAATATATATGCACGCTCGGAAACATGCCATTACGAAGAAGAGCCAATGGTCCTGGCTTCTTCAGTATGATGAAGATAAGTATGTTGTAATGATGAGTGTACCTCACATCGAGAAGGCACTACTCGGTGTGATGGGAGACTCGTTAATCGACAGTGGATGGGTGTTTGTGATTACAACTGCTAATGTTATGAGTGAAGGCAGAGCCGATGCCCTTCAAATGGGCTCATACATCAAGAAGTCAATGGACACACCAGGTGGCATCCACTGCCTTCCATATATTGCAGAAACGTACATATCTAAGAGATTCTACATCAGCGGGCACACCGAATTTCGAAGACTGGTGTTGGCAGAGGGAAATGGAACGCCCACAATTTGAGTATTGGATCTCAGTATTGAAACCAGAGCCGGTGCCAGATGTTTATTTAATTTATGAGATCCCAACCAGAGGCCAATGTCCGATTGTATATATATATATATATATATATATATATATATATATATATATAATTGCTGAAATTTCTCGAGTGGCTTTTTGAAGTGGCAATTGAATACCATGCCCAGAGACGGATGTGATAATGAAGTAATCGAATACCATGGCCAGAGACGAGTGGGAATGTGAAGAAATTGAATACCATGGCTGCTACTGATCCTGACAAACACATTTCAGGATGAACTTGGAGAAAATTTTCAAACTTGCTGCATGAATAAGAACCTTGAGCCTTCTCAGCTGGTGTTGCTGGTCGTCGGGCTCTTACTCACTCATACATTTCTTCTGTACCGGCACCTCTCCCTCTCCTCTCTACCTCACCGCATCTCCTCTCTCCATGTCTCTCATCTTCTCCCGCCTCTCCACCTCTTTCTCTCCCGCCACCTCAATCCTCTCTCCTTTCCACTTCTCTCGTCTGTCACTTCTACCTATCCTCTCCTATCTATCACTATCCTCCATATCGCTATCAACCTAGTCGTCGCACCTGTGCTTTCGAGCCCTGCGTACACAGGGTTTGAACACTGAGAATCATAGTATTGGTCCGAAGGCCGAAAGTGAAATATTCAGCCTTATATTAGATACTCGCTCGGGCATGCGCACAAATCATAATGGCAGGTATTCTGGGAGTGGCTTTGCCGTTATATCTACATTGTATTTATGGTAAGTTTATTTCGATCAATTCACAAACCATATTGCAAAATTTGAATGTTACATTCTTATGTTAATAATGGACCAGTTTGTTTGCAGGTCTATTTAATATTGCATATTTATTCATATGTTATGATGAATATCATTATGCATATAATTGAGGGTGAATGATATTCTTATCGCTCCTCTTGGTAGTGACGCACTCATGTCGTAAAAATACTCTGTATCTTGTCCATTGTATCATACGTATTTGTTCATAGCAGACTATGGTGTTCTCAATCACATGCACGCTCACACGTATATATACACCTGTGCAAAAGTTAAGCACCACCCTATTTTTACGCACATGCGAGGATATATTCATGTGCTATGAAGAAAGCAATAGCATAAACATTTATGTACCCATCCATCTTAGTGCAAGAGGTAATAATGCAACTAGAGGAATGCTGATTATGATGGTGGGGAAACACTGTATGTTTTTGTTTGAACTTGAAAACGAGGCCTGAATATGGTTACGTTGACACAACTGACAACTATTGCCCTACAGTTGACACACGTGGCTAGATTGTCATTAATGGTGTCTGAAAACGAAGTTTAACATCTGTGCACGAGTTTGAGACTGTCATTATTAATACCGGGTATATCCACCTTGTGCCTGGATGACGGCCTGGACACGACATCTCATGCTGGTCACCAACCGACTGATACGCCATTGTGGTATTCGTTGCCATTCAAGATGGAGTGCGTCTGTTAATTCCTGTAGTTTCTGCACAGGAGGATCCCTCCTTCTCACCATGTTTCCCAGAATGTCCCAGATATGCTCAATAGGGTTCATGTCAGGGCTCCTTGCTGGCCATGGTAGGGTTTCGATGGCATTCTGGCGGAGGTATTCATGCACAGCTCTAGCACGATGTGGTCGGGCGTTGTCATCCATGAATATAGGGTGGGTTCCAGGTGCATGATTTACAAAATGAGGGACCACAACTCTATCCAGTATGGAATCTTGATATCTTTGTCCATTTAGTGTTCCAGGTACAGTCAACAGATCCAGCTTACAATCAAATGAGATGCACCCCCATATCATAACGGAACCTCCACCAAATGGAACTTCTTCCATGATGTTACGTTGGTCGTACACCGTGCGTCTGGACCTCCATACACGAGTTCGACCATCTGTGGCATGAAGCAGGAACCGACTTTCATCGGACCAGTGTACCCATCTCCAGGATCTCATGTTCCAGTGTCTTCTTTCGTTGCACCACCTCAGACGCTCCTCTTTGTGGTGTGCAGTGAGGAGAGGACGTCTGACAGGTCTCCCAGCTTTCATGCCAGCAGCATACAGTCTCCTTTTGACGGTAGACATTGACACTCTATTGCGCGTTTCCCATTGCTGGCTGAGCACTCTGCTGTTGGTGAATGGAGATCTCCTAACAAGGCGTACTAGGGCTCGATCATCACGGGCAGTAGTCTTCTTCGGTCATCCAGATCTAGGCCTGTCCTTCACCTCGTTAGTGTGCCCATGTTTTGCAATCAAACGACTGGTTACAGTATGGTTAATGTTCAGCTGTCTGCCAATCTCTCTGCATGACATACCAGTGGTATGCATGCCTATGATTTGCCATTTCACACGGTCACTTAACCTTCGTCTTGTCATAGCGGTTCACAATCAAGAGCTAATTCTCTCTGTACAAATAAACCACGGTCATGAACACAAAATTCCTAATCTTGTCGCCTAAATCTGTATGTAATGTTCTACACCTCAAACTGGACTTTTACATACCTGAACACGTGTGCTGTTTCCCGCCACGCACGGACATCAAGCGGCGTGAAGTCATGCATGCGTGTGCATTTCGTACTTGGAATTATGTCAGCTAACGCGGGGACAAAAAGTATGGCAGCCTAGTTGTACCATCATGTTTCTACGTTCTATTGTTTTTGCTGGTGCTTAACTTTTGCACAGGTGTATATGTACACACGCATGCACGCACCCCATGGGCGACTGCCATAGAGGAACCATGCCTCGACCCAGTCAAGATTAATCATCCTAACACCAAGTGAGCCTTCAACAACAGTGATGGCAATGGGTACATTGCCCACCACCGAGTAATAGGGACAGGGCCATCACAGACTGGATACGATGGAAGCGAATGGTGGGACTCAATACCTACCAAAACAACATGTGTCTCAATCTAGCTGTGTATCAGAGGGCGAGCTGGACGACAGGTCACTGCCACATTCTTCAAGGCTGGGGCCCTCCTTCAGCTATTCTATGTTGTATACGGATAAAATACCATAATGATACTCTCTCCAGCAGACTGCATGCCTAAGCTATGTTTGAGGTTTAGCTAGAGGAGTGGTTATGGCGGAGAGATGCTAACGGTGAGTGTTGGATTATATAACGTCCAAGGTGTAGCTCTAGTGTAGATAGCCAAATATACGGGAAGGACATTTACGGTGGGTATTCGTCTCTCTTACCCCCACCATAACGATAGGACAATTGTCTAATAATGCTTTCGTGAAAAGTAACCTGTGTCCTGTAACGTTTTATGTGGTTACGAAGCGGGATGTCCGGATTCTTATCCAGTTCAGAGATCTTACTAAGTAACATGTATGAGCGCTGTCTTCAGTATTGATGTCTTGGGGCATCTGTTCTCAATGACAGCCGTGTCTAATAGCTAGGTAGATACCAGCCATTTGCGGCCAAAAATAGTTCTTGTTTCAAAAGCAACCAAAAGCTAATTAAGCAAAGCAGAAGGCCAGCATAAACAAAGCGGCAACTACTAATTCAGCATACTAAGAATCACATAAGACGGTGATGTGGGAATCCATCAGGAATCGTTCGTCCCGTCTTCACGTAAAACAGCACGCAACCCTATAGTCATAATCTCACTAGGTATGGTCTTTTTTTTCTCAAGTATTTTTGGTTGAAATATTATGGCGGGCCCATTTTTGCCTACTACTCTTCTCCTGCTTTAAGCAGTGGCGACACCTTCCCGAGACGGAGGCCCGCGCGAGGCACTTGCCTCTCGCAAGGATTCAGAGACGATGGTCCATGCGAGGATAATACTCCTCATCCAAACTAACACTAGGAGTAATGCCTGCGTGAGGCACATAACTTTTCATCCGAGGTAATCTTCTTCCTTTCAGCTTAGAGGTATAATAACCTATAATAAGTTAATTAGTTAAGTCTCGTGTACGGGAGCCTCCCTTGCGGGGATACCTCTGCGGACCTATGAGTCTGTGTGGTACCACCAGGAGCCCCATGTTTAAAAGTTCATCTACCTGTCGCTATGTCTCGTATTTTCGTATGCTCTTGTTTAGTTTTATCTAGCATATTCATAATTGTTTAGGTAAAATCATTGTATAGACTTATATTTTTAGGTCACCAAATCAAATCATGTAAGTCCATAGATCACGAAATTGCTATGGACAGGCATACTGGTGACACAAATTCTTGGGATGAGACAGTTGTATTTAATGTTCGCGACGATGGTCGCACTGCCCCACCGGAACGATTGAGTTCCACCGGCCTTAGGAGCCGGTTTTTGTTACCCACAGGGCAGTCTCGTACAAGGTCCGTCACCCTGGGACAGGATGCTAACCAGCGTCATCATTCGTGGTGCACTTGCGGCGCGGCGAGTCGACATGATACACCGGAACGGCCCAACACTACCCCGCGAGCTACACTAGTCAGTTTCCATCACATTACGCTGCTTCCAAGAGTGTATGAAGCTCAGATTACACGAGGCTAGCCAGCTTCTATCACATTACGCTGCTTCCTAGAGTGTATGAAGCTCAAATTACATGAGGCTAGCCAGTTTCTATCACATTACGCTCTTTCCAAGAGTATGTGAAGCTCAGATTACATGAGGCTAGCCAGTTTCGATCACATTACGCTCCTTCCAAGAGTGTGTGCAGCTGAGATTACATAAAGCTAGCCAGCTTCTATCACATTACGCTCCTTCCAAGAGTGTGTGAAGCTCAGATTACACGAGGCTAGTCAGTTTCTATCACATTACGCTCCTTCCAAGAGTGTGTGCAGCTGAGATTACATAACGCTAGCCAGCTTCTATCACATTACGCTCCTTCCAAGAGTGTGTGAAGCTCAGATTACACGAGGCTAGTCAGTTTCTATCACATTACGCTGCTTCCAAGAGTGTGTGAATCTGAGATTACATAAGGCTAGCCAGCTTATATCACATTATGCTCCTTCCAAGAGTGTGTGAAGCTCAGATTACATGAGGCTAGTCACCTTCTATCACATTACGCTGCTTCCAAGAGTGTGTGAAGCTCAGATTACACGAGGCGAGCCAACTTCGATCACAGTATGCTCCTTCCAAGAGTGTGTGAAGCTGAGATTACATAAGGCTAGCCACTTTCTATCACATTACGCTCCTTCCAAGAGTGTGTGAAGCTCAGATTACACAAGGCTAGTCAGTTTCTATCACATTATGCTGCTTCCAAGAGTGTGTGAATCTGAGATTACATAAGGCTAGCCAGCTTATATCACATTATGCTCCTTCCAAGAGTATGTGATTACACGAGGCTAGCCAGCTTCGATCACATTACGCTCCTTCCAAGAGTGTGTGCAGCTGAGATTACATAAGGCTAGCCAGCTTCTATCACATTACGCTCCTTCCAAGAGTGTGTGAAGCTCAGATTACACAAGGCTAGTCAGTTTCTATCACATTATGCTGCTTCCAAGAGTGTGTGCAGCTGAGATTACATAAGGCTAGCCAGCTTCTATCACATTACGCTCCTTCCAAGAGTGTGTGAAGCTCAGATTACACGAGGCTAGTCAGTTTCTATCACATTACGCTGCTTCCAAGAGTGTGTGAATCTGAGATTACATAAGGCTAGCCAGCTTATATCACATTATGCTCCTTCCAAGAGTGTGTGAAGCTCAGATTACACGAGGCTAGTCAGCTTCTATCACATTACGCTGCTTCCAAGAGTGTGTGAAGCTCAGATTACACGAGGCGAGCCAACTTCGATCACAGTATGCTCCTTCCAAGAGTGTGTGAAGCTGAGATTACATAAGGCTAGCCAGTTTCTATCACATTATGCTGCTTCCAAGAGTGTATGAAGCTCAGATTACACGAGGCTAGCCAGCTTCTATCACATTACACTGCTTGTAAGAGTGTGTGAAACTCAGATTACACGAGGCTAGCCAGCTTCTATCACATTACACTGTTTCCAAGAGTGTGTGAAGTTGAGATTACATAAGGCTAGCAGCTTCTATCACATTACGCTCCTTCCAAGAGTGTGTGAAGCTCAGATCACACGAGGCTAGTCAGCTTCTATCACATTACGCTGCTTCCAAGAGTGTGTGAAGCTCAGATTACACAAGGCTAACCAGCTTATATCACATTACGCTGCTTCCAAGAGTGTATGAAGCTCAGATTACATGAGGCTAGCCAGTTTCTATCACATTACGCTGCTTCCAAGTGTGTGAAACTCAGATTACACGAGGCTAGCCAGCTTCTATCACATCCCATTCCTTCTAAAAGATGGAGATTTTTTTGCAAAAGTCTCGAATCTAAGCAATTGTGTATTAAGAAATCCGCTAACTATAAACTCGTGCTTAAGCAAATGTAAGCGAAGCAGCTTTCTTTGCTTACAAACATTTATGAGGTTCACCAAAGACGAGGGATGGTTGGCAGCGATATAATTTGATACATCATTACATATGATGACATGAATTCAAAACAATACAACATCTTGAATCTTGAATCTTGAATCTTGAAGTTCCCGAACAGGTCATCATCCAATGACAAAAAATGTACCAATGCTATATTTAAGCCGAGTGCAATGTCATCCTCTTTCGAATTGACTGTATTAATGGAAAATAACCAGTACCTTTGACTACACGTTGTAACCACCCTTAATAAGGCGTCATAGAACATGGTGAATGAGGTCGTTATAAGGATAGATAATTACAATTTTGGGAACATAGATCCATGGATGTACCACAGGGCTTAACATCATGTTAAAGTTGGCGGATCTGTTTGTCCCGCTTCCAAAAACGAGGTTCCGTGGACACATCCTAATGGAAAATTTAAACTGTGATGTATTTTGACCGACAAAAGGCCACACAAGTCTCATACGTCGTAATGATGATGATGATGATGATGATGATGATGATGATCTGTCAACATAGGTTTCATATGCAAGGATTCAGAGGTACAAATATTGACAACCTATTTGACTGAGTGGACGTCTCAGACCTCATAGAGATATCCAGCATATGCTTCCTTTGTTGAGCCAAGGTGGGCTTCTAAATGTGACTGTCAGTCTGGGATTTATGCGCGGACTTCATGTGTGGAAGCAATTTGTGTTGCATAGTATAAGCATCTTATAATGCGATGATGCATATGAGCGATCTGGCTGTAGAGCTTCTAACACATCAAACCTGCCCTCATCAAAATACTTATTATAATAAACAGTTTAGTTTTCACGGTATGTTTATGTGTGAAAGTGTATTTCAGGAAATATATCTTGTGAATGGTAATTGAATCCAACTAATGAATTTATTTCGGTATGTCTATGCCAAAAACCTAGACTGGAATATGAAACAGTAACATCAAGACTTATATGGAAGTCTGCCTAATGCATAGCATGGGCATGCATCTGCCGAGTCATTGCAAGGCCGATGTTAAGATTAATGTGGGTGCCAGGTCCATTGTTCATGACGTCTACATACTTTGCACAGCCTATTGCCCAACTGATGACTCATGGTTTCAACAAGAATATGACACATTTCTAAAGTCTTGAGAAATGGAGTTACCATATGCATATCTGGATGCACCTCGCCAACTCCAACCTCAGAAATGAAACTGGTAGACATGTTTTATGCACTCGTTGGTGATTGTTTTCATTGGTCTATTTTAGTGATTCCCAATTCCAGAAAATTATTGAGGCACGAGAAAGCTATATGTACATAGATGTCTGAGGATGTCTGTGGTGACTGGTGTCCATCAATCAGACACGGGAGATGCATAGCCTGAGAAAGCTGTCTTTGGACATTCACATATATGGGTCTTTCAGTTGACAAGGTCTGATATCTATAATTGATGTTGAGTGCTGCGGTTGCTGTATATCAATGCTTTCATGCATGAGAAATTCAGCATTGCACATTATAGGAAAACTGTACCTCGATATTCATATATGATGAGAAAGATTTGTACATGTCTTCAAATATGAAGATTTCAAGGTTTGGTTTGCATCCAAATACTATATCACACATGTGTGTGGCATGTGAACCTCATCAGTCTTCGACTTACATATACTTGAATAACACACATAATACGTTCTGTGCATGCGTATTCTTGTATGAATATGATATATATGGTCAAATGGCAATGTATATCTGAACTCACCTTCTTCAAACGGTACCAATGCTGCACACACTTGACTAGTGGACATCAATTCTCTATTCAGTTGATTGTCTATGGATACTGGGTCAGGGCTCACCGTGAATGACAGTCCAGCAATGAGACTTAGCTTTTCCTTTTAGGCCATATTAACAAGATTCATTTCACATCTACATGAATAATAATAATAATAATAATAATAATAATAATAATAATAATAATAATAATAATAATAATAATAAAACAACAAAATGATGGATAGCAAAATTATCAAACATGTATCTGCAACCAAAGGCAACATAATTAAGTATAATCCATCTTCTATGATTCCCCACATTATCCCACTTGGAACCTACAACCAGGTCCTCTACAAGAGGGACATAAGAAGCGGACTCTGGATGGATTACATGTTTCCACGGAACTATCTCTGGTATTCTTATCTAGAATAAGTTAAATGATGTTGTTTAGTTTAATATTTGGGAACTGTTACTAAAACTAAGGTGATATATCTGACAGTCTCGATCCTGAATCTTCCCTAGAACTCTTGATAAAAGCATGTTGCATAGTAGGTATTATTCTAGATTACCTTGCTTAGCAGCACCTTTGAGAGCTGCTGTTGCATATTCTAAGCCATACGTGTGACCACATTCTGATCATGAATGGTTTATGGACAAATTATTTTGACAGCCTCCAGTCATTTCAATTGTGATGATAAATGCTATTTAATGTCTGGATTTGGCAGAAAAAGAATTCTGAGAAATTGAAAGCAACGCATCTATGGATGAAAACATGATATGATAACATCAGAGTTTTTAACCTGTAGAAAACATTCTGACGTTGGTTAAAATAAAGTAATCAATTAGTGCCAAATTATGAATAACCATTCTCCATTGGTTATACCTAGGGGAACACCAACTATATTGCAAACAGACCAATCAAACGTAGACTAACGTAGATGTGGGAGGTTACTATGCTTCAGAAGTAAATTGAACATGATTCATAGAAGCGGACAAACACACCTTCATAATTATTTATAAATCTATGTTAATGAAATAATTAATCATATTATAGGCGTGTGAGTGAAGACTCAATAATCCAACAGAATTGTCAAATGGTCCCAGTATGTCTCATATATCATCAAACTGTTATTATGTTTTAGTTTGGTTTATATGAACTCTGTCACGGACGTCTGGTCACGAGGTGAACTCTGTCACGGATGTCTGGTCACGAGGTGAACTCCGTCAAGGACATCTGGTCATGAGGTGAACTCTGTCACGGACGTCTGGTCACGAGGTGAACTCAATCACGGACATCTGGTCACGAGGTGAATTCTGTCATGGATGTCTGGTCACACGGTGAACTCCATCGCGGATGTCTGGTCACACGGTGAACTCTGTCACGGATGTCTGGTCACAAGGTGAACTCTGTCATGGACATCTGGTCATGAGGTGAACTCTGTCATGGACATCTGGTCACGAGGTGAACTCTGTCATGGACATCTGGTCACGAGGTGAACTCCGTCACAGACATCTGGTCACGAGGTGAACTCTGTCATGGAGGTCTGGTCACGAGGTGAATTCCATCACGGACAACTAGTCATGAGGTGAACTCTGTCATGGACATCTGGTCGTGAGGTGAACTCTGTCATGGACGTCTGGTCACGAGGTGAACTATGTTTTAGGTTGGTTTATATAAATGATAATCTCTTCATTGATACATTGGGAAGAACAGGCATCAGCGAGAAAGGAAATGAGCGATGGTGAGATATATTAAGCAGGTACATTATCCAGATAAAATGTAAACACTGGAGGAAGAGGCTCATAGTGAAGAATCAGGTCAATCTAAGAAACTGATTAAATAGCCTGAAAGCGAATTATTGTATCAGTTATTACCACATGAAATAGTTTGTATAATTATCTTGGTTCCTACACTGAATGGTATTTCGTATTTCTGTACAGATTAATGTAATGTGAATGATGGAACAGAAACCAATAACTAACCAATACATGAATTGATGGCTGAAGTGAAATATAACAAATTATACAAGCTTTGATCCATGGCCTCATAGGTGGAAAAACACTCGATTTGTATATTGATCATCAATATTGATTGTCAAATCATACTGGATCTATTAACTAGCATTTGTCGGGTTACTGTGGTATTCAGTTGACTCCGAGCCAAACGAGATGCTTCAATGTCTGACATTAATGGTGGCATGCGATACCTAGAGGTTCACAAGAAAGACTGCTCACTGAAAGTCATTACATTACAATAGAGATGGTTGAATCTCAAAGGTATAAAACCTTCGTTGTCATTCACCATTGAAGAACATAGTTTAATAATGAGTATAATAAATAACATTGACTAAAGAAAGCTTTGATGACACAGCTGATGCTGACATCGCTTCATGATCAAAATCGCCACTGCCACAAAGAAAATCAATGAATTGTCTTTGTCCGTTTACTTCGAAGTAACTTTAAACTATATTCAATAAAATACTGGCAACAAATTGCAAATACATTAGTCTCAGAAAATTCTCCAATCTGCCTGCCTGCCTGCATGTCTGCCTCTTTGTTTGCCTGCCTGGCTACCTATTTGTCTGCCTGCCTGCATGCACATCTGCCTGCCTATCTGTCTGCCTGTCCATCCGTCTGTCCCTCTGCCTGCCTGCCTACCTGCCCACATCAACCCACCAACATGTCTGTCTGTCTGTCCGCTATCCACCCATCTGTTCATCCATCCATCCATACATCCACGATCTATCTATCTATCAATCTGTAATCAGTCTTACCTAAACATTGATGGTTGACTGAGTACAATGCTGGGTTGATGAATACATGCTCTGCTTGCTGTACAAGAATACATTTATCTGTGTTTAGATCTGGGAAAAACAGGTAAGTATGGTGCAATGCAGTCGCCAGTGCTTACCTTGAAATGCTTAATGTTACTGACCATCCAGTGAAGATATGGAAGATTATCTGTGGCCAAACTAACTAACTCTTCTGATTGTGCAACATACACCAGTAGTCATACAGGGGAGGGGGGGGGGGGCTGTACGTCATTGTTCTAGAACAAAAGAATTGTAGCTCGCTGGGTCATGTTGGGTCATTCCATGATGTCCGCCACGCCATACATGTGTGACGAACGTGGATAATGGCTAGCTCTCGGTCTCTTATACAATTGTTGAGATATAATATTATAAGAATAATACATAACATAGAACAGCCATATGAACCTTTAAACGTGGAGTCACCGGAGGTAACACACAGACACGCAGGTCCGCAGAGGTAGCCCTACAAAGGAGGCTCCCGCATACGATATCACTAATTAACTTAATATAGGTTATTACCTCTAAGCTGAAAAGGAAGAAACTCTTGAGTGGTGAGAGGTTTTGTGCCTCACGCGGGCATTACTCCTAGTGCTGTATCATTGGGTGAGGAGTAGTAGCCTCACGCGGGCCGCCATCACTGGATCCTTGCGAGAGGCAAGGGCCTCGCGCAGGCCTCTGTTGAAGGAAAATGCTGCCACCACAAAAACAGAGGGACAGAGATGGCTACAAAAGCGGCCATCCTGTGTTCAACCAAAAGGTTTGCAAGAAAAGACCATCCTAGTGAAACCATAACTAAAAGTGTTGCGTGCTGTTTTACGTGAAGACGAGACAAACGATTCCCGCAGGATTCCCAAGTCACTGTCTTATGCAATTCCAAGAATACTGAATTAGTAGGTGTTGCTTTTATTCATGCGAGCCTTCTTCTATGCCTAACCTACCATTTAGGTTTTTAAAAGGACAAGAACTAGTTTATGCCACAAATGGCGGGTACCCTACCTAGCTTTAGATATGGTGGTCGGTGAGAGGAGATACCCCACGGCATCAGTGCTCGAGACAGTATGCGTACATGTCATTTTGCAAGATAGCCGAGCCTGATGAGAGTCCAGACATCTTGCTCCGTGACCACATAAAACATCACAGGACGATGGCTACCTTTTTACACATGCAAATTTATTCCAAAACGAAATATTTATTGCGAAAACGTTAAATCATCACATACGACATGCAGTATAGTGGCTGAAGGTCCACTTTTCAGCGTGGCTGGCAGATCCGTTGAGTTATCCACCGAGGAGCATTGCTAGCTCTACGTTATGCAGAATTACATATCGGGACCATAAGGGTCCACCGTAATATTAGTTCCTATACAATTAGTAATTAAACAGGAACAATGTAACACTATTAAGATGTCGTCCACAGTGCGGTGGCCCGATTTCTCTTGTGGTCCGAACGATACTGGTAATTGAACTTGCCCTGAGATGATGTTGGATTCAGTCTTCGCCACTCCAGTTGTTCAGTCAGGTTTCCGTGCTTGGAAAGTTCCTGACCGGTCGGCCACCGGCTGACGACGCTCCCGATCCTTATAAATCATCCCCTTTTATACTCATGGTGACGTCGTAACTGGCTGGTAATAATAAAAATAATAACCCAAGTGACTAACTCTTACACACACCCTGTTACAGTATTATATGTTGGTTCGCGGACTGAGAGGCCCACTCCAGGAGTTTTTCTTTCCACTGTAATGACTGACAAGATAATTGAACCGGCGGTGAACTCTGGGGGGGGGGGGGTTGGGAGGGTGCTGTGGGTGTGGGAAGGGGTGGTCTCCTCTTGACCTGCGAATTGACATATTTTTCTCTTTGAAATGTAAACTGTTTATGTGGATCAAGGGCCAAAGGGTTAATAAGGAAGTAGTAAATGTAATGTCTGAATTTATAATTGTTTGTGTAAGTACTGTCTTGTCTAATTTATATATACCTGTATATATGTGTGTAAGGTGTCCGCCATAACTATAGGCAATGCCTTGGGCAGACAACCTGGTATGATTTGTGAATTCGTTTACCTTGGAATTATTGAATAAATAATCTTGAATCTTGAATCTTGAATCTTGAATCTCAACCGATCAGAATTTGATGAACCAGCCAATCAACGTGCTGTAATCTTGTGACGTGTACACAATTATCTAAATATTGTGATAGATATAGATGTGAAGATGACGTAGTGAGTCACGTGTTACACAAGTCACTGATTATATATATAATTACGATTACGACGCTATGGAGCTATACGGAGCATAATTAGAAGGAGGAAAACGGCGATAACTCAGCCATTTCTTAACCGATTTTAAAACAGTTAAGAGATTTGAAAAGCCCGTCGAATTCTGGTCTTGATTGAAACCAGATTTGGCGGAAACGAGCAAGTATAAAGAATTACAATGTACCTATTCGGTACACTAAAAGTGCTACCCGCTCTTGGACGTGATACACGTGCTCTGTCAATGCAGCAGTGAGCGCGCGCTACGCATCTTAACGAACTTGGTCGTTTTGACGACGAAATCTCTCTCATAGGCCCATACATGCTTATGGCTCTAACCAGGGGTCGCGTTCATGGAACGAATCCAAGACGAGCGGCGCGTACACAGCTTAGCTGGTACGGCCCGCATCCGACCGGTCGATCCGAACCACACCATTATCGCCCATGAAGTTTTTGAGATTCTATTTTCTGTACATCATTGTTAAAATAGAACAATGGCGAACAGAAAAAAGCTAGAACAATGACGTACAGCTGTAGAATAAAATTATGCGTAAATATGTGCTTATAATAATTTGGAATGAATAGGGTGTATAGAAGTGCAAGTTTAGTGAACATTGTAAGACACAGACACATAAGGCTAACAAAATTTTAGGATTAATCGGACGATCTTATACTTATTTGGATCCACCAACGTTAGTAAAATTGTATACTTCGCTTGTAAGGACAATCCTGGAATATGGCAATGTTGCATGGTGCCCTATGTTCATTAAAGATTGTGAAACCCTCAAATCTGTAAAAAGAAGAGCAACAAAAATGGTGCCTTATTTAAGATCTCGCAGCTATCCTGATCGACTTAAACATTTGAAGCTTCCATCGTTATACTATCGACGTGCAAGGTGGGATATGATTGAATCATACACACATCTACATAATATTTATAATATTCAAAGCCCGTATCTGGAATTAGATAGCAAAGCCAAAACCCGTGGTCATAGCCTGAAAGTATCCAAAAAGCGGGCAAATAAACCCATAAGACAGCATTTCTTTTCAACTCGTATCATCAACAAGTGGAATGGGTTACCTGAAACTGTCGTAAATTTCCCCAAGCTTAAATAGCTTTAAAAACCAATTAGATATATATTGGACTACCTTTTGGTATATACAAGAACCTATGCACAACAGGTGCTCTGCAGTATACATTGCCTATCTTAGAAACCTATAAGGTACAATGCATTTACTGCACTATATCTACCTACAGGCTAAGTGGCCTATCAAGGTAGTATATGATAAGTATAAGTATAAGAATGTTCTTATTTGCGGATGATACTAAAGCTTATAGAACCATAACACATGCAGATGATTGTAAAGAACTACAACAAGACCATAACTCACTGCAGCAGTGGTCAGAAACATGGCAGGTCCGATTTAATCCTAAAAAATGTTCTGTAAGGCACATAGGCCATAATCACTTTAATACAGAATAGAGAAGATAACTTCCAAGGCTAATACAATGACAGGCATAATATGGCGTACATTCCAATATATAGATGAAGACCTGTTCATGAAACTTTATCCAACATTAATCCGCTCTCACCTGGAGTATGCTGCCCCTGTATGGTCACCAAACACATGGAAACAAGCAGAAAAACTTGAAAAAATTCAGAGACGAGCTACGAAAATGGTGCCCAACTTAAAAAATCTAAATTACCAGGCAAGATTAGAATATTTAGAACTACCAAGTCTAGTATACAGAAGAATAAGAGGGGATCTTATAAATGTCTATAAGTACATGCATAACCTGTATACTGTGGACTCTAGAAAACTAATAATTATCCGTCCAAGAAAGAGAACTAGAGGTCATCAATTTACATTACTAAAACCAAGAGAAAATACATCACTTAGACAAAGCTTTTTCTATAACCGTGTCAACTCTGGTTGAACTCCCTGACGCCTGAAGTTGTTGAAGCTCCATCTCTAAATAGTTTTAAAACCAGACTAGATAAACTATTTATTCAACATCCTGCATACTATAATTATAGAGCTCTAGATAAACCATGTACTCCAAAAATGACTATTAGATAATGTAGCTAGCTCATCACCTAATTTATTGAAACTAGCTGATAATAGGATACAATGTCCTAAAAAGCTGTACATGTTATGAGTATATGATTATGATTATGTTATTGACAATGGCGTACAGTGTGTAGAATATTGACGAATGGCGTGTTATGTGCAGGCGTGTTTAGTGTATTTGAAAATTTTAACCGCTAAAAGTTTGGTATTTTACGTCTTAAATTAGCGGCGCGCGCCCCCCTCCGTGGTTATCTACCGTGGTATGGTATGTAAAAATAATAGAGTTTTAGAGGTGGTCTGATAATTGTAACGTTCTTCTTTAAAGTAACCGTTCAGCTTTAATTATATAGCACTCCGGTAACACGGTCAGCTGTCCGTCAATCACAACTGTCAAATAGCTGAATTCGTCGTATCGATCGTGCTAACAACAAAAAAAACAATAAGAAAAAAAAAAACCGTGCTAACAAAATACAAACACTCAATATCTGTCCTGAATCTGTATCAAACGTCTTTAAACATCAAGACATCATAATCTGGCGACGAGGAAAAACAGTACCAAAGTCAGGAAAACAATATTAAAACACAAACATTGTGGGAAAACAACCAAATTTCGGTACAACGCCCAGTTTTCGTCAACGCAAATCTACATGCGTTTTTGAATGACATTCATATAGTGATATACAAACACTCACACCATGGCATCGGGACATCCGTGTTTTGAGCAATTTGATGTACATGAGGAAGGGGGCAATACTGGTCCAAGGTGGAAAAAATGGTTAACACGTTTGGAGCGTTTAATGGTAGCTATGGAATGATTATGGATATAAACGAGAATAAGAGAAAACGGGCTCTACTTCTCCATTATGCTGGCACTGCTGTTGATGAAATTTTTGACACACTTGCAGACACGACTACACTAAAGCTGCAGACTCTTTGACACAATATTTCACACCAAAAGTAAACCCTGCATTTGAAGTATATAATGTAACTGTTAGACAATCAAAGCAGAATGAAGGTGAAGCACTAGATAGTTATCACACTAGACTATGCCAGCTCAGCAAAAGTTGTGACTGCAGATACTGACAAAGAAATCGCAGCACAAATAATTTTAAATTGTGAATCACAAAGGTTACGTCGAAGAGCGTTACGTGATAATCTTAAATTAACAGAACTGTTAGATGCTGGACATGCACTAGAAGTCAGTGAACGACAAGCTAATACAGTTGAAAATAATCCTAGTAAATTGTACGTTCATAAAATCGACCAAGACAACCCACAGCCTCATGAAATAAGTACAAACAAACCACATACCAGAAGACTCAGTCGTTATAATCAGTCGCAGCGCAATCGTCATCGTTCACAATCATGTAAGCCCAGTCAGCGAAAGAGCAGCACAACGCATTCAACAAACCCTTGTTATTTTTGTGGTGGGCATTACCCTCACAGAAAGTTATGCTCAGCAAAAGGAAAACGTTGCAATGCATGCGGTACATTCAGACATTTTGCCAAAGTCTGCAGGAAGTCAAAACATGAAAAACAGACAGTACAGGCAATGAATACAGCCCTCAAAGATTCAGACGATGCAGACTATGTATACAGCGTAATATGTGACAGGTATACAGTAAGCAATGTAACCTATCGTGGACAGCCTCCAAAATGTCAGATTAAGATTGAAAATCATCCAATTCAAGTAACAATCGATTCTGGTGCTTCAGTCAACATACTAGACAGTCAGACATATCAATTACTAATTCAGTCAGAAAACTCTCAAATCGCTAAAATCTTCAGAAACAACAGTCTCCATATGTTTCCAAAACACCATTACTAGTTTTAGGTGTTCTGAAAACAAATGTTAAGATTGGAACTCTAGATACAGTAGCCGACTTTCATATTGTTGACGGTAATAGTGGTAATCTGTTAGGTTGTCAGACAGCACAGGCTCTGAAAATACTTCATCTCACACAAGCAATTGAATCCAAATGTATACCGTCAGAAATAGAACATAAATTCAGTGATCTATTTTTAGGAATTGGTAAATTAAAGAACAAACAAATCAAACTGTACATAGATGACAGCATTCAACCTAAACAGCAGCCACACAGACGTATCCCCTTTCATATCAGACAGGACGTGGGAACGAACTGGAGAAACTTGAGTCCTTAGACATTATAGAAAAAATTGACGAAGCAACACCATGGGTAAGCCCAATCGTAACAGTACCCAAAAAGACTGGTGGAGTACGTATTTGTGTTGACATGCGCGAAGCGAATAAAGCGGTGCAACGACAAAAGCACATCACTCCTACAATAGATGAATTAATCAATGATCTAAATGGATCCACAGTTTTCACTAAATTGGATTTAACAGCTGGGTATCACCAACTTGAACTTAGCCTTGAAAGCAGGCACATTACAACATTTAGTACACATATAGGTTTAAGACGATACAAACGATTGATGTTTGGAATAAATGCAGCGGCAGAAATTTTCCAGAACACAATAGCAGAGCTACTTCATGATCTTCCGGATTGCAGAAATTTATCGGATGACATTATAGTTCATGGAACAGACCCATGATGCAAACCTAAGACGTGTTCTAGTGAGACTTCGTGAAAATGGCGTAACACTCAACAAAGACAAATGTGTATTCTCACAGCCAGAAATAAGTTTCTTTGGACATACATTTGGACAAAATTGCACCAAGCCTGACCCAAATAAGATAGCAGCAATCAGCAATGTAGAACCACCAAAATCAGTATCAGAGGTAAGACCTCTATTGGGAATGTCTCAATATGTGTCGCACGATTCATTAAAAACTATGCAACAATTACAGCTCCTTTGCGAAAACTCACACACAAAGATACCGAATGGAGATGGGATGTAACAGAGCAGAATGCACTCGACAGACTTAAAGAAGCATTATCGGGAACTCATGTCATGGAGTATTTTGATCCAAAACGCGAAACAGAAATACTAGTAGATGCTAGCCCATGTGGTCTTGGAGCAATTCTTGTCCAAGATAGCAAAGTAATCAGTTATGCTAGTCGAGCTCTTTCAGAAACAGAGTCTCTATATTCTCAAACCGAACGTGAAATGTTGGCTGTGATCTGGGCAGCAGAACATTTTCATCTATATGTGTATGGTTCTCCTTTTCGTGTAATCACAGTCCACTGATCAGAATATTCAAATCGCAAAAATCCACATCAGCTCGAATAGAGAGATGGAGACTGCGACTTACGCCATACCAGTGTAGCATTCAGTATCGACCAGGAAAGAATGAAAACAATCCTGTGGCTTATATAAGCAGACATCCAACCAATCCTGCACCCAGTTCAAGTATCGCAGAAGAATATGTGAACTATATTTGTAACAATGCTATTCCAAAAGCAATGACACTTAGCGAAACAAAGTCAGAAACTCAATCAGATCCAACTTTTCAGAAAGTGATTGAAGCTATTCGTATCGGTAACTGGAATGATGCAGAAATCTGTGACTTCAGAAGGGTTTCAGATGAACTATCAGTGTATGATGGACTTATTCTTCGAGGTGATCGCATTGTGATTCCAAAGTCATTATGTGAAAAAGCAGTCAGACTGGCTCATGCCGGACATCAGGGAATTGTGAAAACAAAGCAATTAATCCGCGAGAAAGTGTGGTTTCCAGGAATAGATAGACTCACAGAAGAGACTGTTAAGAACTGTATTCCAAGTCAAGCATCCACCACACTACTGAAAAACATGAACCTTTACAAATGTCTAACCTACCAGATGGCCCATGGCAAGAGGTTTCTATGGACTTTTCAGGCCCATTTCCTTCTGGTGAATATCTGTTTGTTGTCGTTGATGACTATAGTCGATATCCGGAACTGGAATTTGTATCAACAACTTCGGCAAAAGCAGTGATTCCGAAGCTAGATGCCATATTTGCGAGACAAGGTATACCACGGGTAGCAAAATCAGATAATGGTCCACCATTCAATGGACAAGATTTCACAAACTTTGCAAATCACATTAGGTTTCAAACACAGAAAGATAACACCAGCATACCCAGAAGCCAACGGTGAAGTAGAACGATTCATGAGGACACTTAACAAAGAAACGCGTATCTCATCAGCAGAATTTCACAACTGGAAACAGAATTTAAACCAATTTCTTCGCCAGTATCGAGCGACACCGCATTCTACCACCTCAATATCGCCATTTGAAGCATTGACTAGTCGTAAAATGAGAATCTCACTACCGGAGGTGAATCAGACACCACCCGTCACAAGGATACATGACACATTGAAACATCATGATCATGGCAGTAAATCTAAGATCAAAACATATGCAGACAATCGCTATCATTTGAAACAAAGTAAGCTAACAGAAGGTGACACAGTTCTGATACGTCAAGTCAAACACAACAAACTGACACCACCATTCAATCCGCATCCCTATCACGTTATCGCTCGCAAAGGCACCATGATCACAGCTCAAAAATACAATCACAGAATCACCCGAAATGTTTCCGTTTTCAAGCAGATAGCGCCCAAACCTGTTTGTATTTGTGAGGAAAAATTTGATTCTGAGTGATGAGGAAGAGGATCTGTCATGTGATAATAACAAACAAATGTCATCAAATAATAATCAATCAGTGTCATACCAGAACTATGTGAATCTAGACTTAGCGCAGCCAAGTCTTTCAAAACCAAATCCTTCACCACGACTTCCATCGTGCATAGGACAACGCAGATCAGCGCGTGAGTACAAACTACCCGTTAGGTTCAAGGATTACTTGACATTTTCTAGTTGATCAGTATATTCTACGTACAGATCAAGAGACAATCATAATGACAATCAGATATACCGTGATTTCTCGACTGAAGGCCGCCCTCGAATATAGGACGCTGTCCCAAATTTGACCAAAATCTGCTAAAAAAACCTCTTGTATTCAAGTATAAGACGCTGTTAAATTAAAAAAAAATGTACCTTTAAAAATTTGAAAATTGATATAAAAAATAACCATCACTCAGCGCTATGTTTAATGCATGACTAAAAATTATCATGGTGGAAGAGAAATTATTAAATAGGACCGCCTAAATATCGTGTATCTTCAATAAAGATTGTTTATTACATCAAAATTAATCAAATTTTGGCATAAAATGTCTCCTTGAAAACATAGAAATCGTGTGATAGAAACAGATTGTAATGGCTCTGTTGTGTTTGGAGGCGCTGTGTGATCTTATTCGCTAACGGGAGTTGGTTATCTGGCTCTTGTGATTGGAGGCGCTGTGTAATCTTATGCGCTAACGGGAGTTGGTTATCAAACGGGTACGGGAACATTCAGTTCCTATTGCGCAATGATGATCTATAGCAATTTCCGAGTCCAGAATATTTAGATCCGAGTACTCTCTCTAATTAGACTAAAGATCTTTTGCGATTGGAGGCGAATCACATGATTTATGCACGTATCTTTTCTTGACGCCATTTTATGTCAAATTCTGGATTAATTTTGATGTAATAAGTGATATGTATTAAAGAATAAGCAATATTTAGGTGCCCCAATTTAATAATTTCACTTCCGCTTGGTGCTTTTGGAGTATACATTAAACATAGTCGTCAGGCGGCGTGAATTGCCTAGGGTAACATTTAGTTCAATTTCCGTGGTATAATCTGTGACTTTTTAAGAAAAGTTTTGACCCAAAAATGTGCCGAAGGAATGTTCTCGATTATAGGACGCACACCCCTTTCTAGTACATGTATTTTGACCAAAAAACTGCGTCCTTTAGTCGAATTTTAACGGTAATTATTAGTATATTTACAACAATAGAAACACTTATGAAACATGCACCTACTCGCATTCACACACACAAATGTAACTATCTTTTTAGTCTTGAATGTCAATTTCAACATAGTAACCATACATTATGTAATCTCATTTAATTTACCAACATACTATATTTGATAATTGGCATATTTGATTTGGTATTTTTATTCTTGTTCATTATTAAGAAGGAGAGAGATGTAACGTTCTTATTTAAAGTAACTGTTCAGCTTTAATTATATAGCACTCTGGTAACACGGTCAGCTGTCAATCACAACTGTCAAATTACTGTATTCGCTGTATCGATCGTGCCAACAAAATACAAACACTCAATATCTGTCCTGAATCTGTATCAAACGTCTTTAAACATCAAGACATAATAATGGAGGTCTATGAGGAGGAGGAGGAGGAATTTTATCGTGGCCGGCTGGCACGTATTTTTTCTCTGCGCGTGAGCGTATTTAAATAGAACGCGCTTTTATTCGCCTACAAATTGTCAGTTCACTGAAGTATAATATTTGTTCTTCTGACTTGCGTGAGCATATTTAAATCATAGAGTTATCTATACTAGCTAGAGACATAGGTGGGGTTGCAATTTTTTCTAGCAGGCAGCATTCGCTCAGCCGCCACTAACATGGCAAAAGGATAGATTCTCGCTATTATCTTAAACGCAAAAATAACATGCGTGTTTCATTCACTGCGTAGAATTTTTACGAACAGGTGTGAAAAGGGAACTGGAATTAACATTTCACCAGTATGTACACATTCTCTTTTATGATAGGGTTCAATTGTAGCTAAGTAAACATACACATACCAGTTTTCGTATGACAGATATTGCATGCTTTCCACTTGTAGTCTATCATTATTCAGGCCTTGCAATTATGATGAGCAATTGGCCAACAGCAGTAGTGATCAATAGATTTTTCAAACCGTACTTATTATTATGTTATCTATTTTGTTTACTGAACAGCAGTGTAATTAAAGCCTTTGTTTGACAGATTTGATTAGGAAAAATTTAATTTTCTCAGATAATGTCCATTTGCAGACCAAGAGAAGACAATATTTGACCAATTTTGTATTAATGCCTTCAGAGAATTCACTATCACTACACACACTCATTCTCATTCATTCTCTCTCCACATGTCTTGTGGCTTGTGCATTACATCTACAAGGTGCTTGATAGTCGCAGCTTGTCTCTCCCAAAGGGCATTAGCTGTAGTGGTTCAACTCCACTGGGTGCCAGAAAACAATGCATGTGTTACAGAAGACATACTCTCTCTCTCTCTCTCTCTCTCTCTCTCTCTCTCTCTGGACGGTTTTGCTGTAACTGTGGGGACATCACTTTTTTCTCTCATTTTTTGGTTTTCATTTCCTTCGTGTTTCTGTATGTGTTGCCAAAATAAAAAATACTTCTAAGAGGGATAGCAATTATTACCATTAACTTAAAAAAAGTGAGAGAACACTGTGGGGATGGTCCCCACACAGAGCGGGCACCTAGTGAGAGAGTCCCCACAAATGTGAGAAACACTGCGGGACATACTCTCTGATTGGCAGTTCATGCAGTAGCGGCAGTATGTGGATGGGAGATTACACCGCGGCCTAGTCTGCGCACGTGAGTGTTTATCATATCACGTGTTCGTATGCCTCGTGCAATATTTTTTTTATATGAGACTGTGAGATAATTTTGTGGGGACATTTCAATGTGAGAGAGAAGGTGAGAGAAACGAAAAAACGTAAAAAAATTGAAAAACGAATTGTGGGGACACAAATTTTAAATATATTTTTGGACGTTTCACGCTTATCCGGATCGTTTGAGCTACCGTAATTGTGGGGACAGGGCATTGTTCCCACAATCCAAGCACGTTCCCAGAGTGTAGGGCCAAGACGTGAAAATGTCCCCGGAATTATGGTAAAACAAGTTCTCTCTCTCTCTCGATAATTGCAATGCCCCACCCCAGCATATTACTATAGTTGTAATGTAAAATGTGAATGACAGCCTTGCAGCATTGTGGCGATGATGTAATTTGAAAATAGAGACAATCTTGGCCGCTAATTCTGACATTCTTTTGCAGAACGTTACCATTTTTTAAATGGACGCTGACAAAATCTGTCTGGAAACAGGTAAATTAGGTATGGAGAGTATGGAACTTCTGCAGAAGGCACATATAACCATGATTCTGGTGTTGAAAGCAGTTTTATATTTAGATTTAGTGTTTTTTACACATGAATGTGGTGTGTGCTATGTTTCAGGTGTCATATGCAAGGAAGCTGCTGACAGAGAACTATTTCCTGTTTTCAGTACAGCAAGCGCTGAAGATGAAGAAAGTGAAAAGCTAGATGTATCTATTGCTCTTATAACCACAGGGTCCATATAAGGATCATGAAAAGCCTGAACAGTCAGAGAATTTGAAAAGAAACCTCATAAAAACTGTGCTTTTTCATATAAGTCATGGAAAAGTCATGAAAAATCAGAATACCATTCGTGTCAAGAATTATGCTATAAAAATTGTCATGACAAAAAAACAAATGCAGGTGATAGACCTACCATTTGAATGCATCTAGCATGTTTAGATTTCAAAGGTGTATGAACGCTGACTATTATTATAACCACAACCAACCAGACTGTACTCGTCTAACTCTTAGTCAGTTTCCATTTATATGTCAAGAGAAGACCATTTTTGAAAATTTTTCACTCGAATGACTGAATCGGTAACAGACCCAGTCAACGTCTCCTGCAGATGGACTCTGATTCAATGGAACGCTTGATTTTCTTGACTATTAAATGGTTGAACATGATTATAGTAACCATTTAAAGGTAATAATTTATCAGAAAAAACCACAGTTTTGGCTTGATGATTGTCCAATTGCATGGCAAGAGACTGTTTTTGACAATTTTGCACTGGAAAGACTATCTCGGTAACAGAACCAGTCTTTCAAGTGCTAAATTTTCAAAAATAGTCTTTTCCTGCAAATGGACAAAACTTGCATCATTCAGCAAAATTTGCTTTTCTTGACTAATCTTGACCATTATTAACCCTTTAACACTCATACCCGCCAAAAACGGCTTCAGCTGTGGTCTTCAGAAATGTCCATTTGCAGACCAGAGAATATTTTTGAAAATTTACCACTGGAATGATTGGCTCGATAGCCGAGCCAGTCATTCCAGTGATAAATTTTCAAAAATAATCTCTTGGTCTGGAAATGGAGATTTTCTATGAGAAAATTTTAATTTTCTTGGAAATATTTAAGGGTTAAATGGTAGAACACAGGATAAGTACCCGTTTAAATGTCATACCTATGTGCCTTGAAAACTTATGAATATCAGGGGGAAAGACAGTGCAATGTCAAGGAATTTATACTTCAGTCCCTAAGAACAGTGAATCCTGTATATTGTTATAATGGCATAATAATGTCAATGATATGATGATGTCATGATAATAATCAAAATAATAATATTAAATAATAATGATGGTGATGGTACTAGTGATTGTAATAATGATGATAATGATGTTTGTAATGAAAATATGTACATAGTTATTTGTAAATATTGTTCATTTGAGTTTCCCATATGTGACAATGCGACCTGGGTTTGTAAATAAATCAAAATTGGTATTGTATTTGTAGTAATGGTATAATGCCATGATTATATATCAATTTGGTGACAATGATTGTAAATATATTATTTAAAAGACAATGATAATATACAAAGAAACTGTCTTTGTTCAATACCACTTTATCGCCAGAAATGTTTTAATTTACGCATTGCAGATATGATTCATAATTCAATTTCAAAGGCTGATGAATATTTTGAAATCAATATGTTGAAGCCGCCATAGACAACAGCATCTGAACCCTTGATGGTCAAGATTTGCTTAGTGAATGGCCATTAATTCATATGCCAAGAGCAAGCCATTTTTTAATTACCACTAGACACGCTAGAATGCCTGGCTTGTTTAATATCGAGCCAATCATTCCAGTGGTAAATTTCAAATGAACATTCCTTCAGACCACTGCAGATTTTATTTTGTCTGACTTGACCATTAAATGGTTAACACAATATTTGTTATTATTGCCTGTAGTATCTCGGTATCTCTATTTCACAGTGAAACTATTGTGTATTCTTGTAAACATGCGTCTAATTACCCTCGCCACGTAAGGGGAAGAGGGTATTGCGATCGAGTGTGGGCGTGTGTCCGGAGCTGTATCTCGAAAACTACTACATGTACAAGAGGATTTCCAGGCATGTGAGTCACATAAAAAAACTGGGTCCAGATCGGATCAAATTCTTGACCTATGAATATCTCGGAAACTGCTGGTCTGATTTGGCTCAATGTTTAACACTTAGGATTCCACAACTTTCGTCATGGTCCGAAAAAATTAAAAAATCTGGAAAAGGGAGGGTGAGGGTCTACAATCTCTGATTTCTCTTGTTTATCAGGTTATTATTTTTAATAAATCTATAAATTTTTCTGATCCATTTGTTTATTCCTAAGATATTTACCCATTTCAGCCATGCATACCAAGATTAAGTACCATTTTTACCATTTTATTATGTCAAATATTTTGAAACTAAACTGATTGAAAACAAAATGTTCAATAGTTAATGAGGAAAATTAGAATATTTGCCTTGGTTAATCTGTGTTTGTCTGTCGGCCTCCTGCCTTGGTTAATCTGTATGTTTGTCTGTTGGCCTCCAGACGTGGTTAAGTTCTTTGTAATGGTTTAAGCGCTGCATATATTGTCTTATATCAGGAATTGTTAATCACATTGAAACTAAATTTGGACACATGATTACCTTATTGAAACTAAATTTGGACACATGGTTACCCCGAGGTAGTGCAATGACAGTGAGGTCACACTGTCAATGGTTCCCCCACCCCATCCCCTAGACACGGGTCACAAGGGAAAGCTTGAAAATTTTACTGCTCAGCTTGGGACTCAGAAGACTGGGTTCTCACATTTTCCCATGATTGATGCTATTTGGAGGGGGTTGGTGGTGCTGGATGGAATGGACAAGTTGAGGGGGCATAATATATTTATCACAAATGTTGGGGTGACTTGTCCCGTGTTCCACCAATTATATTTAAATATATCAGAATCCATTTTGAAAACAATCTGACTAAGTTACTTTTTAACAAACATTTCAAGGTGGCTAAATATTGAACCGGTTCAATATTTTTGAAACGTTTTGACTGTCTCAGGCAGCTAGTTTCCAATCTCAGTTTTTAAAGCAAGCAGATTTCTCTCTACACTTTAACACATCGTTACCTAATATTATGTTGATAATATTAGGCCTAGATATGGAGGTATGGTAAATACGAAGGTTGCTAACCATTTTGTAAATGATTTCGCCGATTCAGGTACAAATATCCCTGAAAATCGGGGATTATTTAAAACATACGTCCATCTATGTTCCAAATTTTATTTTAAAATCTCAAGTAGTTTTTACACAAGTGGTTTTAGACATGGCATATAGCAAAAACAGTAATGAATATTACTGACTATTTTGAAAGGGATTTCGTTGAAATACTTGGCCGATGTGCCTGAAAATCTGAGATTATTTAAATCATGCATCATGGATATATGTTCCAAATTTTATTTTAAAATCTCAAGAAGTTTTTACGCCTAGATAGGGAGGTATGGTAAATACGAACGCTGCTAACCATTTTGAAAATGATGGGTTTGTTTGTATACATAGAGCCGCCAGCCCATGTTTACATGTAATAGCAGTGCCACTCTTTTGCCATCTTCCTATCCCCTCTGACCTGGCTGAGCGCTAGTCTCTAGTTTGCGTACATAGAGCCGCCAGCACATGTTTACGTGTAATAGCAGTGTCACTCTTTTGCCATCATCCCCGCTGAACTGGCTGAGGGCTAGACATCGAGCGTTAGTGGCGTATCAGGCGCGCTGTCTCTAGTAAATATAACAGTATAACTACCTCTATGATTTAAATAGAACGCGCCTTTGTTCGCCTGTAAATTGTCAGTTCGCTGAAGTATAATATTTGTTCTTTTAACTTTCTTAATATTTATGTATTGAGTGTAGATTTTAAAAGAATAGTTTAAAATATATATATTATATTAGCGAGGTGTAAATAAGTGTACGTTAAAGACATTACACGTTATTACCGTACAAAATGGCAGCTAATTTAAGTGACGGAGTTAACGAATGTGAAAATGCGGATAATGCGATTTTGCAGCAAATGCATGACTGATGTCGCTGGATTAAACATAGATCTACCGTTTTCAACTGATGAACATCCTGATAACATGACATTAATGGATACTACGTTTTATCATCCCGACGTTACAATTCCACAAATGTGTGAATCTGATGCGCATAATGACATTGCATTACGTAACTTAAGTTATAGCGATGACAACTCTGTAGATGTTCCTGATTACTGCGAAGTCATTCCTGAACTGACTATTACGAATACTGATACCTCGGTATTCAATTATCCGGATCATTTTTATGATTATGTAGTAGTAGATGTATTCCCGTGTATGTTGTCTGTGGGATCAGATGATAGAGCAGAACATGAGCTAAATTTAACGCAGAATGTTATTGATTATGACGTAATTGTACCTGCACAACCTGCTTCTACCGATGATCTAACCACTCATACGAGAACTGAACTATCTATTCCTCATATAAGTACTGTACCATCGTCATCATCATCATCATCATCATTTTTCAATTATCCTCATAATGTTTATGATTATGACGTAATTGAGCCTATGCATTCAGCTTCAACCTATGTACGCGATGGGTGCGACCTAAATTTATTTGATGTTGCGCCAGTTGCTGACTGTATTGTGTCTTCTCCTAATGACCTATCTCTGGATTCATCATGCCTTCCTAATGATTCCGCACAGTGATGTAATCGTTCCTACTCAACAAACTCTTGTTGACACGCGGGTGTCTTTTCGGCGTCCCAGTTCGAGAAGATGCTACTACTTTCTTCCGACATTACATGTCGACATGTGTTCGTGGGTGATGCTGCATTTCCGTTGAAGGCGAACATGATGAGACAATATTCCGGTATAAACAAAACCTATCAAAGACCATTTGTGCACATACATGCACGCAAGCACGCATACATGCATACACGCACACACGCACACACGCTCACATATATGAACTTGGGATTATTTGCACAGACATTTTTGTGAAATAAATTTGTTTGGTGGCGTATGGTTTCACACTGTTTTCTTGTACATGGCCAAAGATTATATTACAATAATGTTATAATCTGCACTCATTCAGGTGTGTATGCGTGAGCGCATGCAGGTGTGCGTGTCTCATGTCCAGCGCGATAAATCAATTTCTACCAGAGGCATGTGGGTTGACGAATTCTCCTTCGATCAATACTCACCATTCTGTTACTTCTGATATACAGCTGGCCTTGACAGCTGGCTCTAGGACTATAGACGTAGAAAGCTTTACCGACTCCTTGGAACCGGGTACTCGGCTCCCAACTGCCGAGTACCCGTCTACCATAGAGCTCATTCTTGTTTGCATAGCAACAAGAGCTATACATGCTTTTTGCAGTGGAAAGATTGAGAAATAAAAATCTACGTCCTTGTTTAACTGTGATTGTGATAGCTAGTGACACTCTTGCAAGGATAATTGGATAATATGGATACCGCCGATGATAACCAGGTCGTATATTTCCTTATTATTCCATGGTTAAAAGACTTAGGTCTCTAAATTTTGTTGTGTCGCATGTTCCAATTTCTGACCCCAAAGAATCTGGGACGTGTGTTAACAACGAGATATGCCGGATGGTCGCCTTCTTTAACCCCAACAGGCGATCGGCAGATATGAAAATAGGTGTTTGCTACAGTATTTGTAACACGAATATCGGCTGACGTCGTTCTCCGTAAGATCCGAGCGGGTGACGTCACACCCGTGGTGCTCGGATGTTTATGTGAAGAACATTTTTTTCATTAATTCGCGCATCTTGTTCTGGGTGCTGCGTACTAAAAATGGTACCAGAAAACTTTGGAATGGTCAAGTTTTGCGTGTTATCACGATCTGTTTGCAATGATCGGTGGTTTCAAAATTCTTGATTAAGATGTGTGGTCTGCGGTTTTACCGTGTGCTACAGCAGTTTGTTTACATTTTGTTGTTTCTTCACGTATCGTTTTGGCTTTCGCTAGGAGTATAATTTATATTAGATGGTAAATATACCCCTAAGGCTATGCGATATGATTCCTGGTTCCGTTATACATCCTGGAGGATCAATTATGGGTGTATTTAATGCCCGCTTCGTTCTTGTCGTCATAATCAATGCGATCTTTGCTGTAGCATTGCGGGGTGGGGTGCGGGAGGGTTACAGTTAATTTATTGTCAAATTATTTGAGAATTAATTGTCTGCCTTCCATCCGTGTCTCGTTCCGCTTGCTTGTTGTAGGTTTGTGCTTATTTATAGGCCAAGCCAGCCCCGCCATCATGTGACGAGTGCCACAAGATCGTACGGGTCCTATTTAAAGACCATGTCTGCTTTAGATGTACTGCATGTAACCTTGATAGTAGGTGTAATGTGTGTGCAGTGTGGTCCGCGGATATGATGTTGAAGTTCCTTGCCCAGAAGGATTTGGCTGGGTCTGACGCGGGGTCAGGCGGGCCGAGGTTAAATCGTGGAGCGTCCGGTTCAGCCGGTGGGGGCGCTCCACGTCCTCAGCTGGAGGTGGCGGAGATGGCACCGCCGGCGTGGTTTGGTCCGGCTATGCAGGGGTTTCTGCATAGCGTTCTGCCCACGCTGGTGTCGTCCCTGCTGCCGAAGGTTGTTTGGCAGTCTCTCCCCATGCTTGGTACGGACCCTGTCCTTGGACATGGTTCTGGACTGGTCACCGAGGGAGCTGTCTCATACGGCCCCCTGGCAGTCCCGTCGGGCTCCGGCCTGACGGGTTCTGTCTCTCTGCGCCACCTCCAGGTGGTCCAGTAGCGGTGGCCGGTCCGTCAGGCATGGGAGCCGTCCGCCAGGACGGCTCCACGGTTTCTTCGTCTAGTGACGACTCTTCGGGGTCTGAAGACGAGGAGGCAGAGGAGGAGAGTTTACTGCGGCCTGTGATGCCACGGGTGGAGAAGATGGAGGTCGATTCCGTCGGAACCGTCCTCCATCTGTCTGGCTTGGTGCAAGCCAGGGCAGCGGCTCCGCCCGTGGTTGAGGCCAATCTGGTACCGGGCCCGGTCCCGTGATGGTTGGTGTGATGCCAGCCGACACGGTGACGGGTGTGCCGGGCCAAGCGTGGTACTCACCTATCTCGCCTTGTCCGGCAGTCAGACATGGGGTGCCGTTGGCGCCTGTGTCTGGCCACGGTTCAGCGTCTGCTATGGGTCTGCACGGTTTTCCGTGCCGGCCTACTCCATGGACTGGTGTGTCCCATGGGATGGCGGCGGAACTGTGTGGTACCGGAGTGCCTGGCGTGTCAGCCGCGGCTCCTAGCCAGGAGGCCGTGGCTTGTAGGTCCGTGAACGCATCAATGGGTGACGTGTTCACGGGTGTGTCCTCCTCGGAAGTAGACTGGTCGGAGGCTCTGGCTTGGCTAGCCAGGGTTGACCCGTCGGAGGATGCGCCCCATCCGTCGGTTGCATCGATTAGGACGGGGATCTTGCCCGCATCCAGTCCGTTGGACTGGATCCACGGTTTATCGAGTTGTTAGAGGCTATTTTTAGCAAGCAGCTCATGACCAAGGGCCAGCTCCCTGCAGCTTCCAGGGAGGTGCGGGCAAGGTGTCGTATTCCACGGGGGGAATACGACAGGTATGGTGTGGTACCATCGGTTACGGAGGATGACCGATGGGTTCTGGGTGTCCAGAGTGCTGGAGCGGGTGGTCCCGGTCCGGCACTGGTAGACAAGTCCCAGGTACACCATGAGGAAGTCCTGTCCTTATGCGATGAGGGTGTGAGGGCAGCTATGAGTGCTGCCAACCACTCTTATCGCGTTCTTCAGTCGGTGTGGGCTGAAGCGGGGGCAGGCCACCCTGTGCCACCTGTGGCGCTTTCGTGCGTAAATGACGGCCTTGTGCTGTCTATGGACGCGCTGGCAAGGATGCAGGCATGTGTTACAAAGTCCAGGAGGCAAATGGTTCATGACCATATGCGTCCGGCTACGGCCGTCAGGGAGCGTCTTCTTGGGACGCCCCTGACAGGTCCTAGCATCTTCTGTGGCCAGGCGCGGGCCATCCTAGAGGACACTGCTAGCATTGCGCAGAATCGGTTGGTGGTAAACTTACAGCTGGAGCTAGTGCGGCAAGCGCATGCACTAGGGGCTGTAGGGAAGCCGTTGACTGTTCAACCTTCCAAGAAACAGAAGAAGCATAAAGGCAAGGCGAAAGCTAAGCCTAGTGCGGCTTCTGCTTCATCTGGATTTTCTCAGCCGCCGCCGGCGAAGAAACCCAGGAAGGTTGTAGAGGCCCCTACCCTCCCCAATTTTGCTCTGGATCGCCCTAGAGGCGGGAAGGGGAAGTCCTCAAAGGGTGGAAAGAAGGGAGCGGATCGTACTTGAGGGTACGAGAGCTCCCTTCGTATCCGCCTGGACTGCACCTGTGCGACAGGAACAGTGGTGCCAGTTAGACCTGCCGAGCCAAGACCGAAATGTTTCTCTCTCATTAAGAAAGGGGGGTGGGGGTGGGAGCGGACCGCGAGCTGGACAACCCGGTTAGGCGTCGAGGCATCTATAGTGGGTGGAAGGCTCATGCGTTTCGTCGAGGCTTGGCAAGGTGTGATGTCAGACAGTCTGGTCCTGGGATGGTTATCCCAGGGATACATGCCGGAGTGGTGGGACTTTCCGCCACAGAATCTGTTTTTGGCACCTGTCTGGACACCCGTACCAAGTGAACCAGACAAGTTAGAAGCCATTCAAAACGAAGTGTCAGGTTTGCTTCTGAAGGGAGCAATAAAACCAGCAAACCAGAACACTCCAGGCTTCTATTCAAATATGTTCCTTGTCCCCAAGAGCACGAGGGGATGGAGACCCGTACTCAATCTCAGGCCATTAAATTGGTTTATCCATACGCCTCGGTTCCAGATGGAAACGTCGAGGTCGGTAATGGCAGGATTGAGGAAGGGAATGTGGTGTGTATCGATCGATCTGAAAGATGCATATTTCCACATTCCAATGAACAGGAGTTGTCACAGGTTTCTGAGATTTGCGTTTCAGAATCAAGTATGGGAGTTTATTGTTCTCCCGTTTGGCCTGTCGACAGCTCCAAGGGTTTTCACAAGAGTGGTCCTTGCAGTGACAGCGTTTCTCAGAAAAGAGAACGTGGCGCTACACACCTACATAGACGACTGGCTGATCAAAGCAGACTCGGCAGCCAGTTTGGACGTGGATACTGCTCTGACTCTGAAGTTACTTTCAGATCTAGGCTGGATAGTCAACAAGGAGAAATCCGAGTTGACACCCACTCAACATTTCGTTTATTTGGGGATGCGATTCGATCTCGAGGAGGGCAGGGTTTACCCATCAGAGCCCAGAGTGGTGTCTCTGTTAGCCATCCTCAAGAGTTTTCGAGTGGGAAACCACATTCAGGCGAGGCGGTTTCTTCAGATGATGGTCTCCATGGAGCAGGTAATCCCGTACGCTGCTCTAATGCAAAGACCTATCCAGTTGTATCTGATGTCTCTGTGGAAACAGAGAACAGAACCCCTGTCAAAACTGGCACCAGTTTTGGAGCCGATAATGTCGCATCTTGTATGGTGGAAAGAGCGTCAGAATCTCCTAGTAGGGGTTTCGCTGCACCTACCCCACCCCCAGCTATCCGTATACACGGATGCATCGCTGGAGGGGTGGGGGGCCTGCCTGGGAGAGCACCAGGTCTCGGGCACATGGACTCTCCAGGAGAGTCAGCTGCATTTCAATCTGTTGGAAATGATGGCAGTGGAACTGGCGTTGGAAGAGTTTCTTCCAATGATCAGGGGCAAGGTGATATTGATACGGTCGGACAATTCGACGGTAGTATCATACATAAATCGCCAAGGCGGGACCAGGTCACCCACGCAGTGTATCAAAGTGTGGCACTTGATTCAATGGTGCAGGAATTACTCGGTTGTTTTGAAAGCAGCTCACATTCCTGGGCGATTGAACATTCTGGCGGATGCTTTGTCTCGCAGACAGAGAATTCTGCAAACAGAATGGTCCCTCAACCCTCCAGTTCTACGAAGGATCTTCGAGCATTGGGGCAAACCCAACGTGGACTTGTTCGCCATAAGGGAAAATGCTCAAATCATGACTTATGTCTCGCCGATTCCAGATCCAAATGCCGTCGATACAGACGCTCTGGCGATAAGCTGGAGGGGGATGCACGCTTACGCGTACCCACCCACCATTCTTCTGCCGAAGGTATTGGTGAAGATCAGGGAGGAACCATGTCTGGTCCTGCTAATAGCGCCGTATTGGCCTAGCAGGGCGTTGTTCACGGATCTGCTAGATCTGCTGGTGGAAAACCCAGTGCAGCTGCCTGAGATTCCGAACATAATCTCCCAGGCCAAGGGACGCTTCCTACACGAGCGTCCCGAAATGTTCAAATTGACTGCGTGGATGTTATCAAACAACGTTCCACGTCGGAAGGTTTTTCTCGACAAGCTGCTGATTTCATCGCGGCTGCGAGAAGGAGGTCAACCTTCAAGTCATATAACAACAAGGTTAACAGATTTGCAGACTGGTGTGAAGAAAAGGGTATTGATACATTTCAATCCACTATTCAGCAAATAGCAGACTTTCTCTGTGAGCTGTTCTTTTCAGGACTAGCTCCCGTCACAATTGCTGGATACAAGTCAGCTTTGGCATCAGTTATCCCTTGTCTAGCCAACAGGGATAGTCCAGAGGTGGCCCAGTTAAATGTGATGGTGAAGGGAATGAGCAATCTCCGACCGAGACAACCGGTAGTCATTCCAGCCTGGAGTTTATCTTTAGTGCTTAATGTACTGGCCAAGCACCCTTTCGATCCATTGCGTTCGGCTAGTCTAAAGCATTTGACTCTAGAGGCGGTCTTTCTATTGGCAGCTTCCTCAGCTAGAAGGCGCAGTGAGATCCATGCGCTTTCGGCAGAGAGGGACTGATTTATTGTCTCCGGAGAGCAGAGTTTATGTCAAAGAATCAATCTTTGAGATATCCCAGCAAACCGATCACAATACCGAAGTTAACAAGGTTTGATCGTGATGCCGGTGTCTGGTGCCCGGTCCGTGCCTTGACTAAGTACAGGAAACGGACTGACTCATTACGGTCGAACGATAGACAACTATGGATCTGTCATAAGAAGCCTTATGGCGCCGCATCCATGGATACTATCTCTCGTTGGGTAGTCGAATGCATTCAGACTACTCATGAGATGGCGACTGGGCACCAGGTGCAAGGCGCAAGGACACACGATGTTAGAGGAATAGCCGCCTCGACCGTTCTTTACAGTGGTGTTCCGTTAGAGGACATCATGGCCGTTGCACAATCGCACTGTGAGTCCTCATTCATGGATTACTATATGAGGGATGTGTCAGACTCAGCCAATCCACTCGCTTTAGCTGTTTTGAAACGATAGTTAAGTGACCACACTGCTCTTCTCCCTTTTTTCACTTTGGTATGAAAAGAATTTAAAAGCAGACATGGTCGAGCGAGAGGATGACAACCAGATTGTGTCATTGATGCCCGGACCAGTGAATGGTTTGAGGCGGTACGTCTGGAGTCCATTTATCATGAGGTAATTCAAGATTGAGAGTTTTTTGTATTATGTCTATATATCATGTTCATTCATCTTATATATTCATGCTCATTCCCAGGCTAATACATGTGTATATGCAAGGAGCAGTTAACCCTCTTGGCATATTTGTGTTTTCAGGCGAGATACATGTTCGTGAGTTCTCTCCCTTTTCTTAGGAGAAAAAAAGGGGGGTGGGGCAGTGATGCGAATGTGATTCGGTTCCGTTAACTTGATGGTCCTTTTTCGGTCTCCGTTAGTCAAGTTTTTTAAGTCTAACTCTTTGTCCAAGGGGCAAAAGTAGCATTTATGGCTTGCCCCTTCCCACCAGGTTACTGACCAAATCTGGTGTATATCAGAAGTAACAGAATGGTGAGTATTGATCGAAGGAGAATGCAGGAAATGTAAATTTCCCTTTCTCAGAGATCTAACAATACTCACCATTCTGTTACGGACCCAGCCTCCCAGCCCCACGGAGGCAAGCCATGTATTTCTCTTGTTTGGTGGCTATGCAAACAATATGAGCTCTATGGTAGACGGGTACTCGGCAGTTTGGAGCCGAGTACCCGGTTCCAAGGAGTCGGTAAAGCTTTCTAAGTCTATAGTCCTAGAGCCAGCTGTCAAGGCCAGCTGTATATCAGAAGTAACAGAATGGTGAGTATTGTTAGATCTCGGAGAAAGGGAAATTTACATTTCTTGCATTATTTTGGTGACCGCCAAAAATTCCTTTTAACTAGGAATTCTTCTGAAAGCTTGTTTCCTTTTTAGCTCACCTAGCCCGAAGGAAGGGTCAAATGTGCTTAGACCGTGGCGTCCGACCGTCGTCGTCCCTCCGTCGTCCCCGCGAGCAGTGCCTTGGTCATCAACATCGAGACCCAACTTATTTAAATGGAAGGTTAAAGAGGCCATAGAAATCTACAAGCATCAATCAACCATGAACCGAGACGAGGGCTACCATATACCAGCACTCTGCCAGTCCATGCTGTCACCTGACTCAACAATAACTGCCCAGAGTGACGTTGCCAGCGACCGTCAGTTAGTGCTGAAGAAGTGACCGAGATGGTCACGAAAGCTACACTCAAACAATTTCTACATCCCGGAGAGGAAATTAATTTTTCCTTATTATGAATCATCCTGGGATCGGGACAAACCTTTTCGGAAATATGTGTCTATAACAGATATCTGTTTGCTTAGGTTGGGTTACAAGATGGCAGTTTACGAAGGCTGTTCTCAAGGCCATCCCTCTTTAAAAAGCCACACCCTTGCTGTCCAAAACATGTAGGCCTATTATATTAAATGTCATATATTCAGCAGCTACCACATGTCTTTATTTCGCACCTACGTACGCACGCACGCACACACACAACAGTCACAATTGTCATTATCTGTTAATAAGCTTGGTTCAATTTATTATCACCAGGTTCACAGATTACATATGAAACACAGTAATATATACAGTCAAACCTGCTCGAAGACCACCCGTATTAAGAGACTGTCTGCTTATAAAGACCATATTTCTCAGTTCCTAAATCCAATCAAACAGTGCACTTGACCCTGTATTAAGAGACCACGTTTTGATTCTCTCACGGGTGGTCTCTTAATACAGGTTTGGCTGTACGTGCTTTAATTCACCTTTCCGGTTTTAGCTATGCGCCACCCATCTCTAGCTAAACTCCACCCACACCTCGCTTGTGTTGGAATCGATCGATCTCTCAACACCCTGGCTATCAATTTCCAAAGAACTACACAGGTAAGCTGTTGACTCTTTTGAAACTAATTTAACTGTGGATTGTTATGGCTAAAGAGGGATGCACTGTACTTTGATTATGTCATGGCTAGAGAGGTGATGCACTGTACTTTGATTATGTGGTGGCTAGAGAAGGGATTCACTGTACTTTGAAGGAAGCCAGAATGACTCCTATTCTGAAAAAGGGAAGAACAAGACGAAAGTGCTGAGCTATCGTCCTATCAGTCTTACAAGCTGCATATGCAAGACCACAGAGCGCATAATCAACCAGCGGTTGTAGTGGTACCTGGAGTCGGAGAACATTATAGTTTCAGAGCAGGGCGGCTTCAGAAGAGACAGGAGCACAGAAGATCAAACAACACATCTTGCACAGGTCATAGAGGACACTTTTCAAGCCAAGAAGGTGATGCTAGCTGCCTTTATCGATCTGCAGAAGGCATTTGACAAGGTGTGGAAGGATGGCCTCCTCGTGAAGCTCTGGCGCACAGGCATAGGTGGCAAGATGTTCCGATGGGCCAAGTCATACCGACACAATGGCAGAGCTAGGGTGCTGGTGGATGGACAATCTGGACAGAATGTATTGCTGAGACAAGGGGTGCCACAAGCGGAGTATTATCACCAACTCGTGCCCTGTAGGTGGGGCTTAGAATACACCTTCTCCTTCGATCAATACTCACCATTCTGTTACTTTCTGATACACAGCTGGCCCTGACAGCTGGCTCTAGGACTATAGACTTAGAAATCTTTACCAACTCCTTGGAATCGGGTACTCGGCTCCCAACTGCCGAGTACCCGTCTACCATAGAGCTCATTCTTGTTTGCATAGCAACAAGAGCTGTCCACGCTTTTTGCAGGGAGAGATTTAAAGTTTTTTGAAAAGAAATCTAAGTCTTTTATCTGTGATTTGATAGTTTGTGCGTTCTTGAAAGGATATGACTGGATAAAATGGAGAATACCGCCGATGATAACCAGGTTGTATAATTCCTTATTATCCATAGTTAAAAGACTTAGGTCTCTAAATTTCGTTGTGTCGCATGTTCCAATTTCTGACCCCATAGAATCTGCGTGTCGTAAGAGGCGACTAAAGGAGGTAAGGGTGAGGTAACCCTGACAGAAACCTCGAGTGCTGAAGACGGAGGTTCCAGGCCGCACGGCGCACTAATAAGCCATGGATCCATGCACTTAACGCTTATGATCATGTCGATAGTCACTTTAGGACTGGCGGTATGATCAGCGAACGAAAAGAAGAAGAAAGATCACCAACTCTGTTCATTGTCTTCATTAATGGCATTGTAGCAGAGCTGCCCAATGGGATCCAAGCAGCCCTCTATGCAGATGACCTCGTACTCTGGTGCACCAAGGAGTACACAACGACTGCCATGTACAGAATGCAGCTCGCCTTGGACAGAATCACAGCTTGGGCCAATCGCTGGTGTATTACCATCAACAAAGAAAAATCATCAGCCATGCTATTCTCACTGTCCACCAAAACCAAGGTTGGCAATCTGACACTGGGCGGTACTCCACTTGAGTACGAGGACCAGCAGACATACCTGGGAGTCTCCTATGACAGAAGATTAACATGGAAGGAGCACATCCAGAATGCAACGGCAAAGGCCAGAATAAAGCTAAACATCATGAGGTAGCTGGCAGGAACAAAGTGGGTGCCAATGAAAGGATCCTCAAGACCATCTACCTAGGTGCCGTACGCCCACACCTTGAGTATGGATCCAGTTCATGGATAACAGCAGCTAAATCTCATCAACAGAACTTAGACAGAGTACAAAACCAGGCACTGCGCATCATCACTGGTGGAATGAGATCAACACCAATAGAAAAAATGGAGCAGACAGCAGGCATCCCCCCACTTAGCAAAGGAAGGGAATGCAAAGCACTGATCCAAGCTGCAAAGTTCAAATCGTTCAACAACCACCCAATGAAGATCAGGCAAGCACAGTTGTCATCAGGAAGACTTAATAGATCAAGTTTTGTGAAAGAGACAAAAGCACTTCAAAGGAAACACCAAGAAATGTTGCCAGCACAAATAGAAGACCCAAACTACACCCTTGATCCTCCACCCTGGGAAAACAAACTACAGAGCATAGCTATTCGCACCACAGTACCTCATCTCACAACCAAAGATGAACACAGTGATGTGAGCAAGAAGGCCCTGACCCTAGCCATGCTGGAAGAAATGTACCCTCAGAAGACATGGATAAGGATCTACACAGATGGATCAGCCAAAGATGCAATTAGGAGCGGAGGTGCTGGACTGCACATACAGTATCCAAACGGACAACATGAGTCAGCTGCAATACCGACAGGCAAACACTGCACAAACTACAGAGCTGAAGTCGAAGCACTGGTTCATGCAGCTAATATCATCAGCAGAACAGCAGACCCTATTGCACAGATTGTCTTTTTATCTGATGCCCACTCCGTCCTTGAGGCTATCAACAAAGGTAAGCTGCCACAACTTGAAGAAGCACTACACACCATCAAATGCTTTCAGATAGCACTGCAGTGGATCCCCTCACACTGTGGAGTCCAAGGAAATGAGGAAGCAGACAAGATGGCAAAGGTGGGTGCAGAAGAGAATCAGACAGAAAACATGGTTACCCGTACAGAGATGAAGACTATCATCAAGTCACTCTATAGAACACCTCAATCAGAAGATGCCTACCATCATCTCTCGAGGCCAGAGCAAGTGACCATTTTTCGTCTCACAACTGGACACAACAGACTAAACCAACACATGTACAGGCGGTTCCACCTTACGACATCGCCCGCTTGTCCTTGTGGAGAAGCAGAACAGACCACAGAGCACATACTTCAATGTTGCAGTATCTATCAGCTGCTGAAAGAAGAGATCTGGCCTTTGTCAACCTCTTTTCTTGAAAACCTGTATGGGCCTGTGGAAGAACTGCAGAAAACCACAGATTTCATCTTGAGAACGGCTCTCCAAGTGTGATACCAGCGATCGAAAAGAAGAAGAAGAAGAGACTGTACTTTGATTATGTTGTGGCTCGAGAGGGGATGCACTGTACTTTGGTTATGTTGTGGCTAGAGAGGGGATGCACTGTACTTTGGTTATGTTGTGGCTAGAGAGGGGATGCACTGTACTTTGATTATGTTTTGGCTGCTTGTTACGGTTAGAGAGGGGATGCACTGTACTTTGATTATGTTGTGGCTGATTGTTGCGGCTAGAGAGGGGATGCACATTACTTTGATTATGTTGTGGCTGATTGTTACGGTTAGAGAGAGGATGCACTGTACTTTGATTATGTTGTGGCTGATTGTTATGGTTAGAGTGGGGATGCACTGTACTTTGATTATGTTGTGACTGATTGTTACAGCTAGAGAGGGGATGCACTGTACTTTGATTTTGTTGTGGCTGATTGCTACGGCTAGAGAGGGGATGCACTGTACTTTGATTATGTTGTGGCTGATTGTTACGGCTAGAGAGGGGATGCACTGTACTTTGATTATGTTGTGGCTAGAGAGGGGGTGCACTGTACTTTGGTTATGTTGTGGCTGATTGTTACGGCTAGAGATGGGATGCACTGTACTTTGGTTATGTTATGGCTGATTGTTACAGCTAGAGAGGGGATGCACTATACTTTGATTTTGTTGTGGCTGATTGCTACGGCTAGAGAGGGGATGCACTGTACTTTGATTATGTTGTGGCGAGAGAGGGGGTGCACTGTACTTTGGTTATGTTGTGGCTGATTGTTACGGCTAGAGATGGGATGCACTGTACTTTGGTTATGTTATGGCTGATTGTTACAGCTAGAGAGGGGATGCACTATACTTTGATTATGTTGTGGCTGATTGTTGCGGCTAGAGAGGGGATGCACATTACTTTCATTATGTTGTGGCTGATTGTTACGGTTAGAGAGAGGATGCACTGTACTTTGATTATGTTGTGGCTGATTGTTATGGTTAGAGTGGGGATGCACTGTACTTTGGTTATATTGTGGCTGATTATGTTGTGGCGAGAGAGGGGATGCACTGTACTTTGATTATGTTGTGGTTAGAGAGGGGATGCACTGTACTTTGATTATGTTGTGCCTGATTGTTATGGCTCGAGAGGGGGTGCACTGTACTTTGGTTATATTGTGGCTGATTGTTACGGTTAGAGTGGGAATGCACTGTACTTTGATTATGTTGTGACTGATTGTTACAGCTAGAGAGGGGATGCACTGTACTTTGATTATGTTGTGGCTAGAGAGAGGATGCACTGTACTTTGATTATGTTGTGGCTGATTGTTACAGCTCGAGAGGGGGTGCACTGTACTTTGGTTATATTGTGGCTGATTGTTACGGTTAGAGTGGGGTTGCACTGTACTTTGATTATGTTGTGGCTGATTGTTACAGCTAGAGAGGGGATGCACTGTACTTTGATTTTGTTGTGGCTGATTGCTACGGCTAGAGAGGGGATGCACTGTACTTTGATTATGTTGTGGCTAGAGAGGGGATGCACTGTACTTTGGTTATGTTGTGTCTGATTGTTACGGCTAGAGTGGGGTTGCACTGTACTTTGATTATGCTGTGGCTGATTGTTACGGCTAGAGAGGGGATGCATTGTACTTTGATTATGTTGTGGCTGATTGGTACGGCTAGAGAGTGGATGCACTGTACTTTGATTATGTGGTGGCTGATTGTTATGGCTAGAGAGGGGATGCACTGTACTTTGACTTTGTTGTGGCTAGAGAGGGGATGCACTGTACTTTGATTATGTTGTGGCTGATTGTTACGGCTCGAGAGGGCTTGCACTGTACTTTGGTTATATTGTGGCTCATTGTTACAGTTAGAGTGGGAATGCACTGTACTTTGATTATGTTGTGACTGATTGTTATGGCTAGAGAGGGGATGCACTGTACTTTGATTATGTTGTGGCTGATTGTTATGGCTAGATAGGGGATGCACTGTACTTTGATTATGTTGTGGCTAGAAAGGGATACACTGTACTTTGATTATGTTGTGGCTAGAGAGGGATGCACTGTATTTTGATTATGTTGTGGCTGATTGTTACGGATCGAGAGGGGGTGCACTGTACTTTGGTTATATTGTGGCTGAGTGTTACGGTTAGAGTGGGAATGCACTGTACTTTGATTATGTTGTGACTGATTATTACGGCTAGAGAGGGAATGCACTGTACTTTGATTATGTTGTGGCTGATTATTACGGCTAGAGAGGGGATGCACTGTACTTTGACTTTGTTGTGGCTAGAGAGGGGATGCACTGTACTTTGATTATGTTGTGGCTGATTGTTATGGCTAGAGAGGGGATGCACTGTACTTTGGTTATGTTGTGGCTAGAGAGGGGATGCACTGCACTTTGGTTATATCATGGCTGATTGTTACGGCTTGAGAGGGGATGCACTGTACTTTGATTATGTTGTGGCTGATTGGTACGGCTAGAGAGTGGATGCACTGTACTTTGATTATGTGGTGGCTGATTGTTATGGCTAGAGAGGGGATGCACTGTACTTTGACTTTGTTGTGGCTAGAGAGGGGATGCACTGTACTTTGGTTATGTTATGGCTAGAGAGGGGATGCACTGTACTTTGGTTATATTGTGGCTAGAGGGGATGCATGCACTGTACTTTGATTATGCTGTGGCTGATTTTTACGGTTAGAGAGGTGATGCACTGTACTTTGATTATGTTGTGGCTGATTGTTACGGCTAGAGGGGGCGCACTGTACTTTGGTTATATTGTGGCTGGTTGTTAAGGCTAGAGAAGGGATGCACTGTGTTTTGATTATGTTGTGGCTAGAGAGGGGATGCACTGTACTTTGGTTATATTGTGGCTAGAGAGGCGATGCACTATACTTCGGTTATCTTGTTGCTGGAGAGGGGGTGCATGCGCTGTACTTTGATTATGTTGTGGCTAGAGAGGTGATGCACTGTACTTTGATTATGTGGTGGCTAGAGAGGGGATGCACTGTACTTTGATTATGTTGTGGCTCGAGAGCGGATGCACTGTACTTTGATTATGTTGTGGCCGATTGTTACGGCTAGAGAGGGGATGCACTGTACTTTGATTATGTTGTGGCTGATTGTTACAGCTAGAGAGGGGATGCAGTAGTAGTGTCGGAATTAAAATGATACCACCTCCCTCAACTGGCTGCCGTTCGGCGATCCATGGCCCCAACCGCCCTCTCAATCCCTGGAGCATAGGTTGTTGAGACATGTGGTTGGTGTATGGCCCTAGATGGAGGCCCCCGGGGTTGTTGAGACAGGTGGTTGGGGTATGCCTCTAGATGGAGGCCCCCAGGGATTGTGGTGGGGGCCACGGATCGCCGAATGGCTGCCAGTTGAGGGAGGTAGTATCATTCCGACACTACTACTACCACACAAAATAGGGTCTGAACGCCTATTTAGACACAAGGTCTTGACGTGATGTCATGCTTCTCAGGTAACGGGTAAAGAGTAATACTGTCATGAAACAAAAAAAACTATGAAACGCCCGCATTATCGCCGGCCCTCTCTGGCTGGCCTCTCTCTCTCAAGGGTTTTTTAGGTGGTTCCCCGTTGCTCCTATTTTTCGTACCGTTTCGAACTTGGTACCATCTAGCTTTTTGAGAGATTTGAACCATGTTTTTTTAAATTAGAATTCAGTGCTGATATCAACTGAGCCAACGGAGAACCGATAATTAGATTACAAATAATGATAATTTTTGTGCAATAATTGCAAACAGATAAATTGGACTGATAACACACTGGTAACTACAAAATTACAGTCTATAATATATACGTTATCTCAAAGTGATGTCAAGATCTAGAGGGACTGATAAGCGCAGCAATACAGCAATGAGAACACATAACTTATCAGCTATAATTACTAATGCCTACATGCTCGAGGTAGTTAATGCGTTGGTTCTCCTCGTTTTGTGTTATTAGCAAACTTAAAATCATAGGTTCAAATCTCACTATTAGCATTTGTGGATAACTCGGCCGTTTCTGGTCCGATTTTAAAATGGTAAACAGTTTTGAAATTCTCGCTTCATTCCGGTCCTGATCGGTACCAAGAACGACGAGAATGAAGTGATCCCCAGTACCAACTCGGTACAATATAAGCATACACTCTCAAAATACTGACACGTGTTGCCAGGGAAGATCTGACGTGTGCGCATGCGTGCTACACGGTCTTATGGACTTAGCCATACCTCTCTCATGGGGCTTTATGCACGTGTACTATCCTATCCAGGGGGTATGCATGCATGGAATGCACCCGGAGCGGGCGTCCCATACCCAGCCTTGCGGGGACGGCCCGTACCCGTCCGGCCGATCGGCGCCACATGATCACGTGATTCCATTTCTACAATTACTCTTTACCCGCACAGTCACATAAAACCCATGATTGCATTTCACTTCAAGAGTATACTTACCTCCCTAATACTTTTGATATTGCTAAATATCGGCGTTCACTCAATAAACACTCAGAATAAAAACAGTTAGGTGCCCCTACTGGGCAGGTAGACAGAGTGTAGTCTGGCGGATGCCAGCCCCACCACCACGCATGTGCCGACTACTACTTCCTCTTTGCTAATTTATTGGCAGAGAGAACACATGTTTTTGTTGTTTTTTTCACTTTCACTTAAAAAATAATTCTAAAAGCGCTTTTTAAGTCTATATATTGGAAGGATTATCACCTGGATCATGTCGGAAAGAGTGGCTTCGCCGGAGGAAGGCGCAGGATCCTTATATCAGGTGATTTCTAATATATTCTAGCGAGTTTTTCCCGGTGTAATGTGTTTCCGGGACTCGCGTTTACCGTGATAAGCGCCTGTTTTAGTTGTTTTGTTTCAACATGGTGCTATATAATACTAATCTCTCTGTGTTTATGTCCACAGGTATCTGTTAGGATATGTAATGGACATCACAGCATCTGAGGGTTTGTTTCTCTCCACCAAGGTTCCATTTCCTACTAATACTGTTAGGTTATCTAACCAAGAATTCTATGTCCAGTGAGTCGGAGGCCTAGTATAAAGGTCTTTGCCCTATTGATCCAATTCCTTCCCCTAAGGTGGAGAGAGTTGAGAGGCGTACAGTTGGTGGAGTGCTCCAGTTCATCACGTTGGATGGGTTGTCTATACAAAGTGTCAGGTATCTAAGTAATGATATGAGGTGAGGTTAATTATTTAGGAAAATTAACTGTAATTGCCATTGTTATCGTTGTGTATCTGATGGTTGTGTAGTCTGAATAACCGTTCGAAAGATGTTCTGGTTATGAATACAATTCGTCTGCACGCCTGGTTGTTGGTCGGATCGATTAATTTACTGTCATGGGATTCATGACGTCATAATCAGCCTTGCTTTTATTAACAATTAAAGTTTTGTCCAACGCTGGTTTTCAGATGATTATTGATCTTTATGATCATTTTCCCTCTCTTTTAGTTTGGTTTTGAGTTTCTAACCTTAACAAAATTACTCATTGTCCTCGTCCTTTGTCCTGTTTCAGAGACCTGGTTGCTCGTCCTGTGGACGGTTCCTTAAGGATAGGTTCGTTCCTCACCTGTGTTTTAGTTGTAGTCCCTGTGGGCCATTGCTCAAGTGTGAGGTATGCAAGCAGTGGGGGGGGAGGGGAGCTAATGGCCGAGTTTTTGTCTTTGCAGGCAAAGGACAAGGTGGTGGAGGGGGAGAGGAAGCAGAAAAGAGAGGGTGTAAGTAAGAAGGGTAAGAGGAAGGCCTCGTCCGCGGTGGACATGGAGGCCTTCCGGAGTGAGATGTTGGGAGAGATGAAGAGGACAATCAAGGATTTGGTTCCAGAGTTGCTTCGTGGCATGCTTCCTGGACCAGATCCTTTGTCGTCCTCGGCATCTGCTTCAGAGCAGGTAATCCCCACCTCTGAATCACCTTTCCGTAGGCCGTTTCCGTTGTTCGAAGATTCAGAGGTGGCCCCATTACTGCCGCGGCTTGGTGCTGCACCGAGGGGTCGTGGACGGCTGTCGCTGGAACCCGCGGGCTGCTTATCAGTCCAGGGGTATCCGCACGCCGCGATCCTATGGCACCTTTCCTGGCTCTCTTTGCTGACCCGGAGTCTACTCTTTCTGGCCAGGAGGAAGAGGATTACCTGTTAGGGTCGCCGTCTGGGGACGTGGCCATGGATTATGACGTCTGTGCACCCCTCACGGGGAATACAGGCGACATATTCCATGGCTCTACTCACGCAGGAGTAGAGTTCACGGCTCAGAAGGTGGCCCTGGGCGGTGCTGATGGCCAGCTATACCGCATACCTTGGCTTGCCGAGAGTATCGCTGGTACTGGCCGGGGCCATGGTGGGGTGGTATCTGGCCCGCGCTCTACCACGGCGCTTGCTCCTGGTCAGGCCAGTCAGATTAGCATGCCTGTTCTTTCAGGCCTGCATGCTTTCCCTGGCTTGCCAGGGGTATCAGCTTATCCGCCGTCAAGCTCTGATGCTTGCGCTCAGGAGGAAGACGAAGGCCCCCATCTTGTAGAGCGCTCACAGCTAGCCACGGAAGAGGATTGGTCTGATGCTTGCCAGTGGCTGGTAAGTGTTAGGTCAGATCTGCCCGTGGAGCAGTCGGCTAGCCAGCGTGATCACAGGCCGTGGTTAGCTGGTAAGGCTACTGCTAGCGCTATGCCATCTCTGCCATTAGCAGAGCATGTCGTCGACATGTTCGCGGCGGCGGAGACGTCCATCAAGGCGAATGGGCGTCTCGCGAAGGCCCCTCACGAGGTGGCGAGGCATTGCCGCATCATGCCCCTGGATTACCAGCAGGACGGTGTGGTACCCAAGCCTAGCGTGGATGACCGCGTGGCTTTGGGTGAAGATGCGCGGCCAGGCTCCCGTTCTGACACGGGAGTTTTGTGTTCGAACGCGTTGCGTTCGGCCAATGCCGCATTGCATGATGCGGAGGACAGTGGGAGAGCTTCGATTGCCGCTCTTTCCCACGTCTCTCAGCTGTTACAGGGGGTAGTAACAGCATCCGCATTGCGCCAGCCGAGCCCGGTCACAGTCCAGAGAGCCATCCAGGATGGTATCAACCTGGCTCTGGACTGCATGACTCGGGTGGTGACCAGGAGTGTCCGGGCGAGGCGCACGTTTGCCTTGGACAATCTGTGCCTGTCCCAGGACCTGTACAATAGGCTACTACGTACGCCTATGATGGGTCCTGGTCTCTTTGGAGGTGAGGGATGTAGGCACCTCCAGGAGACGGTTACTGTGGTCAATAACCAGAGGGCACTGCACGAGCAGTTTGAAGTGCTCCGTCAGGAGCGCGTTCGCGCCGCACCACCTGCGTATCGTCCCCTGCAGGCTCGAGGTGGAGGTGGCCAGGTCAGAGGCCACCCACCATGGGCGTGCGTGGCGTGCGAGGATCTGGTCATGGTAATCGTGCCTGATGGGCCAGTTACCGCGATGAGAACCACTCCGGTGTTTCTGGCGAAGGAGACAGTGCCACTCTTGCACTCCTTATGTCCACCTCTCTCCCTAGGTGGACCGGTGGGAGGCCGGCTGGCCGACCACACGCAAGAGTGGGACCGGGTGACTCAGGACCGTTTAGTCTTGCGATGGCTTTCAGTCGGGTATCATCCTGATTGGATGACAGGCCCGCCATCGCGACTGTCTCTAGTGCCAATCTGGACTCCAAATCCGAGAGATCCAGATCAAAGGTTGTGTATCGAGGAGGAGATAGATTCCCTCATACAAAAAGGAGCTATTCAGCCGGCACAGAAGTGTCCGGGCTTGTATTAAACCGTGTTCTTAGTAACAAAAAACACCGGAGGGTGGAGACCAATTCTCAACCTCAAGCCGTTGAACAAGTTCATAGAGACGCCCAGTTTCAAGATGGAGACTGTGCGCTCGGTGGTGGCGGGGTTAGAGAAGGGAATGTGGACAGCTTCAATAGATTTGAAGGATGCTTATTTCCACATTCCCATAGCGAGGAGTTTCCGTCGCTTCCTGAGATTTGCATTCCAGGGCAGACAGTGGGAATTCAAGGTATTACCCTTCGGAATTTCCACCGCTCCTCGCGTTTTCACCCGTGTGGTTCTTGCGATTACAGCATACCTCCGCAGGAGAAGCATAGCAGTCCACACGTACATAGACGACTGGCTGTTAAAAGCACACACCCAGGAAAGTTTATCGACCAATCTGGAGATTGTTTTGAAAACTCTCACGGATTTAGGCTGGATGATAAATTTTCAAAAATCAGAGCTGACTCCATCCCAGAAGTTTGTTTACCTGGAGATGTTCTTCGATCTAGAGACAGGATATATTTATCCTACTCAGGAGAGAGTTCAGAGACTCATCTCAGTAATTCAGTCAGTGTGCGACAGTCGTCATGTCCTGGCACGGGTTTACTTGAGAATGCTGGGGTTGATGGTTTCGTTGGAACCGGTCATTCCTCAGGCCGCCTTACGCAGGCGGCCAATACAGTTATTTCTCATGACACAATGGACCCAGAGTACAGGTTCACTGGACTCGAATGTGTCAGTGTTGGCGCCTCTAATTCACCACCTGCAATGGTGGTTGAAGACAGAGAATCTCCTGGTGGGGGTGATGCTAACCCCTCCTCACCCTCAGGTAACTGTGTACACAGATGCCTCGATGGAGGGGTGGGGAGCTTGCCTGGAAGAATCCACGATATCAGGGCTCTGGGATCTGGAACAGTCGAAGGAACATATAAATCTACTGGAATTACGAGCAGTAGTCCTGGGCCTGGAACATTTCTTACAGAAAGTTCAGGGCAAGATTGTTCTTATTCGTTCAGACAACTCAACAGTAGTGACTTACATAAACCGCCAGGGCGGAACGAAGTCGCCCAGTCTCTGTATGATGACATGGAAACTGCTTTGCTGGTGCCTGGATCACAGGATTACCTTGAAAGCAGTTCATATTCTGGGAAGGTTTAATCTGCTAGCAGACTCATTGAGCCGAAGGATGAGTGTTTTACCGATGGAATGGCAACTAAATCAAGGTGTGGCGGATCATCTGTTCGACCATTGGGGGAAGCCCAACATCGATTTGTTCGCAACGAAGAGGAATGCGAAGATGACGACGTACGTCTCTCCGATTCCAGATCCAAGCGCTTTCGCAACAGATGCGTTAGCTATCAGCTGGGCGGGAATGTATGCATACGCATTCCCTCCAGCAATCCTGATTCCAAACATTTTTCAGAAAATCAGACAGGAGGAGTGCCAAGTGCTTCTGATCACCCCAGATTGGCCAAGCCGTTCATGGTATACGGATCTGCTGGACCTTCTGGTCTGCAATCCGGTTCCTCTGACTCTGATGGACGACATTATCTTCCAGGGCAAGGCCCTTCACAACAATCCGTCAATGTTCTGATTGACTGCGTGGATGTTGTCAAGGAATCTAGACTTAAGGAGGGCTTTTCTGAGCAAGCAGCCATGTTTATGGCCAAAGCCAAGAGGGGGTCAACCTCCAGAGCATATAATTATAAAATCAACAGATTTGCAGAATGGCGCTCAAAAAGATGTATTGATCCAATGGATTCATCTATTCAGGTAGTAGCTGATTTCCTCTGTCACCTGTATGATGCCTATAGCCTCAAGCCTAACTCTATTGCTGGTTATAAGTCAGCTTTAATGTCTGTTATTCCTTGCTTGGCTAAGAGGGGAAGTGATGAAGTAAATACATTAAATGTATTAATTAAAGGCATGGCAATCTAAGACCAAGGAATCCCCCGGTGATTCCTTCTTGGAGTTTATCGCTAGTGCTTCAGGTGCTAGGTGATAAGCCTTTTGAACCACTTAGTTCCATTTCTATGAAACTGTTAACTCTTAAAACTGTATTTTTAATTGCTGCAGCCTCGGCTAGGCGTAGGAGTGAAATTCATGCCTTATCAGCCGAGGAGGACCGTTTTGTGGTTACAGGGGAAGGCCTTAAGTTGCTACCTAGGATTAGTTTCTTGGCTAAGAATCCGTCTTTGAAATATCCAGGTCAACCTATTTTTTTGCCTGCTTTAACTAGATATGATCCTAATTCTAAAGCATGGTGTCCCGTTCGGGCGCTACTTCGGTACAAACAGCGTACTTCGGAGTGGCGGACCGATCAGTCAGCGTTATGGTTGTCATATATTGAACCCCATGGCAGGGCGTCTAAGGACACCATTTCCAGGTGGATTGTAGAGTGTATCCAATTTTGTCATAAATCCGCCACTGGTAAGCAGGTTGACATGGCCAAGGCTCACAGTGTCCGCGGCGTGGTGACTTCCACTGCCCTATTTAATGGGGTCCCTGTGGATGACATTATGTCCGTTGCTCAGTGGCACTGTGAGTCAAGTTTTACAGACCATTATCTCCGTGACACCTCGAATTCTCTCGCCTTGTCGATTTTGAAAAAATAATCGCTTGTATGATTTTTGATGAGGGTTTCCTCATTGCTTATATACTTCACAATTGATTAATGGAATCAACCACTTTTTGGGACTGCATCAGTCTTCACCAATGGGAAGATGATGACAGCTGCCAAGTTCAACAAGGTCAGTCTTGTTCATGTGTTGTTCATTATTGATTGTATTGTCACGTTACTTTTTGTTATTAATATGGTGATGGTTTGTGTTTTGATGTGGTTCATCATTGAGAGTATACGAAAAAAAATGGAGTGTTTTCGTCTCTGTCCTATAGTACATGGCACTGGTACGTAGAGAGCGTATGGGACATTGAGGTCATTCTAGTCTTCCTCCCAGGAAGGGGGGGGGGGGGGTGCGCATATGACATTCGGTCATCTCATCCATCGGTTGGTCTTAGCCGATGTGCATCAAATCCTGACTGTGTTTTCACACAGTTTCAGAAGTTTAAGTGCCTTGAACGCGGAAAAGCGTATAGGGAAGAGCTGGTCTTTTGACCTCGCCTCCCTCCCGCCGAATTCCCTGTCGAATTCTGGCAATATCAAAAGTATTAGGGAGGTAAGTATACTCTTGAAGTGAAATAAACGAAATCAAGGATTTCTTTTTTCACGAGAGAGTTGATACTTACTTCCCTAGATACGGACCCGGCCTCTCCACCCCACAGAGGCTCGGTCTTCAGGCTCTTAATAGTTGCATGTGTGTCAGCCAATAAATTAGTCAGAGGAAGTAGTAGTCGGCGCATGCGCGGTGGTGGGGCTGGCATCCGCCGGACTACCCTCTGTCTACCTGCCCAGTAGGGGCACCTAACTGTTTTTATTCTGAGTGTGTATTGAGTGAACGCCGATATTTAGCAATATCAAAAGTATTAGGGAGGTAAGTATCAACTCTCTCATGAAAAAAGAAATCCTTGATTTCGTTTATACCACAGACCCTCGACTGGCCCAAAGTCAAGAATAGTAGTTTATTTAGCCCACCTGCTATGCGTTAACACCCAATTAGACACAGCATCGATAACGGTATACCACGTGTGAACGCACAACCATATATTACGTGTAAACACTCAAAACGCTCAACTACATGTAAACGCTCATCTACAAACAATATTACACACAATGGGCCTGATTGCCTTGTGATCAACCCCACACACATCTGAACGCCCATTTAGAGACAAGCATCCACTATCACATCGACACAGGTTCCAGGTACTGATCGCCAGCACGACACATAATAGAGTCTATTCATAATAGAATGCCCATTTAGAGACAGACATCCATGGTAATATACACCATGATTACTGTTGCACAGCTTCGCACTATTGCAAAGCAATTCAGCCTTAGAGGCTACTCTAAGGTCAAGAAAGCCGACCTGTTCCAGATGATTGGACAGGCCCGTGCCGAGGAGTTGCAGAAGCGACTCTCCCGAGCAATGAAAACGGGAAGGTTTCCAGTGCTTACCAAAGATCATCCTTGGAATCCCCACAAGAAAGCGCAGCGGATACGTGAGCTTCGTCAGTTGGATGAGGAGGTGACTGCTAGCTTGCGAGCCAAGACTAGCGAGGCAGATGGCGGACCATCCACTGGAGCGCTTACCTCCCCTACGCAGGATCATTAAGCAAGTGATGAGGGGGCTGAGGACTGAACCCTTAGCCCGGAGCATGAGGCGAGAAGGTGAACACATTCTCGACCAGCGTCTCAGCGAAAGGGAGACAGAGGATAGAGGATGCCAGTCAGTACACTGGACATTCTTCAGAGGTCTAGAAGGAGACGTCACAGGCCAGATCATGCAAAAGATCCAGCAGACTGTCCAGAATGCTTTCTACCTCCGCTACACCCATACCTATCACATCCGTCACATCGAAGACGGTAGGGTGATGCTCTTCAACAAGAATGCTCCAGGGAGCCCGTGGCTGAACACGATAGGAGCCGCTCAGGACTGGGTGGCAGCAAGAGAGCAAGCCCGCCTCGACACAGACAATATCGATCGACCCAACACCAAGTGGGATTTCGTTTGATCAATCAACGTTGAGGTCAGGGCTGTCATCGACCGCTAACCCCTGCTTGACTACGACAGAAGAAGAGTATGCCCTCGACACCTACAGGGACAACATGTGTCTCTGGAGATGTCTAGCAATCCACCAAGGAGCGAGAGCTGATAGAAGTACAGCTCCTGCACGAGAGCTAGCCACACAGTTCTACGGCAAGACAGTGACAGTACCTGATGTCCGCAAGACCTCGCTGGAGCAGCTGGACAAGGTAGAGTTCTTCGCCAAGATCGGGATTCTCATGTATGAACCAACTGAAGAGTGCACCTGGCCCTTGATCAGGCAAGCGGCTTACTACCGTGACACCATGACCATCAGAGTGTGGGACCACCACGCCTTCTACATCAAGAACATCTCCAAGCTGGCACATACACTAGTCTGCAGTCACTGTCAGCAGAGGTTTACACAGGCATGCAATCTTCAACGCCACGCTGATCACTGTACAGGCGGCAAAACAACAATCGTGTGTCCTGGTGAGAAAGTTGAGGCGCCACAGTCTGCGTATGAGAAAGCCTTCTATCCGCCCCAACCATCCAGTTCAGCGGCTACTCATTGGATCGCGTATGAGTCGAGAAACAGAGGCGTACACATACACCATTTAGAGTGTGGACACGGTGGCGAGCGTTGGATCGAGGGCGCTCCCGTAGATGGTTATGATCCAACCACCAACACCGTTTACCAGTTCCATGGCTGTCACTGGCACGGGTGTCCACAACACGAGCGAGGTGAGGATGCCAAACAAAGATACCACAAGACACCCCTGAGAGAGAGGAGAAGCTAAGAGCATCTGGATGCACGCTTGTGGTACAGTGGGAGTGCTGTATAAAACGCTGTCCAAGTGTCCCTAAACGAGGTCAGACTGTCCCATACCCACACTTCATAGTTTATGACTTCAAACCACTCCTAGATGGTATCAAGACTCATCCTACGGAGACTCTCACGATCGAGAGTACTCATATACCTATCTCTGTGTCAGTTGGCTGCTCTTTAGAGGGCGCCACGAGTGAGCCCACTCACATCTGCAATCCTGACCCCAAAGAACTGATCAGAGAGTTCATGCTGGTGATCCAACGGCAAGCATATCTAATCCGGACAAGGGTTAGGGCACAGTACATACCGACAGACCTGGACAAGCTCCCAAAGCAACAGCAGCGACTGATCAACGAGTGGTGTGACCAAGTGCCTGTACTGGGGTTCAACTCTGGGCGGTATGACCTGAACCTCATCAAGAAGTACTTTGTCGATGAGCTGACTGACAGTACAGGTACAGTGAAAGTCGCCAAGAAGGCTAGTCAGACCATGTTCCTCATAACACCTGAGCTACGGTTTCTCGATGTGCTGAACTACCTCGGCCCAGGAGTCTCGTACGAGGTATGGGTCAAAGCTTACGGGTGTACACAGCAGAAGAGCTGGTTCCCATATGAATGGTTTGACACACATGAGAAGCTCAACTATCCAGAGCTTCCTGACTACTCAGCATGGACATCTAAGGTCAAGAGTGGCTCCCTCTTGACACGATCAGAGTGGGAACAATGTAACCAGACATTCAGCGAGCATGGAATGCAGACATTCGCCAACCGGCTGCGATACTACAACAACCTGGACGTCAGTCCATTCATCGAAGCCCTAGAGTGGATGCGGGAGTTCTACACTGAACGAGAAATAGACATCCTCAATGACACGGTGTCGCTACCAGGTGTGTCACTGCAGTACCTCCTACATTGAACCGCTCAGCACATGCCAAATGTTAGCCTCTATTCACTGGGCAAGGAAGCCTACGAGATGCTGAAGGGTGCTGTTGTTGGAGGTCCCAGTATCGTGTTCAACAGATACCACGAGGCCGGTGTGACTCGAATCCGCCAGAGTGAGCGTGTGCAAACGTCTACTCAGCTACGACGTAAATGCTCTGTACCTGTCAACGATGGCCAAAGAGATGCAATGAGGTAAGGAGACAGTGCGCCATTGGTCCAGTGCTAGTGGGGTAGCTAGCTTTAAGGAGGCTCTCCTAGCAGACAGCTCGTTTGGGTTTGCTGAGGTGGATATAGAGGTCCCCAAGGCTCTGTGGGCAAAGTTCAAGGAAACGCCTCCTCTCTTCTATAGCCGCGAGATCCCAGTAGAGGCCATCTCTTCTGAGATGCTGGCATATCTAGGGTAAACAGGGAGGAAGCGGCCTACCACCCAGAAGCTGGTGGGTGCCCTCTCTGGCAAGAAGCGGCTGCTGTACCGCCGACATTCAAGTGGTATATAACCTATGGCCTGGAGATCACTGCTGTATACCACACCATAGACTATGAGGCCAAGCGCCCATTTGAGTGGTTCGTGGAGAATGTTATGGAGGCCCGCCACTTGGGCGATGTAGATAAGAGCAAAGCGCTCTTGGCAGATCTCTTCAAACTCCTCGAGCTCATCGAGGCCCTAGAACGTCATAGCAACACCAGCTTCATGAAGGATGAACACGTGGTAGACAAGGCCCTGTGTAGTGCATGGTTTGAAGATCTCGAGGAGATCAGTGAGTCATACGAATTCAAACAATTCAAATGCCCTTCCAGGTGGGGATAGCTGTTTATGAGCTCGCGAAGCTGCGAATGCTGGAGTTCTACTATAAGTTCCTCGATCGCTACGTAGCTCGTGAAGCTTTGAGTACCTGCAGATGGACACTGACTACGCATATATCGCTATAGCAGGCTCCAACTTCGACGACGTCATTCGCCCTGAGAGGCGAGCAGAGTACCAGGCTCATAAGCGGGACTGGCTAGCTTGGGACAAATGGTCTGGAGGACTCCGGGACTGTTCAAGCTCGAGTTCGAAGGCTGTCGTGGTATCGCTCTCTGCTCCAAATGCTGCTACGTGGAGAGCGCAGCTGCAAGTAAGTGCTCAGCTAAGGGAATGTCAAAGCGGCAGAATGAGGTCTCTTGGCAGAGGTTCTACAGCGCCCTACATGGCGGGGTGGACAGAGCTAAAAACCGAGGCCTACGCATGCGCAACCAGGGTATGGTGACGTATGAGCAGGAAAAACTCGGACTCTCCGTTTACTATGATAAGCGCCATGTGCTTCCAGATGGTGTCCATACTGAGCCCATCGAGTATATGTTAGTACCCTAGGTGGTGGTAGCTGTGTGTCTGCAGGGACTAGCTGAAGCTCTTCTACAACAAATGGTCGCCTAGGACTCCATGCTGGCATGCCAGGTAGTACAGTGTAGGCTGCCTCTCCGCCTCCACATGCCTGTCAAGCCTGTGAACATCTATCGACCAGTTAGCATCTGTTGCACGCCGTTGACCACCTTCCACCTCACCAGGCTCATACAGGTACCGAACCAGAGCATCGGGTGGTAGGCACTCCTCTCCCTTGTTCGCTCCTCTAGAGCTGTGACCAGCAGAGTGTCTGATAGCCTCTACCGGCTTCTTCCCGATTAGCCTAGTAACCTCGGCATTGGATCTCTCCACCACAGCAGGCAGCCCTCTCACCCATAGTCTAGAACGTTCACTCGGCGCGGCCATTTCCTGGGCGTATTGGTGTAGGAACTGTCTCTCTGCCAGTGTCCGATTCCACCGCTCAACGATAGCCTGGGCACAGTGATGCCCTACCTCGCCTCGCCTAACTGCCACACCGTGTTTCCGCATGAGGGCTGCAGTCTCACCTCTGAACTCCTTACCCTCATCCACCTGCAACAATTCCGGCCACTGGAGGGGATTTTCCGAAGTCTCGTAGACACCTTGGAGTGCCTGGGCCACCTGGCCAGCTGACTTGTCTGTGAGCGGTACTGCAGCCTTGTACATGCTGGCGACATCGACGATGGTGAGGGCATACTTGTAGGTGTTGCGACCAACCGAGTCGTGTGGAAGTAATAGAACATCTGCCTGGTGAACTCTGTTCGGGACAGTTTCCTCGAAATGGGCATGCCTGATGTGCCGTGGACGTGGTCTGTATATCTGCCACATTACCTGGCGGCTGAGCCACTGGCTAACTGTCTCCAATGTGAAGTTGTGGCCCTTGCGATGTGCAGCCTCGAGTAGTTGAGGGCGGCTCACGGTAATATCCACCAGGCTGATAGTAGAGTTCCTCAAGAAATACGGAACTCCCGGGTTTCATCACTGACGTCCACTCCCGTCCTGTCACGCATGGCCTGGGTGAACTATAAACAGACGAACAGATGGCCATCATTCATTCGACCATCACTGAAGACCTCCTCAAACACCTCCGTGCACTGGCATCTAATCTATTCTGGATCCTCACTGAACAGTAGTTTATCGACCAACCCTCAGAAGTTAAGGGACTTGACCAGGTCGGGCAGAGACGCCATCCTTATATAGTACAGCTTAAATGTGTGGCAGACCATCTCGCCCGCTTTCATTGTGATCAGAGCCCCAACTGCTGCCAGTGGACCGATGGAACCTTTTACGTAAGTGTGATAGATTCCTTTCGCTCTGTGTACTAGCTTGCGGGATTCAGGCTCTACATCATCATACTCACCACTGACATCGTAGTCTGCATCATAATCCTCCTCATCATAGTCCTCCTCATAGGCCTCGTCATCTATATCCTCGACTGGATCAGCCTCTGGTTCATACATCACTCTGGGGATCTGTCGCTGGGGCAGCTATATAGTAGCTTTAAACTGTAGTCTATAGCATGGCATCCACAATCTTGAATGCGGGCGTGTTTGCCTTAGTGAACTGGGGACTCAGCTTCGCCAACAACAAGGTGACAGAGGTCGATTGTGAGCGTCATAACCAGGCAATGGAGAAGCTGTCTAAGGAAAAGTTTGAGTACAGCAAAACACTCGAGCATATGCGCCAGAGGGAGGCACGCCGACGACAACTCCAAGCTCAGGCCAACCAGAGCATCAAAGAGGCAGATGAGAGTATCGATGAGTACTACGAGGCTGTAAAGATATCTGAGCCAACGCTCGACTATGAGGCATCGAGAGGTCAGAAGACAGCAGAGCTTATAGTAGTGGTGGCAGCTGCAGCTGTGACGACAGGAGTCGTGCTCTACGCACGCTCAAGCTGAATACCTGATGTGTTCGACACGCATACCTTAGCACAGCCAAAGTAAAGTACCGTCACACCTAATGAGCGAGTCCCAGCTATGAGGTTTCTGATGTTGAAGCTGAGCCGGTTGACCTGATTAGGTGGGATGTCCCTGCCCCCGAGGTGGTGATGGCCCTCGAGTGGCGACTCGAGGTTGTCGCTTCCACTGTTTAGGCGCAGAAGTGCATATGACTTAGTTTTTTGTCTGTAGAGTTGGCAATCAGCCAGTTCGCGTACCTCACCAAGATCATTGGTCCCAGCAGCCACAAGCTTGAAGTCGTCTAGCTTATCCACCTGCTGGATGGCTCCTCCCTTCTGAACCAGGACCGCAACAGCGACACAGTCTGATGCACCACGATGCAATGTCAGCTCTACCCATTGGTTAGCTGTGGCTTGGACCTGCTGGTGTTCTCGCTCCACATGCACGATCCGCTGTTTGGAACCCGTTTGCTTCAGCTCCTGGTCATTCTCGTCATGCCAGACATGAAGTCTTGGAGCATTCATCGTCGCATCTGCGAGCTGCTCAGTGTACACCCGGAGGAACAGCCTATCCTGCATGGCAGCCAGATTCACATGTGTGTTCTCGAGGAGGATTACGAGTGGAACTGCCACGGGCTTCTCGACACCTGCCCATAGTTCGAATTCCATGAACCCCTCATTGCACCCCACATTGTAGTACCCCTTTCCCTTCGCATAGAAGGTTGGTCCACGAGCCAGCGGACCTAGGACGTGGTACTGATCGTTCACATAGGTGGTGTCCACGGTGCTGTTTCTCTGCACGATCTCCCACCTGTTCAGAACCTGCGGGAGCTTTACCATCTGTTCTATTGTGCTCTGAAGCTTGAACTCGAGTGTCATGCTCTTGATCTCGTGGATCTGTGCCGAGATTGCAAAGTCAATGTACTTCCCACCAGCGGACAACGGGTTCTCATCGTGTATACTGGGTTGAATAACCATCAGGCAGTCCTGCCGAGGATCAGTGCGGTGCGATGTCGCGGGTGCAATGGCCCCATCTGGATGTTGCACATACTGCAGCATGTTTACGGTCTGGGTATATAGAGGTTTTTAACGGCTGCCATGTTTGGTAAAGTTCTCCAGCAGATTGTCTATAGGCAGCAGGACAAGTCGGCACGACAGTCACAGCCACGGCATGCACTGTCACACTGTGACAGGGTCCGAGGACTGATTCGTGACATCAACATTATCCACGAGTGAGCCAAGGTCACACCTCTGTCTGATGCGGAGATACTGGCCGCCATAGAGGAAGAAGCGCCAGCTCGTAGTACAAAAGAACTCCTGACTCAGATACTCTACCGGAAGTTTGACAGCAGCCAGGGCAAGGTACTACCCAACCTACCTGTGGCCCCAACCAACAGTCCTGTTATTCTAGTTCTCCAAAGGGCGAGGGTCGAACCCAAAGATCTACTAACGGTCGGGAAGTGGGCTGCCGTATTTAGCCTCCATAGCCAGGAAGAGCGAGAATGCTGGATAGAATCCAGTCTGGAGAAAATAATGCCCTCAGGAAGGAGTTCAGTGCCGCTGTAGCAAAGAGCCATGACATCGGTCATGCAGAAGGTCCTCAGGAGGGGGTCACTGTTGGCCGCAAGGAGGCTGCTGAGCACATCTTAAACGACGAAGGGCGCAGGATATCGGCCGGTGATCTGGAAGCATTTCTGGAATTCCCAGCAGATAACTACCAGGACTACCTCATCAAACCCACTCGCAAGTACGATGCTAGGATCTCATAGGTTTGTCCTACCGTATCAGTGTTCCCGATGAGACCTCAGGCTGGGATGGTATCTCGGATCTCCCGTGGGTCTCCCTTCTCATCAAAGTCTAGGAAGGAGATAGGGGCAACAGTGTACTCTGAACCGAGGCGTGCCTCACCCAAGTGAGCAAGATCGGCTAGCTCTTTGCTTTCTAGGTCTGTGAGTGACGCTATATACAGATGGCTTACACCTACTAGTCATACCCCCAGTGAAATAATTGTGCATAGGACCACGCAGTCAGCCAAGGGAATAGGTAGCAGTGCTCAGGGTACTGGCCCTCTCTGCAGGGGCATGACTTGTGGGTGGTCCACAATTCCCGGGCATTGGCAATCCTCAGTCCGCATGCTCGAATATGGGCTACACACACCCCTCCGGCACGCCATGCATCATATGCTGCAGGGGTCTCGTGATTCATCTCTCACTATTCAGAGGTTTTAAACGTAGGCGACGATGATATCAGCCATTGCACTCGTTGCTAGCCCTAGAACCGCGGCCTCCATTGGTGTAAAACGTTCACCCATGATCATGGCGGCAACAGTGTAGGAGGCACCACTGAGGGCGATCTTTGGGATGGGGTGAGTTATTCCGAGACAGTGCCCGGGCACCCCACTCACCACTGTAGCGAGGACAGCCGCAGTGGCGGCAGAAAGAACCTCATTTCCCCCTGTCATCTTCACCATGGCCACATTCGTGGCCACGTTACTGGCGACATGGACTGCCAGAGGTTTTGCTTTGGTCAGTAACTTCTGTGTCTTGGTTCGCAGCAGGTTCTCCACCTTCTGAAGACTTGCCTGGCTCTCGGGCAGTTGCTTCATGATCTGTACCGTTGACGGCATTGTTTAAGCACTGAGTATACAACGCGTTTAAACGTCTGCGTCACCTGTCGAGAGATCTTCCCAATCTGTGTCTGCCATGTGGCCGGATTGGTACTCAGGAACATTCATCTCTCTATTGAGACATCTTAAACATGTCCGGGCTCACGCTATGCGAGAAGTACTATGATGTCTTCCGGAGGGAGTTGAAGGACTACAAGAAGAAGACACCAGATGAGCTCGCTCAGCTCTCCGGTGATGAGCTGACAGAGGAGCTGACAGCTGTGAAGCTCTATCTAGGATTTGATAAGGGACAGATCTGCTTCCTCGAATACCTTATCATGGGTGGGCGTATCGTTGAGCAGCTCCTGCGAGCTAAAGGTTTCTACAAAGATCGGGAGTATCGGTCAGATGTGTTCCAGCTGTTGCAGACTGCCATGGCCTCACCAGGCTCAGAGCTGAACAATGCTCTGCGATACTACAAGCTGGAAAAAGGATGCGCTGCAGAACCATCCAGCCCTAGGATGTGCATGTTGGCAGCGGGTATAGGGGCTGTAGGGCATGCCAAGCTGGTTCAGTGTCTCACCGTGGTCCCCACTGCTACTGTAGAGAGTCAGGATAGTCTTATAGCTGATTTGCTAGCGGCGGAGTAGGCTGATCCCGAGCGCCATGATAGTTAGGCCTGACAACACTCGTAGAGCTACCACGGGAAGCGATGTCATGTCGGCTGGCTGCAGTGTCGGGGTCGGAATGCCTGGAGCTGCCGTGTCGACTGGCTGCAGTATCAGGGTCGGAATGACTGTATGGCCCGTACTATGCGTAGGGGCGTTGATATCAGTGTTGAAGCCGAAGTGGCCACCGGGGGAACTCCCCTCGACTATCATGTTGTTATAGCCTCTGACTTAGAGGTCCTCGATGTTCACGATCATGTTGTTCGGAATCAACCGTAGGTGTGGTGAAATAGCAAAGTCAAGTTTGCGACGGGCCTTCTGCAACCCCTGCTGTAACTTAGCAATAAGACTACTGGGGTCTGCCACGATGATCATATCCTCAACGAGACTGATGAACATGGCCTGGACTTCTGCTCCGCTGACACCATCTATGGAATGCCGCAGCTTGGTCTGTGCTGTAAGGAGGCAGTAGCACAGTGCTTCCAGGGACTGGTTGATCCAAACGATCCATGCTGGTGTGAGGCCTGAGGTGGTGTGTGGGACAAAGTACTTCCACACATCTGGATAGTCCTGCTGCAAGCCAGTGATGTGCATATTTTGCACCAGCGCTCCAGGGTCAGAGTATGGATCGAACAAGAATGTCGCTGTCTTCTGATGGCCTACTCGTCGGTGTGTTCGATAGGGGAATCCTGAGTAGTCACATCTCGGGTCACCGTACATAACCCTTAGACCGCTGTTGTCACCACCATGCCACCGATAGTTTGGGTGAGCGCTGAACTCTCTCTGTAGTCTGCTGGCCGCTATGACGCTATGCCTGTTGAGCTGTGGGTCGAAGGCATTTGTATCAGGGAGGCTTGCACCCAGCTCATGGAGGATTCGCCACACCGTGAAATACACGTGGAATCTGAGACAGCTGGCGATGAGCACAGCTTCAGGAGTACCAGAATAGGAGTGAAGCAGAGTGGAACTTACTCCACATCCTGCCGTGGCACACGACACGGCAAAGTTCAGCTGCTGATTCCTGTATGAGAGGCTTGGAGCAGCCATCCAAGTATGAGCTTGCTTCGCATCCTTGATGGTGATGGTGCGGTTGGTCAGCGGTTGTGGGTTGACGGAGAAGCTGGTTCGGGACCGTCCATCCACTGTGATAGAGAATGGTGTCAGCTCTGGTATATCATCCAGTAGACCTCTCAGGCCAGTCAAGGGTGTACCCAGGAGGGGCGGTTGGCTCCGGATGACTGGCATGAGGTTCAGTGGGAATGCCATCTATATTGGTGTTCAGAAAGCTACCGTACAGGCAGCACACTATTTGTAGTCGTCTCGACCCCAGAGACCAGCGAGGCAACCTCGCCGTAACATTTCGTTTTTTAACTCCTCCATATCAGCCCGCCCGCTGGAGCCTTTGAGGTATTGCTGTTGCACTTTATGTTTCTCTGTGCGGTATAGGGCTTGGACCCTCAATATATGGTAGTACTCTTCATCGGTGACCTGGCCATCCTTGAGAGCTTTGCTGACAGACTCGTCGATAATCCATAGTCACGTACTTAGCATGCTTCTCCAGCCTCCTTGTGATCTGCCACTGCCCCACCCCAAGCCTGTGGCCAAGACAGTGGCGGCTAGTGTCACGCCACCCAGCGGGATGGCGACGATGGCACCCACACCTGTAGCGAGAGTGGCCACAGCTGCCACACCAGCACTGGCTCCAATCTCACCTGCAGCAGTGGTTGTACGTGCGAGGACGTTGTAGACTGTCTTATATCGCCTGTGCGTTCTGCTGTACTTTTCTGCCTCATGGACGAGATTCTTCCTGATGGTATCTATCTGCTGGAGTCGCCAGCCATGGATGGTACCACCCTCATCAGCCGTCGGGGAGGGATATAGTTCTGGTTGCTTCTGCCACTCTGATTTTGCCATAGTATGCCTGGAGATTAAACCTGCATCACCTACAGAATCTGCTCATGAGTCACAGAAGGGTTCATTTTGGAGAGCCTGGCGAACCATGCCAGGTTGCTGGTGTCGAGACAGACGTCTCTTAGACAGGGGTCATCCAGCACTATGTCGGGTGCCAGTAGCTTTCTGAGACGTGATATCTGGAACTTCACCTTATGACCAAGATAGTAGATCCGCCGCTGGATGGCTTTCTTGGTCTTACACTTCTGCGCCATCTCCTCTTCCCATTGTATGACATCTGGCTCATCCTCGTCTGTGACATTGTTGTAGACATCTGGCTCATCGTCGTCTGTCAAGACTCCTGCGTCCCGCTTACTCTCCTCCAGGAGGGCCTGCCAGTACTGGGAACTTTCACTGTTCCTTCGCCTCCTTGCAATGCTCGCGTTCTGTTGATACCAGCTCTCCCGCTGTAGTTGCTCTCCTTCTTGTTGCAGTGTGAGCATCTGTTAGTTTAAGGCCTTTATCTGTGCAGGGGTCATGAAGGGGCAACTCTGTGGCTGGCTCTTCATCATCTCGGCAAAGGTCACATATTTCTGGTGTAATATCATGTCAGGTCAATGAGTAATAAGAGGGTAAACTCTAAATGGGCGTCTGATATTACGTGAGATTATGTTCTCACCACCGGAGAGAAGCAGTCGGACAATCGGCATGGTTATGTCTCCTGTTTAAACCCCTCCTATAGGGTGCTATGGAACCCATATTTGCTCACTCGACTGGTCTTGCGGACCTGGCATATATGTACGCAGTTGATGCTGCCAAGGTAGAAGAGAGCGATGGCAAGTCATTCGCCCTACAGTACGAAGCAAACTCAAAGGCATTCTCCCTCCGCCCCATTGGGGGTGATGGAGTGGAGCTGCTCACAGACCTCAAGGATGTGTCGAAGGAGCGCCTGGGTCGCAACATAGATGGCCACAAGATCGTGTTTTGGTACGATTTCCCGAAGAGGAAGTACATCTGCGAGCCATTGATTGAGCTCTCGGACACAGAGGTGGCAGACATCAACACCCTAAATAACGAACTCAGCTTTCATCTGGTCAAACCCTATTCAATCGGTGCCCCGCCGATGACCCATGATGGTCTGCTATTGACCCTGGCAAAAAAACGCAGTTCATATTTGAGAAGAATGAAGTGTGGTACCGCGCTGTACCTGGGGTGACTGGCAAACATGGTTGCCCCTATATAGGCCTCCCGCAGTCATTGACATAGAGGTTACTCCCCTCTCCACTTTGTGAAAAAGGATGGGACAGTTCGAAAGCTCTACAATCGGGGATCATCCTTCCACACCTACACAGGTGAAGGTGTCTCCCTGACCATGCCGATGGACCAGGAGAAGCTGTTAACCTCCAGGAGGGCATCCTATGGGTAGATGGTGTGTCTCCAAAGCCAAGGGTGCTGTTAAACTGCTTCAGCAAGTCAGCCTCTCTAGCCCGCAAACGACTCATATAGTCCTAGAGCTACGTTTCTTAGCCACCGGCAGAGTGAAGCAGCTAGCCCCTGCCCCTGAGGGGATGAAGATCACTATCGATCCGAATGGAACAGGGCTCGATCTGGCACAGATATTTCTCGAGGGGTTCACTCTGTTCAGTTTAACTCTTCATATATAGCCCTGATTCTCATCATACTGCTCATGCTGGCGTCTACAGCAGTGGCACAGGGCGCTGAGACTGCCATGATATTGGATGCCAAGTGGACCCCCAGTACAATCCCTGGGGATGACCCCTGGCGGAGAAACCTTTATGACCGCTTTCACCCACGTGAAAAGAGCGAGTCTGTCTGCCACTTCTATGGGGTGGAGAGGGTAGGACGTGATTGCCTGCTGGAGACCCCTGCTCAGCACCAGATTATCTGCGTAACATGTGAATATGCCAGAGTCTGCCGTGGTGCAAATGCTAATCACTTTAGCATCCTACCAGGTGAGCGTTGTCAATGTAGATGGAAGACACTATTGGTGGTCCCATCATGTCGATGCGACTCTGGCAGAGACTACGTGTTTGTCTGAGCCTACACAGAATAGAGAGAGAGGCCGGCCCTTCTTGTGTGGTTGATCACAAGGCGATCAGTGGTGTATATCACTGTGGAGGCTTTTCTCTAAATGGGCGTTCAGATCCTTGTAGTAGTAGTGTCGGAAATGATACTACCTCCCTCAACTGGCAGCCGTTCGGCGATCCGTGGTGGCCCCTGTCTCAACAACCTATGTCCCAGTGATTGAGAGGGCGGTGGGGGCCATGGATCGCCGAACAGCAGCCAGTTGAGGGAAACGGTATCATTTTAATCCCGACACTACTACTGATGCACTGTGCTTTGATTATGTTGTGGCTGATTGTTACGGCTAGAGAGGGGATGCATTGTACTTTGATTATGCTGTGGCCAATTGTTATGGCTAGAGAGGGGATGATGCACTATATTTTGGTTATGTTATGGCTAGAGAGGGGATGCACTGTACTTTGGTTATATTGTGCCTGATTGTTACGGCTAGAGAGGGGATGCACTGTACTGTGATTATGTTGTGGCTGATTGTTCTAGCTAGAGAGGCGATGCACTGTACTTGGATTATGTTGTGGCTGATTGTTACGGCTAGAGAGGGGATGCACTGTACTTTGATTATGTTGCGGCTGACATACCAGAGAGGATTCCCTTCTTACATTCCATCATGTTGTAGATCCCTTTGCATATTTTTGCTCTGTCTATTCTAATAGCGTGCTTAAATGGAAATATGTCAGCAAGATGTAATACATGTTACTGTGATGAAGACGGGTTTGTGAGATGTGGGAAATTTGATTTTCTGCAGTCTAACAGGCTTTCGCATTTGATAATGAAATGTGTTTCATCATCCACCTCTTTTACATAGCATACATATTCTATATTGTCTTCCTGTCTTGCCATACCGCCCAGTTTCAATTTCTAGTTGGTGGGTACTAATTCTAAGTTTGGCTACAGCTGAACGATGATTGAATGGTATGTTTGAGGTAAGGTATGACTCGAATGAGTAGTTTTGTTTTATGTGCCTATAGGTTTTGAAGAATTTTGGATGGTGTAAAAGAAATAGTGTTTGTATTTGTCTTCTAAATGTTTTCTTACTATTTGTACTGTGTACTGTGTGAGTAATATTGTTAATACTAAACGCATCTAAGCAGTATCATAAAACTGTATTATACAGAGTCATCAAATGTGATCTCATGTAGCGGGTACTAATTATCCAGTTTTAAAAAACGTTGGGGATATTGTAATCGCCTCCGTCCGTCTGTTAATCTGTCCGTCCGTCCGTCATGCTATCTCCTATATGACGATGACGAGAACGACGACGATGACAGTGACGACTATTACGACGACGACTATAGTGATGGACGACGACCACGATGATGACGACGATGATGAATCGTCAATTGTCATCAGTCGGTTGTGGGTCATGGGGGAGGAGCAGGAGGGAGAGGTGGAGAAGGATGGGAGGAGGGGTAGGACTGGGATGAAGGGGAGGAGGAGGAACGTGTGGAGGAGGAGAATGAGGGAGAATGAAGGCGAGGAGGAGGATGGGAGGAGAATGAGTGCGTGGAGGAATAGGAGGAGGAGGAGTGGGAGGCTGGGACGAGAATGAGGGTGTGGAGGAGGAGTGGGAGGCTGGCAGGAGAATGATGGCGTGGAGGAGTAGGAGGAGGAGTGGGAGGAGAATGAGGGCGTGGATGAGGAGTGGCAGGCTGGGAGGAGAATGAGGGTGTGGAGGAGTAGGAGGCTGGGGGGGGGGGGAGAATGAGGGTGTGAAGGAGTGGGAGGCTAGGAGGAGAATGAGGGCGTGGAGGAGGAGTGGGAGGCTGCGAGGAGAATGAGGGTGTGGAGGAGTAGGAGGAGAAGTAGGAGTGGGAGGCTGGCAGGAGAATGAGGGCGTGGAGGAGTAGGAGGAGTGGGAAGCTGGGAGGAGAATGAGGGTGAGGACGAGGAGTAGGAGGAGTGGGAGGCTGGGAGGAGAATGAGGGCGTGGACGAGGAGGAGGAGGAGTGGGAGTGGGAGAATGAGTGGAGGAAGGGGTGAGGAGGAAGGGGTGAGGAGGAAGGGTGAGGTGGAGGAGGAGGAGCATGGCCAACAATGACGGCGGAAGTCAAGTATGCATGCGCATGATTTCTCGCCTAACTTGGTCAGAAATTTACTACATAACAAAGATGAGATGTTCATAGAATCATTATTTTCCTAGTCTATTTATATTTTGTTTGTAATTTAACACATATGCTCGGAAAGGAAATTTTATTAGCTATCAATTGATGTTGATTTTAATAATCTGTATAAGTTAGAAGTTACTTCCTTTTTATTTTATATGTAGATGATATTCCCTCCCATAGGAATATATCGGAAATCCACAAATATTCTAAGAAAATGTGAGCATCTGCCCACTTTGAACAGGAATTTATAACCTTAAGCTCTAAAATTAATAACACTGTGTCAGCAAGTATGGAGATCCAAGATTACGAATCTGTAAAGATTTTATTTTTGTGATAATGCTTTGTTACTTCCTTTTGCATTTGGTTGTTGGAAATCATATTCAAATAAGAAATATTTGTTGAAAACAGCAATATGATAGACACTTGCGAAAGCACGTCACGCTGCGGTGATTTCTTTACAACACCGACAATTACACTCTTTATAGATTCACGAGCACTACGGCGCTCCGACCCATCAGCGTTTATATTGGAGGTCGACGAACGTGTTTGGCGGACTGGTAGAAATAAATACATAAATCAACGAACGAACGAACGAAGGAAGGAAGGAATGGACGAACGGACGGAGGGAGTGACGGACAACGGATGGGCGGTTAGATGGAAAGGATGATCAGCAGACGAATGGGTTGATAGAAGCTAAGTCATGTTGACGTAATATCATTGTTTAGAGTGGGACTAATTTTACCTATCTATAAAGGGCACATTATGGAACTTCAGAGAGCCTCTATTAAAGATAGTATGTGGCATTTTGCATTTTGCGGTGAATGTTTTGGTGGCCACAAAATCGCGGATATTTAATGATGCGTGGTCTTATGACCACTTATCTTACAGAGCGGCCACGGCGTGAGCCTCTAAAATGGGTGTAATTTAGACAGTTTCTACTGTATACGTACACGAGGAGCCTGCTATTCGCTATCAATAAGAGGTGGGGAGGGTGTGAATAGGGTAACCCTTATTGCATTCGCATTTGACATCACCAGTAATCTCGCAATATAAGTTAGCTAATATATAAAATATCTTCCTGGGTAAGAAAACGGACAATTCTTAGTTTGAATGGAAAAGAGAAAAACTAACCTTTTTATCCCACAAATATTGTACTTTACAATATTTACGATGTAGGAATTTAGTTGCTGAATATTTTGATTTTAATTTGATTTAAAGGTGTCGAGTACATTGAAAGAAAAACCTATAGAAGAATTGAATTTAAAATATCGCACTTGTTACACAATATGAGATACCGAGATATCAAGGTTGAAAATGGTTACACGTTTATCGTCCTTGCCCAGATAGTATTCCTAGTAAGCCTAATACATGGTTGCCACTGCATAGCTAGCACTGGCGACACAAGAAATCATCCCTAAACTTGAAAGGTGTGAAAATGCTGTGTATGTCGTTACGGTACACTGGGTAGAGCTCGTAAAGTTCATTGTTCTTCTTCTTCTTCTTTTTCTTCTTCTTCTTCTTCTTCTTCTTCTTCTTCAGTATACTGTGGGAATCCAATTTGGATATCATTCCACAATGGTTGTGATGTCCAAGATGGATTAAAAATTTGGACACTATTAAAATCAGTTATTTACAGTTAAAAGCTCTTGGCATAAGGTATGTACTGGTTAGGAGATCCATCCCTTAAGACATGTTTTGAAGCTGTCAACCATTGTAGCTGCCACTGCATTGCTGGGAAGGCTGTTCCAGATTCGGATTGCTGTTGGAAAGAAGGAGTGAAGCTTTGTGTTCGTTCTGGAATATGGTACCATTAGTCTGTGATGTATTCTACTTTGACGATGGCAGTGGATGATCGGGTTTACTCTAGGATGGACCTCTACAAGGCTGTTTATGATTGTGTACATCATGATAGCCTTGGCTTGGTCCATCCACCATTGGAGTAGTTCAAGTCCTAGTTCCTCAACGAGAGCTGTGGTGCTTGAGGTCTGGCTGAAATCCCGATATATTCTGCGTGCCGATCGTCGCTGTACCATCTCAATGTCTCGTATGGATTCATTGTGATGAGGAGTCCATACAGTGGATGCATATTCTAACCTGGGACATACAAGTCCCTTGTAGCACAGTGTCTGTATTTTGGCCTGGCAGCTCTAAGTGTCTGTATACAAAGGCACTTGTCCGGTTGGCTTTGGCTGTGATGGATTGTATATGTTTTTTCCACACGAGGTCGTTTGTAAATGTCAGGCCGAGGTACTTGGCGTCACTCACAGGTTCCAAGGTGTAACCATGCAGTTGGTATTCTGTCTTGATTGGTTTCCTACGATTTATTATGGTTGGGCTGTTACACTTGCCTACACTAAATTCCATTTGCCAATCTTTCTCCCATTGTCCCAATTTATAGAGATCTGATTGTAAGCTGGTGGCGTCTGTCTGAGCATTTGCTTCCTTGTACAGTATCGTACCATCAGCGAGCATGCGCACTGTGGAGTTGATTCCTACAGATCACACAGATCGTTTATATAAATAAGAAACAGTGTTGGACCTGTAAGAGAGCAACGTGAAATTTTGCATATCAATTTTTTTATATTGAATTTTCGGAAGAGCGACCAGGAAGGAAAATTATCAATTCAAGATGGGACATCTAAATGCAATATTAAACGAGTTCTTTAAACTAATTTCAAATGGATTCAAGATTCAAAAGGTGTTTCTCCTAATACAAAGGATCTTTGAAGCTAAAACATTAAGGCCCACAGGAGTTGATACAATCAGCACATTCAGGGAAATGGCAGAATAAATAACAGACAAGTAATATTAAATTAATTTCATATCTTTATGTAGCCAAATCATTTTGGGGTTTTTTTCATTGCAAAGTACCATAATATAATACAGAAATATCTTCAATAAATTACAGTTTTAATTCAATGGCATCAGTACTAACTTCTATTATTTATATTATTTATGTCATCCGTCTGTCCCTCAACTGAAAATATGGGTCACATTGACCTTTGAATCAATTTCATAATTCAAGACTCCAACGTTTGAATGTGTAACTTGACGTGACTCGAATCTCTGGACAGATTACTAAACCTCAGCTTCTGATGACGTAAACTGACTTTAGAACTTTAGCCCAACATGACAAATTATTCGGAACTGACTCCAATGTTTCCTGAATGACTACATAAGACTGAATCAAATGCTTCCGAACCGACTCCCCAAGACTGACGCATAATGACCATACAAAAAAAATAAAAACAAAACATAGATTAAAAATCGTACAAGTTATGTAACACATATCTATGATTGTGTACGTATGTGAGACATGCATATACATCCATAGCTGATTACAACATGCCACATATTAGTGAAAACATATGACAATTTCTTCAGAAACAGGAACACTTAAGTTTCAAACATCTATTTAATCATTTTATCCAAATCACGTAAGTTCCATTGCATTACATAAAACAGTATCCATGCACGAATTATGATTGTATTTTTAATCAGATAGATTTTGCTTCATTTTAAACAAATTCTGACTACATTGGTTTAATTCATATCACAGAATCAATATCAATCAGAGTAAACAATATTCTTTTCTATACAAAACATTTTTCCATTTTACTACATCAGTATTCTTCAAGTTCCATAATAAGCATATCACCTCTGATCATATCGTGCCATCAAACAAATTCGCATAACCAAATATGAAAGCCGTCTACACTATCCGAATAGTGATGAAATCAATTAATGACAACTGACCTCAAAACAGGCAATCCTAAGTAAATTAATCAACACAACAGGAATCTGAAGTTCAATATGATTTTTTTTCAATCATTGAACGCTAATAACATACCAAAATCACCAGATTATCTATCCCATGCAATCAATTCATCCATACCTGAACCTAAATATCACACCATACATGAGTCTGAGTGTCCACATGTTTGTCACTAAATAAATCTAAGTGTAACGATATCTCTAAGTCCAAATAAATCTACACGTAATGGTAAGTCTACGTATACTTAAGTCTACATGCAACGGTAAGTCAAAGTCTAAGTAAGTTTACATGTAAAAAAGTCTAAGTCTAAGTAAGTCTACGTGTAACAGTAAGTCTAAGTAAATAAGTCTATGCATAACCGTAAGTCAACATCTAAATACGTCTACGTGTAATGGTAAGTCTACGAGTAACAAAAAGTCTAAGTCTAAGTAAGTCTACGTGTAACAGTAAGTCTAAGTAAGTTTTCGCATAACGGTAAGTCAAAATCTAAATAATTATACGTGTAATGGTAAGTCTAAGTCTAGGTAAGTCTAAGTAAGTCTACCAGTAACGAAAAGTCTAAGTAAGTCTATGTGTAACGGTATTCTAAGTAAGGCTACGTGTAACAGTAAGTCAAAGTCTAAGTAAGTCTATGTGTAACGGTAAGTCTAAATCTAACTAAGTCTACGTGTAACAGTAAGTCTAAGTAAATAAGTATATGTGTAATGGTAAGTCAAAATCTTAATAAGTCTACATGTAATTGTAAGCCTAAGTCTAAGTAAGTCTATGTACAACAGTAGGTAAAACTCTAAGTAAGTCTACATGCAATGGTAAGTCTAAGGCTAAGTAAGTCTACGTGTAACAGTAAGTCTAAGTAAGTCTATGTGTAATGGTAAGTCAAAGTGTAATGGTAAGTCTAAGTCTAAGTAAGTCTACGTGTAACAGTAAGTCTACATCTAAATAAGTCTACATGTAATGGTAAATCTAAGTCTACGTCTAACAGTAAGTCAAAGTCAGTCTATGTGCTATGGTAAGTCTAAGTCTAATTAAGTCTACGTGTAATGGTAAGTCAGAGTCTAAATAAGTCTATGTGTAATGGTAAGTATACGTGTAACGTTAAGTCTAAGTCTTAGTAAGTCTATATGTAACAACAAGTTTAAGTCTAAGTAATTCTATGTGCAACAGTAACTTTAAGTCCAAGTAAGTTTAGTGTTGGTATGTCCATGTGAGTGTAAGTGGATGTAGAAATAAAATGTACATATTAATAAAACTATCATAGCATGCCTATACATAAATAGACAGTATCACCTATATGTATATTGCACTATATGTATATTGCACTATTTGTCTGTAAGGAAACATATGGTCGTCGACCTCATGGTTAGAATGAAATGATATAGTGTGGATGGATTTTGAACACTGTTGAGTTCACATTACCCGTATTGTGAAATGAAATGACTTTGTCGAATTCCATGTAATGAAAATATATGAAATATACACATTTCTGGGACATATATAGACAAATTGAGCCTTCATTGTGAAAATGATTCCATTGAACTCAGCTTTATATATATATATATATATATATATATATATATATATATATATATATATATATATATATATATATATATATATATATATATATATATATATATATATATATAATTATATAATATATATATATACCTGTGCAAAAGTTAAGCACCACCCTATTTTTACGCACATGCGAGGGTATATTCATGTGCTATGAAGAAAGCAATAGCATAAACATGTATGTACCCATCCATCTTAGTGCAAGAGGTAATAATGCAACTAGAGGAATGCTGATTATGATGGTGGGGAAACACTGTATGTTTTTGTTTGAACTTGAAAACGAGGCCTGAATATGGTTACGTTGACACAACTGACAACTATTGCCCTACAGTTGACACACGTGGCTAGATTGTCATTAATGGTGTCTGAAAACGAAGTTTAACATCTGTGCACGAGTTTGAGACTGTCATTATTAATACCGGGTATATCCACCTTGTGCCTGGATGACGGCCTGGACACGACGTCTCATGCTGGTCACCAACCGACTGATACGCCATTGTGGTATTCGTTGCCATTCAAGATGGAGTGCGTCTGTTAATTCCTGTAGGTTCTGCACAGGAGGATCCCTCCTTCCCACCATGTTTCCCAGAATGTCCCAGATAATCTCAATAGGGTTCATGTCAGGGCTCCTTGCTGGCCATGGTAGGGTTTCGATGGCATTCTGGCGGAGGTATTCATGCACAGCTCTAGCACGATGTGGTCGGGCGTTGTCATCCATGAATATAGGGTGGGTTCCAGGTGCATGATTTACAAAATGAGGGACCACAACTCTATCCAGTATGGAATCTTGATATCTTTGTCCATTTAGTGTTCCAGGTACAGTCAACAGATCCAGCTTACAATCAAATGAGATGCACCCCCATATCATAACGGAACCTCCACCAAATGGAACTTCTTCCATGATGTTACGTTGGTCGTACGCCGTGCGTCTGGACCTCCATACACGAGTTCGACCATCTGTGGCATGAAGCAGGAACCGACTTTCATCGGACCAGTGTACCCGTCTCCAGGATCTCATGTTCCAGTGTCTTCTTTCGTTGCACCACCTCAGACGCTCCTCTTTGTGGTGTGCAGTGAGGAGAGGACGTCTGACAGGTCTCCTAGCTTTCATGCCAGCAGCATACAGTCTCCTTTTGACGGTAGACATTGACACTCTATTGCGCGTTTCCCATTGCTGGCTGAGCACTCTGCTGTTGGTGAATGGAGATCTCCTAACAAGGCGTACTAGGGCTCGATCATCACGGGCAGTAGTCTTCTTCGGTCTTCCAGATCTAGGCCTGTCCTTTACCTCGTTAGTTTGCCCATGTTTTGCAATCAAACGACTGATTACAGTATGGTTAATGTTCAGCTGTCTGTCAATCTCTCTGCATGACATACCAGTGGTATGCATGCCTATGATTTGCCATTTCACACGATCACTTAACCTTCGTCTTGCCATAGCGGTTCACAATCAAGAGCTAATTCTCTCTGTACAAATAAACCACGGTCATGAACACAAAATTCCTAATCTTGTCGCCTAAATCTGTATGTAATGTTCTACACCTCAAACTGGACTTTTACATAACTGAACACGTGTGCTGTTTCCCGCCACGCACGGACATCAAGCGGCGTGAAGTCATGCATGCATGTGCATTTCGTACTTGGAATTATGTCAGCTAACGCGGGGACAAAAAGTATGGCAGCCTAGTTGTACCATCATGTTTCTACGTTCTATTGTTTTTGCTGGTGCTTAACTTTTGCACAGGTGTATATATATATGTCCCAGAAATGTGTATATTTCATATATTTTCATTACATGGAATTCGACAAAGTCATTTCATTTCACAATACGGGTAATGTGAACTCAACAGTGTTCAAAATCCATCCACACTATATCATTTCATTCTAACCATGAGGTCGACGACCATATGTTTCCTTACAGACAAATTGAGCCTTCATTGTGAAAATGATTCCATTGAACTCAGCTTTTCCAGAAAACTGAATATTTTATGAATCATTTTACACCAATGAGCACTAAACTATCGCTGTCTCATTCTATGTTAAACCACTGTCCTACCATAAAAACGTTTCCCATAAAATAGTTGAAACATTTTGAAAACAATTTGACTGGAAGCCTTATCCTTCCAATTTTACACGCCTAAACCATGAGCAAATTGTTTAATAAAAATTATCAATTCTGACTTACCTTTTCAATAAATAGAACAAGATCTTTAATTAACCACTGTTCGACTGAAAATCATCATTTAAATGAAATCCAGACAAAATGTGACGAATTGCACATCCTATCCCTTTTGGCCAGTTTCCCACATTGAGTGAATCTTATAACAGATACATTATGCTACTTGTCTTACCCTGAAAACAAGGGTTTCAAAAACTCGGCGTCACTGTTCTCATTTCCACACAATTTCCATTACTGCCTCTCTTGCCGCACACCGTCATCATTTGATCTCATAATTTAAGACAGCGCCAGCTGCTACCGATCTATAGCATGACCTGCATAACTGATCCAAGATGGGCACCAAACCCATATTTCGACAGTTTCGAAAATAGCAAATCTGAGATCAGAATACCCAAAAACATATATAAAACCAATTTCAGCGTTAAAATCCATTAAATAAAAAAAACCAATATGGGCGCCAAACACACTATATTTTGATTGGTCCACCATGGCCATGTTTTTTGACGGATCAACTTCAACTTCCCTTGAACAAAGTTTAATCGCCCTTACTCCCTAACCATATCTGCCAAATTTCGCCCCGATCCCTTCAGCGGTTCTGGAGAAGTTGTTTTTGCTAAAACTAGGTCAAGCAAGATGGCCACCAAACCATGGGATCAATCAAGTTCCCTTGAACAAACTTTGTTCAGCTCTTGCCCTAGATCATATTTCATGGGGTTTGTTTCAATCCACCAAGCCGTTTCGGAGATTTTTAAAGACGTTTCTAAAAATCGGCCAAAATCCAAGATGGCCACCGGCCAAATTGGCTGATCGGCTTCGTTTGAACAAACTTGAATCTCTACACCCTAAGGATGCTTCCTGCCAAATATAATTGAAATCGGCCCAGCAGTTCTCGAGAAGACATTTTAAATTTCCTTTTGGCGGGAAAATGATCCAAGATGGCCGCCAAACCGTTTATCCGAGTTTTGAAAATTGCAAATTTGTGATCTGAACACCCAAAAACACATAAAACCAATTTCAGCCCCAAAATCCATCAAATAAAAATCCAATATGGCCACCAAACATGCTGTAATTTGATTGGCCAACTGCGGCTATGTTTTTGACGGATAAACTTCCCTTGAACAAACTTTAATGACCGTTAGTCCCTAGACATATCTGACAAATTTCGGCCCGATCGGCTTCATTTGAACAAACTTGGATCCCTTTGGATGCTCCCTGACAAATATAATTCAAATCGGCCCAGTGGTTCTTGAGAAGTCATTTAAAGGAAAAGTTGATGGATTGACGACGGATGGCCATACGACGGACGGTCGCCATGACATCAGCTCACTTGGCCATTCCGGCCAGGTGAGCTAATAACAGTATAACCTCGTCTTCCTAGATTTATGATTAACGGTTTCACCCGACCACCTGTATCGCGCCAATCAATGGAAGGCAGACAAGAATGGAATCTCAAATAACCACTCACCCGATCCTCACCAGGATTACCTCCCATTTCAATATTCATATTCGACAGCTATTCATTACCTATTAAAGGTGTGATCACGTTCGCACCTTTACAGACCCAAGACTGATCTTTGTAGAACGCTTGATGTTATCTTTCCCACTGAAGACATTTGACCTTCTACTACTAACTGTTGCGCTCTTTCCTTAAGGAAGTTTTCTACCCACATGGCTGTATGTTCTCTGATTCCGTAGTGTCAGAGTTTGACGAGAAGACGTTGGTGTGGGACTTTGTCGAAGGCTTTCGAAGTATGATGTCAGTTTGGCTTCCGGAATCAATAGTTGAGGCAAGGTCATCAACTGTCAGTATCAACTGTGTCTCGCACGAGCACTGTTTATGGAATCCATGCTGGGCATCAGAAAGTATGTTCTGTTTGTTGAGGTGATCGCTGATTCCACTTCTGACAATGTGCTCAATTATTTTGCAGCAGATGGATGTTATTGAAATTTGGCGGTAGTTTGCAGCTGTGCTATGATCTCCTTTTTGAAGATTGGTTGTACATATGCATGTTTCCATATGTCTCTAATTTCTCCAGTCTTCAATGGAGTGGTGTGGAGGAGGGTGAGGGCTGGTGCCAATTCTTCATCGAGAGTTTGGAGCAACCGAATGGAGATGTTGTCTGGTCCACGGACTTTCCTTGAGTTAAGGTTTTTCAGCAACTTGGTGACTCCCGGAACTGATACCTGGATACCTGGCATGGCTGGGTATGGACTGTTTCCGAGTGGAGGAATGTTGCTAAGGTCCTCCTCTGTGAAAACTGAGAAGAACTGGTCATTGTTGGGAATGCATCATCATGTAGGCCTAATGTTGTAATATAACATGCATCGTCATCAATCAACATCATCAACTATCATCATCGCTCATTATCATTAATCATCATCATCATCATCATAATCAATCAGCATCATATAACTTTGTAATGTAAATACATACCGCTATAGCTAAAAATATGTTTAGGTCGGCCGAGCTTTAAGGGTTAATTAGAATGGACATTTTAATTGTGTGTACAATCCCTTCCAGCCTGATCAATCTATTTCATTCTACATGCTGATTGAGCGGTTGATTGAGAGGAGGAGGAGTGTGAGTATGGGAGGAGGAATGGGTGAGGAGGACGAGGATGAAGAGGAGGGGAATAGGAAGGGAGGAGACTGAGGGCGAGGAGTAGGAGAGGAGGAGCAGGACGAGGAGCGTGCGGATGAGAGGAGGAAGGGTGAGGAGGAGGATGAAGAGGAGGGGAGTAGGAGGGGAGGAGAATGAGGGCGGGGAGGAGCAGGAGGATGTGATGAGGAGGAAGGGGTCAGGATGAGGGAGGAGGAGCATGAGGAGATGGAGGAGTGAGCGGATGGGAGGGGTGAGGAGGGTGGATGAGATGGATGGGGAGGGGAGGAGGAAGGGAGGACGAGGAGGAGCAGAATGGTGGGGGAGGGTCAGGGGGAGGAGGATGGCGAGGAGAGCGAGATGATATATGCGGAGTGGGTGGATGGGAGGCGGAGGAGGGTGAGGCGGTTTATGCGGAGTTGCCGAGGGTGGGATGGGGTGGGGGTTGGGGAGGGGTGGTGAGGAGGAGGAGTGGAGGGTGGTTTATGCGGAGTTGTTGAGGGTGGGAGGGAGTGGTGGGTGGGGGGGGCGTTGGGGGGGGGAGGGAGGGGGGTTAGATTGAAAAAAGATTATTACTATTGTAATTATGGTAATATTTGCAACCATGGTAATCTGGTAGTTTTGTAATTTATCCTATTGCCCACTCTACCCCACCGCACTACCATCCCTTAGCATACGTCCATACCATACTGCATTTTCTTATGTATGTTGGTGATGTTGACGACGACGATGGCTGCTACTGTTGCGCGGCGGCGACGATGATGACGACAACGATGGCTGCCACTGTTGCGCGGCGGCGACGATGATAACTACGACGATGGCTGCTACTGTTGCGCGGCGGCGACGATGATGACGACGACGATGGCTGTCACTGTTGTGCGGCGGCGACGATGATGACGACGACGATGGCTGCTACTGTTGCGCGGCGGCGGCGACGATGACGACGACGACGACGATTCATCATCATCATAATCATCATCATCAGCAGCGGCAGCAGCAAAACCACTACCACGACATACATATTCATAGGTAGCAAACTAAATAGTCATAGATATATTAATACCATACTTTATTTGTGTGGTCAACGCTAATTAATCTTACAAAATGGATAACTTTAATCGTTGCTAATGAACGATTGTAAAATTAACCATATACCCTAGCGTGTAGCGGGAATCTAATTTCGTAAACACGTTGAATGTAAACAACACAACATTGCTGATTTGGCAATTCTAATTAAATAAACATTGCCGTATTGGCCCCCCCCCCAAAAAAAAAAAATTGCCCTGCACGCACACGCACTCCCTGCATTGGTGGCTGAGTTATAGAATCTACTGGGTCTCGTCATTATCCAAATCCCCTTCAAAATTTGTCCTGCGTGCGCATACGGTAGCGATGTGTTCTGTAGCAAACAAATAACCAATTTGGACCGTTTGTAAACAGGCCATGAGTAGATTAGCATGAATAAATGCTATCTGGTGGCCAGTGTGATGGCCCTTTAGATCAACGAGTTCACGCCGAGTCATGTCAGCTTTCCACCTTCGAAAAGGCTTCAATCCCAAGTATGTCATAATCCATGCAAAGCTTTTGCCATATTTCCCATAAACAAGGGGCATGTATCGCTCACCTAGAACATAAGCTTTTCAACTAAAAATCCAATCGGCTGTTAATAGAACCCTAACGAGTTGATCAGCATTGTAACAAGAACACAGCAGCCATCAACTCAGCGGTCTCAGATATAACATTAACATCCATTAATGCTAAGATTGCTGAAATAAACATGCCATTTCTACAGCTATTATTAAAAAACAACAACGTTATGTTAGTACAAGAGCACTGGCTCCTTTAGTATAAAGCTCATACATTATCAAATGTCTATGACAACCCAGAATTTCTTATTAAATGTATTGATGATGATCAACCTATATCTCCCCTACAGCCAGCTAGAGGTTATGGCGGTACTGCCATCATATGGCGAGCCAGACTGAATAAATATATTAACAAGCTCCCAGATGGAAGTGTTTAAGTTGCTGCTATAGAAATCATAGCAACAGAAAGACCTATCTGCCTCATAAACCTATATGCCATCAAGAAAATTCTGGAGATATGTGAACTCCAAAAGATTAGTGAAAACTGGAATAGCAGAATTAAAGACAACCATAAAGGAGGGGGGGGAGGTAGCTAGTGACGACAAAGATAAAGCTGATGTCCTTGCAGAGTTCTTCACCGGCGTCTTTACGAAGGAACCGCCTGGAGACATGCCCAAATTGGAAGATAAACATATTCAGGAGGAGTTCCATGACAGAGTGTTCAACGAAGAAGAAATTTTAAAACTGCTAAAAGCGATAGTTAAGAACAAAGCTCCAGGACCTGATGGGAGCCATCCAAATGTTTTAAAAGAACTTAGTGATGTGCTGTATAAACCACTGACAATGATATTCAACAAGTCTCTGAAAGAGGGTGTGGTGCCTGAGGTCTGGAGAACTGAAAATGTTACAGCAATTTTTAAGAAAGGAAGCAAATCAGACCCAGGGAACTATAGACCTGTTAGCCTAATTGGTCAGGGTTGAGATTCTAACCCATATGGAAAGAAATGAACTATTCAGTAGCGCACAATTCGGATTCCTGTCCGGAAGGTCAACAAGCCTTCAACTGCTGAAAGTGATGGACGAATGGACACAAATACTGGACAAAGGGGTACGGTACACTGTGTACATGGATTTTATGAAAGCCTTTGATACCGTTCCCCATCAACGCCTACTCGGCAAACTATACAGCTATGGGATAAGCAGTCGGGTAGTAAAATGGATTAAAAGATTTTTAACTGACAGAACACAAAAGGTGGTTGTTAATGGAATAAGCTTGCGTGACAGAAGTGTGACAAGTGGGATCCCACAAGGCAGCATCCTGGGACCGATACTATTTGTCATTTACATAAAGGACTTGCCAGACTGTGTCAATGCAACAACGTTTCTCTTTGCAGATGACACAAAGATGTACAAAGAGACAAAGATATTTGAAGAGAAGGAAAAGCTACAAGATCTGGATTCCCTAAAAAGATGGATTGACACATGGTTACTGCGGTTTCACCCAAATAAATGCAAAGTTATGAAGGTACAGAGTGGAACAAAGAAGAGGAAAACACATATGAGTATTGTCTACAAAATCAGGATGGTGACTTGGTGACCCTAGAAAATGTCGCACAAGGAAAAAGATATAGGCGTCACAGTGGACAATAACTTGTCATTTAAGCAGCACATACAGTCACAGGTAAATAAGGCAAACTCAATAATGGGACTGATAAGGAGATCCTTCAGCTTCCTAGATGAAGGCATGTTCATCGGCCTTTTCAAAGCGCTGGTTAGACCTCACCTGCAATGTGCTGTACGTGTGTGTGTGTGGGGGGGGGGGGCGCACACCAAAAAGGACATAGCGACGATGGAAAATGTGCAGAGAAGAGCAACAAAATTGATTCACACACTGAAGGATCTAGAGTATCCTGATAGATTAAGAAAGCTAGGACTTCCATCACTGAAATATAGAAGACTAAGAGGAGATGTGATAGAGGTACTTAAAATACTGAATGGAATATATGATCCAAAAATTACCAAAAATATGCTAGAAATATCTAAAAGCAAGACAACAAGAGGACACAACTTAGGGCTAGAGAAAAAGAGGTGTCGGTTGGATCTACAGAAACTCATTCACAAATAGAGTAGTGGATATCTGGAACAGCCTACCAAGCATCTCTGTACTTGAAAATACATCAGAAATTAACAGCAATCTGGATGCTGATCTCTTATTGAAGCGACTCTCAGAGATCTTGTACTCCGCACCTGTTACTGCTAGTGGAAGGCCAAAAATACATAATAAGAGAAAATCCTCCAAAGGCATCAAGGTATGGAGTTCTGACATTGCCAGCGTTATTGGTAAGAGCAAGGTTTCGTGTGAAATATTGATTAAAGATGGCAGACCAACAGATCCAAGCAGTGAAACCAATATCTGCCGCAAACAAGCCAGCTCGGAGATGAGGATGTCAATACGGCTATCTATAAACCACAATAGAGCAAGACACTTGGAGGACCTTATGGATGCTGATGAATTTGACAACCACATTTTACAGGCTTATTTCTAAAGAAAGGGCCACTCCTACAAGGGGGATTGAGCAGATCATCCAAAATGACGTGATCCTGACAGAACCAGCTGATATCTTAGACAGCCTGAGTCAACACATCAGTCCCTAAGCCTTGTCAACTTTGACATCATAGCTCTCGAGGATATTTGTAAAACACAAACAGCTACCCCCCCCCCCCCCCCCACACTGTACCTCACCAAATGACGAGATTCGTAATATAATCTCTGGATTGAAACCCAACAAAGCTGCCGATTATGCGGGATTTCATCAAAACACCTTAAGCGTGTTCCACGTGTGGTAATCAAACTTGTCTCTTCTCATGAGGTATTAGTTAGTTGGTTTATTGGCCGCTTACACCGAGATGTATTTGAGCCATGACTCAATCTGAGAGGTGCTTCCCCGAAGGGTTGCGATGCTTCCCCGAAGGGTTGCTAAAACAATTGTTAAAACTGAAAAAAGTCGAAAAATTAAGTTGTTGCTGGGAGTGTGTTGCCTGATGTTACCTAATGTATTGTAGTTGGCTGGTGTCTATGTTGTATGCAGTGTTTAGGAGGGGGTGGAGGGGGAATCACTTTATTTTTCACGGTGTTGGGGTGGGGCTGGAGGGCAGTCTGTAAAATAAAATCTCAAGATCAGAAATCAGGACAATTTCAAAATAAAAAATATTATGATGAAAATGAATGATAATACTATCAACTGAGAAGAAATAAATTAACATAATGGTATGTGATTAACTGAATAAGAAACGGGAAGAATAAACTAAAGATCTAGTGTGTGCAGAAATGAGGACCTGAGTTACTAACTTAGAATTATAACCTGTTGCCGTTTGAAATGATAAGTTGATTGAGTGTTGCTGTTTAGGTATTGATGGGCCTAGTCATTGTCCGTCATCAGTCAAGGCGCAGGCTGCGAAGAAGGCTGTTCTCTTATATTTGTGCAGATTGGTTGTGAAGGAGAGCTTCAGCATTTACACCGACAGGGATGGTGATCTCTCGAGCAAGGCCATGTCGATCGTAAAGGTGTGGATCTGCTGGATTTCATCAGGCATGGAAGGCAGTTTTCCCCCAGTCTCCAATCGTCAGGGTTACACATCTCGTCTCCATCTCAGTTCGTTCGCCGAGTCTTCCCCACGTCAGACACAATCAGGCAGCACGTCTTTCAGCAGATGGACCGACCACTCATCGACTACACTCGACCAACAGCATCCTTTTAGGGCGGATTTGGCAAATCTGCCTAATTTTTTATGTTACCCTTGTCCGTATGTGGCTATACACAAAAATGTGCCTCTTTTTAGGTAGGTGTGTGTATACCCACATACAAACAAAAGTTGTTTTGACGGCTCATGGGCAGGGTCAATGGGCTTTGGCCCATTGGCCAAAGATTTCCATATCTATCCTGCCCCTGCACCTTTACATGTGTCAAACGTGTCCGAAAGCCTATCAAAAGTGTCACTTTCTGAGGGATTCCAACCTCAGTCCATGAGTTCTTTAACGTCCGATTTGCTTCAATGCTAATCAGACGGGACCAACTTCTTTACGTCCCTTCCGAAGGACGGTTAGTAGTTATTTTAGTATTGTTTTTATTATCTGTCCTTAGTGCAGTCAGACTTACATTTTTACACTGTATTTTCTGTATATGGTAGATGTTTTCTTGGCTTCTTTTCTGTCCTATTGGGATGGCAGGCGTAGCGAGATCGTGCAGTCCCTTCCGCATGTAATGTGTTGTTATGAATAGGGGGTCACGTGGCTTTTGTACACAGGGTGCATAGTATTACCACTGGCAAATGAATGCCCGACCTCTACATGCACAACAGTATAATCGTTGTCACGTCCCTTTTCAGTTTTCTTCTTTCGTGGTTGGTCTAGGGGGTCTGGCTTTTGTACGCAGAGCGCATAGTATTACCATTGGCAACTGAATGCCTGACCTCTTTGTGAACAGCAGTAAAATCGCTGTCACAACCCCTTATCTGTTAGCTTGGTCGTAGTGCTTTCCGTATATTATTAAATCAGGATATGTACCAGCAGCCATGAAGCAAGGTGTCCTGACAAATGTTCCAAAGAAAGGAAAGATACCAGGTTGCCAACTAACCACAGAGGAATTACAGTTTTATCAATTATGGGAAAGATTCTTGAGAAAGTAATACTCAACAAAAGCCATACATAATAGCAAACTATCTGTTTTCCAAAGAGGCTTCACTGAAAACTCCTCTTCAGTTAACACTGCATTGATAATTACAGAAACACAAAATGAAGCAAAGGACAACAGCGAACAGTTATTGCTTGTAACACTTGATGCATGTAAAGCCTTTGATGTGGTATGGCACACCTCACTTTTAAGGATAATCTACAATCTGGGAGTAACTGGGTCATTGTGGACTACAACTAAGGAGATATATTCAGGTGTGCAGACAGCCGTCAAAGTACAGAGCAATTTAGCCAGTACTTACGATGTGCACCAAAGAGTACGGAAAGGAGGGATCTTATCAACCATCTATTATAAACTGTTTAACAACAAGCTCCTATGCATGTTGGAAGATGTAAATATTGGCGCTAAGATAGGTCATATCAACTGTAATGCGCCAAACTGCACAAATGATATTGCGATCCTAGCTCGTGATACGCATCACCTTCAGTAGTTACTTAACATTGTGGATAGTTACACCAAAGAAGAGATATCTCATTAACCCTAAAAATATGCAGTCGAGTCTCTCAACAAGTCTAATAAATGAATCCATAACACTAGGTTGTGACACCATTAACATATCCGATAGTGAAACTCACATAAGAATTGGGCAATCAAGCCTTAGTAGAGGGAATGCTGAAAGGCGGATAAACTCAACATGTAGGGCACTTTACTCCATGATGGATACTGGCCTACATGGGATTGGTGGATTATCTCCGCTTGTATCTAGTCACATCTGGGAGATTTACCGTCTCCCCCGGCTTCTATACAATATCTCCCAACTAGCACAGCATCTGTAGCAGACCTGCGCCTATTGGGGATAAGGCCAATACAGGCAGGAAGCTAATTCTTCTCTACAGCATCTTTGCAGACAAGAATACCATAGAATACCAAATTGGTGCAGCAAGTAGCTGTAGGGACATTAACAGCTGGTTTATTGAATGCCACAGTATTATGCACAAATACAACTTCGCCAGCATATATGAACTTCTCCGAAACACTCCCCCGAAAGAGGAATGGAAGACTACTGTGTAATCAAATTAATACCACAGTTTGGATGCAATGGAGAGATGAGTACTCAAATAAAACCATGATGAATTTTCTAAATATTGACTCCTGTGCTGTTGGTTCCGTACACCATTGCCGGAGCTCGGTTGACAATAATGTCAGAGATGCCAGACATGCCGCTATGAAAACTAAACTACTTATAGAAACGTATATACTCGTCAAACCAAGCCCGCTTCAATCAGATTGAGGCTCCTGAAGACAGGGTTCATTTTCTTGTGATCTACAACGAAACTGATGTCTGTAGGAAGCCATACATAGCTAATATCCTGAGAATACTGAAGGAAGAAAACAACCAGGACCAAGTGAATGATCCTGAAATAGTAGCCCAACTAATCCTTGACCATGAAAAACTGCCACAACTGCCAGATATACAGTAACCACCACGAAACTCTATACAAATTGCTATAATCACCCGTTTCCTCTGCTATGCTATACACCTTGCGAGATGCGAAACATTAAGATTACCTGCAAGGTCATCATCTGCTAGTTTACACTTGTACAAAATCGAAATTAACCGACTGTATATATTGCACAGACTCGTACACATACTCACAAATAAGTTGGTTGTCCAGAACTAACACTAGGCGCCGAGAACCGTGTTATATATCGTGTCTCCACATATTCAGCTACAAATATTGTGACGACTCCATCTATAATTACTGTATTCTGCGGCTGTAGTAGTAGTAGTAGTAGTAGTAGTAGTAGTAGTAGTAGTAGTAGTAGTAGTAGTAGTAGTAGTAGTAGAAACATCATACAGCTGCAATCAGTCCTTCTTCGCTTGTGTCCACTGTATCTTGTCCTCAGCCAAAATCCTTAGCTTCCGCAGGTCCATTCTTGATTTGTGTGTACCGAGTCCTGCTTTCTTGAGGTCACCTCGTAGAACTCTTAGCAGATTGATGCAATGATGTCCTCTCCTGGCTTTGTATTTGTTGGCTCTGAGTAGGGCGAATTCCAAGGCTCTCTGTGCTCGTGTGTCTTCTTGCATCCTTAGCACATGGCCAAACATGGACCATCTTTGCTGGTCGACTGACAGACAGTGGCGACGTATTATATATCTTGTATAGTGCATCATTGGAAATTATGCTGTCTGACCATCAGTATCCAGTGATGGTGCATAGGTGTTTGCGGTGGCAGGCATTGAGTTTGTCTAGAGCTGCCTTTGGAGCTGCCCAGCTGTTACAGTTATACAGCATCAAGGATACGCAGGTTGCAATGTATAAACATAGTCTTTTTATCAAGAGCATCTTTGATCTACGAATACATAGCTTCCAGAAGGACTGGAAAGCTATGTTCCCCATGATGCAGCATGCAGCAATGTAAGCAGTACTCCAAAACAGTGAGCCCAGGATTTTATTTTTCCTCCATGGTTCACCGCCACGAAGTGGATCGTCATTTTCTTTAGTTTCATGCTTTGTAGATAGATAGGTATATATGGGTGAACTCTGTTTTGGATTCATTCATAGAGATTCTCACTTTTTAGTTTGCTTGCAGCTATTGGGAGTTCGTCAAGGGATTTCTTTTCCTCGTCTATGAAGTCCACATTGGCGGCATATTCCATCTCCAGCGGCATACCCAATATTGACACATGGGGGGGGGGGGGGGGGGTGTTTGAGCACTTAATTGTGTCACAGGCTCGTGACATGTCAATGCCCATTTTGGGGAAATCGCAGTGTTTAGATATGACTACCGACACAAGCATGTGTTGAGCCCATAAAATGTCTGCGCAGCTGCGTCCAGTTATCGATCTTCATATCCATATCTCTCTACTGTGGATTCGAGGGGGTTAGTCAATCAAGACTGGATTTCCTACAAGAAGAAAAAGAAGATTTCCGCTAAAGCATTAGAGCAATCAAATTCCCTTGAACAAATTTGATCCAGCTGTGCACAAATTGGATCTCTATGACATAAGGATGCTTTCTGCCAAATATACTTGAAATTTGCCCAGTGGTTCTCGAAGACATTAAAAAATTTCTGTTGCTTTATTATGGAAGCCTTTGGCGAGAAAATGATCCAGGATGGCCGCCAAACCGTTTATCCGAAACGTTTGAAAATGGCAAATTTGAAATCAGAATACCAGAAAAGCCTATATTTCAAACCAATTTTAGCTTCAAAATCCATGAAAAAAATCCAATATGGTCGCCAAGCATAATCATATCTCCCAAATTTAAGCCCGATCCGTTCATTAGTTCTGGAGAATTGGTTTCATCCAAGATGGCTGCCAAACTGTTTAGCCAATTCAGTTCCCTTGAACAAACTTGGTTCAGCTCTTGCCCTAAATGATATTTCATGAGGTTTAAATCTATCCTCCATGCAGTGTCAGAGATTTTTAGACGTTTCTAAAAATCAGTCAAAATCCAATCAGCTTTCTAAGGATGCTTTCTGCCAAATATAATTGAAATCGGCCCAGTGGTTCTTGAGAAGCCATATAAAGGAAACGGTGATGGATGAACAGACAGCAGTAGGACGGTCACCAAAGCATAAGCTCAGATGGCCATTAAGGCAACATGAGCTAATAAAATTAGCTAGCGCCTAGTCAAAATGGACGCAACACACATATTTGACATTAGTTACCAGTAATGATTGTTCTCTCACTTCCAAAGGGCGTAACAGAGATTTGTGACTAGATCATTGACACAAGCAATCAAAACTAATTGCTCTCTTCTTATTTCCAAAGGACATAACAGAGATTTGTGACTAGACCATTGACACTAGCAACCAGTACTAAGTGTTCACTTCTTATTTCCATAGACCGTAACAGAGATTTGTGATGACCATTGACATTAGCAATCAGTACTAATTGTTCTCTTCTTATTTCTAAAGGACGTAACAGCAATTTGTGACTAGATCATTGCACTGACATTAGCAACCAGTACTAATTGTTCACTTCTTATTTCCAAAGGACATAACAGATTCGTGACTAGATCATTGCAGACATTAGTAATCAGTACTAATTGGTCTCTTCTTATTTCCTATTGACTAGACCATTGACACTAGCAACCAGTAATAAGTGTTCACTTCTTATTTCCATAGACCGTAACAGATATTTGTGAGTAGACCAGTGACACTAGCAATCAGTACTAATTGGTCTCTTCTTATTTCCTATTGACTAGATCATTGACACTAGCAACAAGTACGAATTGTTCACTTCTTATTTCCAAAGACTGTAACCGAGATTTGTGACAACCATTGACACTAGCAATCAGTACTAATTGTTCTCTTCTTATTTCTAAAGGACGTAACAGCGATGTGTGACTAGATCATTACACTAACATTAGCAACCAGTACTAATTGTTGACTTCTTATTTCCAAAGGACGTAACAGAGATTTGTGACTAGATCATTACACTAACATTAGCAACCAGTACTAATTGTTCACTTCTTATTTCCAAAGGACGTAACAGAGATTTGTGACTAGACCATTGGCACTAGCAACCAGTACTAAGTGTTCACTTCTTATTTCAATAGACCGTAACAGAGATTTGTGATGACCATTGACACTAGCAATCAGTACTAATTGTTCTCTTCTTATTTCTAAAGGATGCAACATCGATTTGTGACTAGATCATTGCACTGACATTAGCAACCAGTACTAATTGTTCACTTCTTATTTCCAAAGGGCATAACAGAGATTTGTGACTAGACCATTGATACTAGCAACCAGTACTACTTGTTCTCTTCTTATTTCCATAGACCGTAACAGAGATTTGTGATGACCATTGACACTAGCAATCAGTACTAATTGTTCTCTTCTTATTTCTAAAGGACGTAACAGCGATTTGTGACTAGATCATTGCACTGACATTAGCAACCAGTACTAATTGTTCACTTCTTATTTCCAAAGGACATAACAGATTCGTTACTAGATCATTGCAGACATTAGCAACCAGTACTAATTGTTCACTTCTTATTTCCAAAGGGCGGAACAGAGATTTGTGACTAGACCATTGACATGAGCAACTAGTAATAATTGTTCTCTTCTTATTTCCAAAAGATGTTTACAGAGATTTGCGACTAGATCATTGACACAAGCAACCAGTACTAATTGTTCTCACCTTATTTCCAAAGGGCGTAACAGAGATTTGCAACTAGATGATTGACACTAGCAACCAGTACTAATTGTTCACTTCTTATTTCCAAAGGACGTAACAGAGATTTGTGACTAGATCATTACACTAACATTAGCAACCAGTACTAATTGTTCACTTCTTATTTCCAAAGGACGTAACAGCGATTTGTGACTAGATCATTACACTAACATTAGCAACCAGTACTAATTGTTCACTTCTTATTTCCAAAGGACGTAACAGAGATTTGTGACTAGACCATTGGCACTAGCAACCAGTACTAAGTGTTCACTTCTTATTTCCAAAGGACATAACAGATTCGTTACTAGATCATTGCAGACATTAGCAACCAGTACTAATTGTTCACTTCTTATTTCCAAAGGGCATAACAGAGATTTGTGACTAGACCATTGATACTAGCAACCAGTACTACTTGTTCTCTTATTTCCATAGACCGTAACAGAGATTTGTGATGACCATTGACACTAGCAATCAGTACTAATTGTTCTCTTCTTATTTCTAAAGGACGTAACAGTGATTTGTGACTAGATCATTGCACTGACATTAGCAACCAGTACTAATTGTTCACTTCTTATTTCCAAAGGACATGACAGATTCGTTACTAGATCATTGCAGACATTAGCAACCAGTACTAATTGTTCACTTCTTATCTCCAAAGGGCATAACAGAGATTTGTGACTAGACCACTGATACTAGCAACCAGTACTACTTGTTCTCTTCTTATTTCCAAAGGGCGGAACAGAGATTTGTGACTAGACCATTGACATGAGCAACTAGTAATAATTCTCTTCTTATTTCCAAAAGATGATTACAGAGATTTGCGACTAGATCATTGACACAAGCAACCAGTACTAATTGTTCTCTTCTTATTTCCAAAGGGTGTAACAGAGATTTATGACGAGACCATTGATACTAGAAATCAGTACTAATTGTTTTCTTCTTATTTCCAAAGGACGTAACAGAGATTTGCAACTAGATGATTGACACTAGCAACCAGTACTAATTGTTCTCTTCTTATTTCCAAAGGACCTAACACAGATTTGCCACTAGACCACTGACACTAGCAACCAGTACTAATTGTTCACTTCTTATTTCCAAAGGACATAACAGATTCGTGACTAGATCATTGCAGACATTAGTAATCAGTACTAATTGGTCTCTTCTTATTTCCTATTGACTAGACCATTGACACTAGCAACCAGTAATAAGTGTTCACTTCTTATTTCCATAGACCGTAACAGATATTTGTGAGTAGACCAGTGACACTAGCAATCAGTACTAATTGGTCTCTTCTTATTTCCTATTGACTAGATCATTGACACTAGCAACAAGTACGAATTGTTCACTTCTTATTTCCAAAGACTGTAACCGAGATTTGTGACAACCATTGACACTAGCAATCAGTACTAATTGTTCTCTTCTTATTTCTAAAGGACGTAACAGCGATGTGTGACTAGATCATTACACTAACATTAGCAACCAGTACTAATTGTTGACTTCTTATTTCCAAAGGACGTAACAGAGATTTGTGACTAGATCATTACACTAACATTAGCAACCAGTACTAATTGTTCACTTCTTATTTCCAAAGGACGTCACAGAGATTTGTGACTAGACCATTGGCACTAGCAACCAGTACTAAGTGTTCACTTCTTATTTCAATAGACCGTAACAGAGATTTGTGATGACCATTGACACTAGCAATCAGTACTAATTGTTCTCTTCTTATTTCTAAAGGATGCAACATCGATTTGTGACTAGATCATTGCACTGACATTAGCAACCAGTACTAATTGTTCACTTCTTATTTCCAAAGGGCATAACAGAGATTTGTGACTAGACCATTGATACTAGCAACCAGTACTACTTGTTCTCTTCTTATTTCCATAGACCGTAACAGAGATTTGTGATGACCATTGACACTAGCAATCAGTACTAATTGTTTTCTTCTTATTTCCAAAGGACGTAACAGAGATTTGCAACTAGATGATTGACACTAGCAACCAGTACTAATTGTTCTCTTCTTATTTCCAAAGGACCTAACACAGATTTGCCACTAGACCACTGACACTAGCAACCAGTACTAATTGTTCACTTCTTATTTCCAAAGGACATAACAGATTCGTGACTAGATCATTGCAGACATTAGTAATCAGTACTAATTGGTCTCTTCTTATTTCCTATTGACTAGACCATTGACACTAGCAACCAGTAATAAGTGTTCACTTCTTATTTCCATAGACCGTAACAGATATTTGTGAGTAGACCAGTGACACTAGCAATCAGTACTAATTGGTCTCTTCTTATTTCCTATTGACTAGATCATTGACACTAGCAACAAGTACGAATTGTTCACTTCTTATTTCCAAAGACTGTAACCGAGATTTGTGACAACCATTGACACTAGCAATCAGTACTAATTGTTCTCTTCTTATTTCTAAAGGACGTAACAGCGATGTGTGACTAGATCATTACACTAACATTAGCAACCAGTACTAATTGTTGACTTCTTATTTCCAAAGGACGTAACAGAGATTTGTGACTAGATCATTACACTAACATTAGCAACCAGTACTAATTGTTCACTTCTTATTTCCAAAGGACGTAACAGAGATTTGTGACTAGACCATTGGCACTAGCAACCAGTACTAAGTGTTCACTTCTTATTTCAATAGACCGTAACAGAGATTTGTGATGACCATTGACACTAGCAATCAGTACTAATTGTTCTCTTCTTATTTCTAAAGGATGCAACATCGATTTGTGACTAGATCATTGCACTGACATTAGCAACCAGTACTAATTGTTCACTTCTTATTTCCAAAGGGCGTAACAGAGATTTGTGACTAGACCATTGATACTAGCAACCAGTACTACTTGTTCTCTTCTTATTTCCATAGACCGTAACAGAGATTTGTGATGACCATTGACATTAGCAATCAGTACTAATTGTTCTCTTCTTATTTCTAAAGGACGTAACAGCGATTTGTGACTAGATCATTGCACTGACATTAGCAACCAGTACTAATTGTTCACTTCTTATTTCTAAAGGACATAACAGATTCGTTACTAGATCATTGCAGACATTAGCAACCAGTACTAATTGTTCACTTCTTATTTCCAAAGGGCGGAACAGAGATTTGTGACTAGACCATTGACATGAGCAACTAGTAATAATTGTTCTCTTCTTATTTCCAAAAGATGTTTACAGAGATTTGCGACTAGATCATTGACACAAGCAACCAGTACTAATTGTTCTCTTCTTATTTCCAAAGGGCGTAACAGAGATTTGCAACTAGATGATTGACACTAGCAACCAGTACTAATTGTTCACTTCTTATTTCCAAAGGACGTAACAGAGATTTGTGACTAGATCATTACACTAACATTAGCAACCAGTACTAATTGTTCACTTCTTATTTCCAAAGGACGTAACAGAGATTTGTGACTAGACCATTGGCACTAGCAACCAGTACTAAGTGTTCACTTCTTATTTCCAAAGGACATAACAGATTCGTTACTAGATCATTGCAGACATTAGCAACCAGTACTAATTGTTCACTTCTTATTTCCAAAGGGCATAACAGAGATTTGTGACTAGACCATTGATACTAGCAACCAGTACTAATTGTTCTCTTATTTCCATAGACCGTAACAGAGATTTGTGATGACCATTGACACTAGCAATCAGTACTAATTGTTCTCTTCTTATTTCTAAAGGACGTAACAGCGATTTGTGACTAGATCATTGCACTGACATTAGCAACCAGTACTAATTGTTCACTTCTTATTTCCAAAGGGCATAACAGAGATTTGTGACTAGACCACTGATACTAGCAACCAGTACTACTTGTTCTCTTCTTATTTCCAAAGGGCGGAACAGAGATTTGTGACTAGACCATTGACATGTGCAACTAGTAATAATTCTCTTCTTATTTCCAAAAGATGATTACAGAGATTTGCGACTAGATCATTGACACAAGCAACCAGTACTAATTGTTCTCTTCTTATTTCCAAAGGGCGTAACAGAGATTTATGACGAGACCATTGATACTAGCAATCAGTACTAATTGTTTTCTTCTTATTTCCAAAGGACGTAACAGAGATTTGCAACTAGATAATTGACACTAGCAACCAGTACTAATTGTTCTCCTTATTTCCAAAGGACCTAACACAGATTTGCCACTAGACCACTGACACTAGCAACCAGTACTAATTGGGCTCTTCTTATTTCCAAAGGACGTAACAGATTTGTGACTAGATCATTGACACCAGCAACACATACAAATTGTTCTCTTCTTATTTCCAAAGGATGTAACAGAGATTTGTGACTCGACCATTGACACTAGCAACTAGTAGTAATTGTTCTCCTCTCATTTACAAATCAGATCTGTCAGTGACGTAGGTGCCACCACATTCACAATAACATATCATAACTCTGTCATAAAGCTGGAAGAGTCTGTCAAGTTTACAAATTTTATGTCTTTGACAGGTTTACAATTTAATAAACATTCAACAGCATCCAGTTAAATTAGTTTCAAAATATTCAACAGGTTATCTTGAAATTGTGATTCTGGAAAATCAGGGTTTAATGTATATAAATTGATTCCAGTACGTGGAAAGGGTTTTGAAGGTGGGGGGGGGGGGTGAAGCTTAGCTAAGAATGGGCGAGGCATAGCTAGGAATGGGCGGAGCTTAGCTAGGAATGGGCGGGTCATCGCTAGAAACGGATCGCTCCACTGTAATTTACAAAGGATGCAACACAGATATTAGTGACTAGAGGCATTTATTGACCTGATCAGCATCATTATACAGTGTAACAATTACAAACAATATTTTCAAAGCTACAATCCATTGTAATGGTGATAGTTAAAGCACATGTTTAACAACAAGTTTAAACCTATAACTCTCAAATTTCTTCAAGAAAATTTCAATATTCTCATAGAAAATGTCCATTTGCAGACCAGGAGAAGACTATTTTTGACAATTTACCACTGAAATGACTGGCTCGGTTATCGAGCCAGTCATTGCAGTGGTAAAATTGTCAAAAATAGTCTTCTCCACATCTGCAAATGAACACTTCTTAAGACCACTGCAGAAGCCGTTTTTGGCTGACATCAGGGTTAAATGGTTAACCATTCAGTCTGGCAGATGAGCGACAACGTAGATTTAACAAATATTTTGCTGAACTGTCTGCCTGCTGTATTTATGCAGACTAGATTTTCAATGGAGCTTAGCTTTAGATTTTGCTGAATATTTTGAAAACAGTTTGACTGAAAGTTGTTGCTTGCTAAGCCACCAACAACATGCAGACAAATTTTCAAAACATTTAGCAAAATTCAGAGTTATTGCACAAGTTCATTGTGTAAACATCTTTAAAACTGTCTTAATAAAATTAAATATTTAATATTTAAAATATTTAAATGCATTTTGATAAAAGCACCAAATTAATTTGGTAGTAAAAGCAGGCATAACTTTATGGCAGTAATAAAAATTACAAATATATCATCATTGTATGAATTGTGTGGGAGGCTGTACTGACATAACCCTACAATGGCCAAGCCTGTCAAAACCCACTTCCCTGTTTTTTCTGAGAAATATCCATTTGCAAACCAAGAAGACTATTGTTTAAACATTACCAAATGGAATGACTAGCTTGATAACAGAACCAGCAATTATAGTGTTAAATATTTTAAAATATCCCCTTGGCCTGCAAATGGATATTTACAAAATAAATTTTTTTTATTTGTGGATCAATTTTGACCATAAAGCTGACAAAACCAGTCTCTGCAGTGGTCTTGAGGAATGTTACTTAATATTACTTTCAAAAATAGTCTTTTCATGGCCCTCAAATGGACATTTAAAAAAAGAAAATGTTTAAAGTTTGTTGACCAGTCATGACCATTAAAGGGTTAAATTCAATTCATGTTTGTTTTCGTAAACTGATCATTAACCCTTACCACTCCGAAGTCAAAATTTAAATTTTCAAATTAAATTAAAAGATGAACTGGCGTTAATTTTTCAAGAGATTTGGTGGAAGATGGTGCTGTCGTAGACAGCAACATCGTCCACCAAAATTGTTGAAAAATGTACACCAGTTTCTCTGCTAATTGACACAGTAAAATATAGAATGTTGATATCGGAGTGGTAAGGGTTATGGAGTCTAGATAAGGAAACGTTGAACTAAATGGGGTTATCATTCACCGGCGAATATAAGCAGATATGCTCTGCAGTTTGAGAGATTCTCATTCAACAAACAAATCTTTATGTGACCTTTAACCCCCTAATGGAGGGACCTGATCTGTCACTCATGTATATGATCTATCACTCATGTATATGATATACCTTTCCAGAGTATCCATCTATCATTTGATGTCATAATCAGCTAAGTGACGTGTAGGATGACGACATAATCATTACGTCATAAATGATTCTATTTGGCCTGTCTTAACACTGTAACACTCATATCAGCCAAAACCTGCTTCTGCAGTGGTCTTGAGAAATGTCCATTTGCAGACCAAGAGAAGACTATTTTTGAAAATTTATCACTGGAATGGTCTTCTCTTGGTCTGCAAACGGATATTTTTGATGAGAAAATTGAAATTTTCTTGAATAAATTCAAGGGTTAAAGGGTTAATAGCTCGACACGTTGTACGAATTGTATGTCTCTACTATTTAATAAACATGCTGTTGAATATTTTGAAACTAATTTGACTGGACCCCAGTAAAATTAGTTCCAAAATATTTAATACCTTACCTGTATAGATTTCTGGAAATTGATAGTCAGGGAGTTCAGAGGTTGATCGATCCCAACACTAGCGAGGTGTGGGTGGAGCTTAGCTGGAGATGGGCCGGGCATAGCTAAAAATGGCAAAGGTTTGTTACTTCATGTGGCGGCTCAGATCACAATATACTGCCGCCAAGTAGGCGTGCGCGATTACGTGATTAAATCGAAAATCGCGCTTATGTTTTAAATTGTGAATTTATATGATTAAAATTAAAAAATCAAATAATCGTGTCTATTTTCGATTGCATAAAATATTTTAAAAACTAACTTTCAATTACTTTTTAATGCGATCGGTCATGATAAATGACACTTTGCTTAGTGAATGTATGTATGTCCATTTGCAGGGCAAGACAAGACTATTTTTGAAAATATTTTACTGGAATGCCTGGCTCGAGAATCGAGCCTGGCATTCCAGTGACACATTTTCAAAAATAGTCTTCTCTTGCCCTGCAAATGGACTTTTCTAAACACCATTGCAGTTTCGTCATTAATATTCTTTTGTTGTCTTGGTAATTTGTATCCAAGCTGATTAATACAGTAATCACGATTATTTTTTAATAATCGATTGGGATCACTCAATGCAATAATCGCACAAGCCTACCGCCAAGTCTAACTCCATCATGAACATTGTAGTCTGCCAAATGAACGAATTGTATGTCCAGATTTTCTATTTAATAAACATTGTTAAACATTTTGAAGTTAATTTGACTGGCCGCTTATGGCAGCAATAGCACCCAGTCAAATTAGTTTTAAAATATTCAAAATCTTACCTGTATAGCCATTGTGAATTTACGTTTCTGGGAATTCAGGGTTCAAAGTATATAGCTTGATTCCAACATGTGAAAAAAGCGGGCAGAGCTGAGCTAGAACTGGGCGGGGCATAGCTAGAACTGGGCGGGGCATAGCTAGAAATGGGCGAGGGATAGCTAGAAATGGGAGATGCATAGCTAGAAACGGGCGCGGCATAGCTAGAAATGGGCGGCGCATAGCTAGAAATGGCAGGGCATAGTTAGAAATGGGTGGATCATAGCTAGAAATGGATGGGGTATAGCTACAAATGGGTGGGTTATAGCCAGAAATAGGTGGATCATAGCTAGAAATGGGTGGATCATAGCTAGAAATGGGTGGAGCATAGCTAGAAATGGGTGGAGCATAGCTAGAAATGGATTTCTCTATTTTCAAGGAGTCTTTGCAATGCTGAATTTCTGCAGACGTTGTTTTCCACGGGGTGTAAGTCTGGAAATGCTGATAATTTTGAAATTAATTTGACTGAAAGTTGTTGGTCGCTAAGCCACCAACAACTGTCAGTCAAATTGTTTTTAATCTATTCAGCAGGTCCAGAGTTATTGCCAATTAAATTCATTGGCTGGTTGCTTGATAATTAGGGAACTCTTTTCTTTTCTTCACATCCGCGGAGAAACACGTTATTGGAATTCCATTGGTCAAATCTTCCTTGACCAACAAAATTCTCAGAAGATATTCTCATTTTAAACAATGCTCATAATACTGAGTAATATATAAATTACGGTGAATAAAATTAGATAATATTAAATTAAATTTGATATTAAATTAGATAAAATTTAATTTATTTAGATATTACATTAAATTTGATATTTTAAAGTTCACTTTGATACTGCACAAATTATTTAAAATTAGACAATTATGGTCTGCTGGCTTCCAGCACACAAAGATATCTTAATCAGTCAGGTTTTGTCACGAAAATCTAAATATTTCATTACCGGTAGTTAGTTCCATTTTCAGGCCAAGGTAATGATTTGGTTGAATACCGAAAAAAGTCAATTCAGGAGATTTTCAAAAATAGCCTTCTCTTGGTGTGGAAAATAGCCATGAACTCCTTAGGAATGTTCGTGAGCCCATTACAGAAGCCATTGCTGTTTTACAGTCCTGGCTTGACCATGCCAGAAGCATTACATATTTCAATGCTTTATACACATCATTGTGTGTTCGGGTCAGGCTTAAATGGGTCTTTCCGGTTTTAGCTATGCCCCGCCCATCTCTAGCTAAGCTCCACCCACACCTTGCTCGTGTTGGGATTGATCGATCTCTTAACACACTAACTATCAATTTCCAAAAAAACACAGGAAAGCAACAGCGCCCAGTCAAATTGGTTTCAAAATATTCAACAGCATGTTTATTAAATAGCAAAGAATTGCAAAAAACATACAATTCATACAACGTGTCGGAGTATTTGAGATTTGGTGAAGGTCTATGGAACCCTTTGTGACGTAATGATTGTGACATCATCATACACGCGCTGAGCTGATTATGACGTCATACGAGGTCAGTTGACAGATGGATACTCTGGAAAGGTGAATTACAGTACAACTCATAAACAACTAATGTTTAAAAAGAGAAACATCTTCGTTATAGTAAGAAACGTCCTGTTGAATATTTTGAACGTGACTGGATTGGAAAAGGCAGAAGTCTATCAATCCAATTATGTTCAAAATATTCAACTGTTGTATTTTATTTTGGATAGATGGTAAGTTCTTTATTAGCCGCCCTGTAATCTGAGAAATTCTAAAGAGAAGGATAAAGGTTGTGTGATCTGTCAGTCAAGTAATCATAATCAAAACCTGTCACATATTGACCACTGCCTAGGCAAGAATCAAACGAGATAGGTCAGTTAGTAAGGCCGAAAGAGGATCAGACTGAAACCTTTTGACACTAATTTAAGGATGGTGTCCAAGACCAGAGAAACAAGCCCGTGAAACTACTATTACTGGTGGGGGTGGTTTGGTTTTGTTTTTTTATACAAATAATGAAGCATACATTTGTCCAGAGATTAATCGTCTGACTACTGACTTTTTGCAGCAGACAACATATTCCTATGGTTATATATATCGGGACCTGCTAAATATTTTGAAAACAATTTGAAAATTGTTTTCAAAATATTCAGCAAGTGCAGAATTTTTGCTCTGGATTACAGCAGTGAAACAGTTAATGTATAATGTTTGTTATTGGAATATGAAATTACTGGATGATATTATATTGTATAATACAAAATATGGTCTTCTTATAATATAATCACAACCTAGTGAGTACGAGTTGTATCAAATACCCATTCATATTAAACATCATAAAAGTCAAGTCAATCACAATAAAATCGTTTTTTAATTCTCTCAATAATGATAGAGAAAGAAAACAAATGGTTTTGGTTGTCTTGAGTGTGAAGGATTAAAACAACAATGGGGGGGGGGGGGGGGGGGGGCGTCGTAATACCTAAAAACATTATGACATTTTTACCAAACAAAAATATAAACTAATATATTATTTTGCGCAGATTAATTGAAATTAAATCCAAAAATACATAAAAGAAGTATGTATACCAATCAGCCAAATACTGGCTTCACTGTCTGTCTGCTGAATTTCTGCAGACAACATTTTTCTTGGTGTTTAAATCTGGATATGCTGAATATTTTGAAAACAATTTGACTGAAAGTTGTTGGTGGCTAAGCCGCCACCAATTTTCTGTCAAATTGTTTTCAAAATATTCAGTATGTCCAGAGTTATTGCTCAATGAAATTATTGTCTGCTGGCTTACAGCAATGAGACAGTTAAACATTTGACATATATGTACCAAGACCATGGATGTCAACAGCAGAAAACAAGCACCTATGTCTGGCCTTGAACTTCAAGGAAATTGAGCAATTCACCTTTCCAGAGTATGTACCCATCATATGACGTCATAATCATCTGCGCGGTGTGTAGAATGACATCATAATGGATGACGTCATGAATGATGTCGATAAGTACGTCACGAACGCATATTTGAAGACGGTCTATGCCTTATTGTACACATTGTTTGCTTTTACTATTTAATAAATATTCTGTTGAATATTTTGAAACTTATTTGACTAGGCGCTGTTGCTGCCATAGGCAGCAACAGCACCCAGTCAAATTAGTTACAAAATATTCAACAGCTTCCCTGTATAGTTTTAAGGAAATTGATAGCTAGGGTATTCGGGGATCGATCAATCCCAACACGGTGAGGTGTGGGTGGAGCTTAGCTAGTGATGGGCGAGGCGTAGCTAAAAATGGAAAGGTCCATTAGGAATTCATTATTAATCATTTAAGTAGGGGTCAAGACAGCCAAAAAACAGCCTAGGCAGTGGTCATTTACAAGCACTGTCATGAACCGATAAATGACCACCCAGACGCTGTGATGGTTTTGAGAAATGTTCATTTGCAGGTAAATTAAGCCAGGCAATTCAGTGGTAAATGGTGAAAAATAGTCTTCATTTGGCCTGCAAAAAAGCTAAAACGTTTTCAATCAATCAATCACAATCTATATTCTGTAAGAAGGTCTATCAATCAGCCTATTATGACATGTTTAAAAAAAAATAAAAAAATAAAATTAAAACATTGTTTTATCCGAGTATTAATTAAAGTATAATTCTTAATATTTGGGCTGATACCAATCAGGCTTTATATCGCCTGCGATGTAGCCATACTATAACGGTTGAGTCTTCCATAACTTATCCAGCCTAGATTCAATAGATAATACTGTTTGAGCTTCAACTACGCGTGGTGGCAGGCTATTCTACGTGTGGTGGTAGACTATTCTAGGTGTGGTGGTAGGCTATTCTAGGTGTGGTGGTAGGCTATTCTGTGTGGTGGTAGACTATTCTAGGTGTGGTGGTAGGCTATTCTACGTGTGGTAGTAGGCTATTCTACAGGTGGTGGTAGGCTATTCTAGGTGTGGTGGTAGGCTATTCTAGGTGTAGTGGTAGGCTATTCTAGGTGTGGTGGTAGGCTATTCTATGTGTGGTGGTAGGCTATTCTAGGTGTGGTGGTAGGCTATTCTAGGTGTGATGGTAGGCTATTCTAGGTGTGGTGGTAGGCTATTCTAGGTGTGGTGGTAGACTATTCTACGTGTGGTGGTAGGCTATTCCATAAGTCTATAACTCGATGTTTGCAGGAGTATTTTCATAGACAAGTCTTGGTCTTGGTTTGTATAGCTTTAGACTATGCCCCCTAGTTAACTGAAAAAACTCACAAATTTCTGGGTAAAATTTTCTGTGTGGATTTTGTAGGTCTTTATCATATCCTCCCTTTTTCTTCGATATGCTAGTCGGTAAATTGAGGTTTTTAAGTCTGTCTTCATAGTTTAGATATGATAGGCCTGGTACTACTTTAGTTGCCGGACGCTGTACATTTTCCAGGTCTATATGTTTTCTATGCTAAGTTAGTGAGCTAATTAGTAATTGCAACTGTTTATTAATGACTGTATTGTGATTGCGTAGCATTGCCTAGTATAGTACGAGACTGACCACCATGTTTTCGGCTGATAGACCTGTGTTTTCCGGTCACCTTATGTCCAGCGATCCGACCAACAATAGCTGGGCTAATCGTCACTTTCCAGATGTGCATGAGCTCGAGCGACAAAACCCGAATAGTGTTGCATGGCAGATGAGTTCATCATGAATTCCACGAAGATGAGGACAAGGGAGTCAAAATTCTAAAGATTCTATTTCCAGTTCTCTTTACCCAAAACGGTTAATATATATTCGCTTCTTTAAGAATCCCATGTTCGTTTCTGGATTTTACCACCTATCGTGTTTTTGCGCATGCGCAAACATCGATACCTTAATTGTTGAAATGGCGTCAGATTTAAACTGATTTTTAGTGATTTTCAATCGATCTGCATCCGCGTTTATATAAACACCACCCAGGTATGTTATACATCATTTTTATCGTGATTATGTGTAGACTACTGACAAATAGGCTTTATAAACACAAAACATAGTATATCGATACAAATAGCAAAGATCATGCTGGTACTTTGACACCATTGTGTAATTCCGTCACGATTTTGTCACGTGGTACACTCATGGGACGCTGGGTTAAAATTTAAATCTTTATCCAAATTTCGTAAGAACCATATTATTTTCTTAGTGTGTCCATTCTACGTCGGAAAAAATTCTTTAGCAATTGATTTTACATTGATGGATTATTGAAAAAGTGTGTGCAGGAATTACAATATTTCTGTTACAGAATTACTTGTCTTTGTAATTCCGTCACACTGTAATAAATAATTACTAAACAGATACAATAAAGCCACACACCTTCATTTAGCAAAGACCAGTGAACCTTATTACACGCGGATTGCTGCTGCTGCTTCTGCTGCTACTGCTACTACTACTACTACTACTACTATTACTGCCGCTGCTGCTGCTTGCTACTACTAGTACTGCTGCTGTTTGCTACTACCCCGCTACTACCCCACCCCTCCTCCACCACCTCCTCCTCCTCCTACTACTACTACTGTAATAAATAATAATTTGGTATTCTTTCATTGCAGTCTGTAAGATGGCAAAATCGGCAACAGAAAGACAGCGGGAACGAAGACTCCGGCTGAAGCAGAATGCAGAAGAATATGGCATTTACAAAGACAAAGATCGGGTTCGAAAGAGGAATGTTCGTGCCACAATGACGCCAATTGAACTGAAAGGACTTCGTGAAAAAAAATCATCTTTCTGTACAAAAATTTCGCATGCCTGTCAATAGGAGTGACAATAGTGAATCGCTTACGTCAGACTACAGATATGGAAGTTCAGCAGCTTTCACGAAAGCAAAGAACAGAGCTATACGCGGTTTACCACACAGTCCAAGGAAACGGTCAACTATTCTAAAAGCACTAACGTGTGATATCTTGGATGCATATATTGTGACAACACCTAACCGGAAACTATCAGATGAGGTATCTAATAAAGTTACTGAATTCTATCAACACGACGATATATCTCGCATGATGCCCGGGAAAGCCGACTGCCTGTCAGTAAAAGACATGAACGGAAATAAAGTCACCAAACAGAAGCGACACATGGTCGTCACTGTTGCTGAAGCGTTTGGGTGTTTTAAAGAGGCGAATGCAGATAGTGAAATTGGTAAATCAAAATTCGCGTCGTTGCGTCCACAGTGGGTTTTGCTGTCATCCGAAACGCCACAAAATGCGTGCGGATGCAGATACCATGAAAACGTTTTCTTAATTCTCGAAGCACTGCACATGAAATTCCCTCAAGTTGTTCCGCTATATTCCATGCAAGACTTCAGTGCGAAATGTGTTTGTAATCTACAGAGCGAAACATGCATGTCTAACAACTGTGAGAAATGCATGGATGGCGTATTGTTTAACGAGCATTTCATGGATCATGTAGAAGAAGATGATATTTTCAAATGGTTTAAATGGACTGAGGAAAGCGGTTATCTCCAGAAAGTATCCATGAATGGTTCGACAACTGATGCGTTTAATGAACTTGCACAGCAGCTGCCGAAGTTCCTCTGGCATTCCTTCATAAAGGATAAACAAGCCAGTTCATACAATGAGTCAAAAGTGAATGTTATGTCTTCGGATAGTGAGACATGCATTCTCCAAATGGATTTTGCGGAGAATTTTACTTGTGTCTGGCAGGATGAGATCCAGTCAGCACATTGGAGGCAAAGGCAGGTAACTATTTATACAGCTATGATATATCATCGACAGCAGACCTATTCTTACGTAATTGTGAGCGACAACCGGGATCATGAAAAGCAGGCAGTGAGTGCATTCACATCGAAAATTCTGGATATCATTACGACTGATCTACCTAGTGTAAAGATTGTTGACATCTGGACGGATGGGCCATCGAGTCAGTATAAGAACAAGTATATCTTTACACTTCTCTTTACGCTCCAGATGAAGCACGGTTTGAAGATAAACTGGAACTTTTTTGCCACTAGCCAAGGCAAGGGGGCAAATGATGGACTAGGTGGCAATGTTAAAAGGATGGCCCATAGGTTGATCATGACAAGAACCCCTGTCATTAACAGTGCTGAAACCTTTGCTACTGCTGTCTCCTCGTGCAGAACAACCATTAAGTTAATAGTCATGAATGATGAGGAAATCAGGAAGAAGAATGGTGAGGTTGGGTCAGAAGCACTATGGGATGGACTACAAACCTTCAAGGGTACTATAAATACCCACTTCATTAGACCGATCGACAAGCAGACCATTTGTCTGAGGTACTACACAAGCGCAAATGAAAGCCGTAATGTTTCAATACGATATACTGCAGCAGCTACTGCCACATCTGCAAATGATGCAAGATCTACAAACCAGAGCAGTACACAGAGTACCAATTCTCAAGACTCTGGGAAGTATCCGGCAATTATTGAAGCTCAGGATGATTCAAAATGCAAGCACATCTATGGGGACAAGAACGATCCCAAAATATATGATGCTTGGATACAATGCAATGTATGCAAAAAATGGTTCCATGAGACATGTGCAGAGGAATACGGTATTATTGGCGATGATGATGTCTTCACCTGCCGGGATTGCATATAGAGAGCTGTAATGATGATATAGCAAAGTATATTGCTTACCTGCTTTTGCCTCCAATGTGCTGAAAGGGTCGCGTTCAAAGCCTATGCATAGTTTGAGCTGAATTATTATCCCCACGTTTTAAAAAACGTCGGGGATATTGTAATCGCTTCCGTCCGTCTGTCCGTCACGCTATCTCCTCCTAAACGGCTGGACGGAATTTAACTAAATTTGGTATGTGGGTATCCCATGTGATTGCGGTGTGCGAGACGACATTTATATTTGGCTCCGCCCACTGGTGTGGGGGTCAGGGTCAAAAGGTCAAATATACTAAAAATTGTCTGTCTCCTAGACCATTGGCTGGAATTTAAAGAAACTTACTGTGTTGGTTAGCCACGTGATTGTGGTGTGCATGACATAGAAAAATGTTGGGTATTGTAATCACCTCCATCTGTCTGTCCATCTATCCATCCATCCGTCGGTCTGTCACACTATCTCCTCACAAACCATTGGAGGGAATTCACCCAAATTTGGTATGTGCGTTAGCTGTGTGATTGTGGCTTGTGAAACGTGGGGATTTGCGATGGCGTGCCCGTCATCTGCGCCAGCTCTAGTTATAATGTTACAATGTTTAACATTCATAAACGTTAGAATTGGGTTACATTTCATTGTTCACATAAAGTTAAATAAAGTTGTTGTTCACGTTCAAATATGCTTAGTTATGATGGAATGTCAGTGTTTAAATAAGTGCATATGAATAAAAAATACTCAATAAGTAAAGTGCGCTGTGCTTTCATGAAGGAAATTTCTGTAATGTTCTGTGGTCAACGTGGTTAAAAGAGCTTCACATTCCTCTTGATAAAGCACCCATATATCCCTAAGTGGATGTATGAATATTGGTGCTTCTGCATCCATTTCTATTTAGGTAGGTTAGCTGGACTTGTAGGATTACTTTGTATTATCATGACGGAATTTCTGCAAAGAAATTCCGTCACGTGACGGAATTACACATCCTACTAATCTAAGTCATACAGAACCTGCTGAAACTATTGGACATATTGGTTTAATTTGGATGTTTCTAAATACGCTCATACCTGTTCTTATATTTAGTACACAGTTAACTGAGTATGCATTAATAAGTTAGCAAAGATTTGAGTGGTCAATTAGGTTTGAAGAAAATCATGTCAAATCACGTAATTCCGTCACGATGACCCTTGACCTTCCCCAGTGTGTAATACCTGAGAGCTAGCCTTCGTGTACTTATATTTTCGCGAGGCAGCAACATTAAACGAACCTTTTTAAATGTCATTATGAAGTTCATATAAAACATAGATGAACGGTTGACAATGCTAAATAAACAGTTTGTGTAATATGTAATTCCGTCACGATGGAATTCATGCCATATACGTCAAATGGACGCGAACAAAGGGGCAAACGGCAACTACTCGGCACAGACGAATCTCAGGCTGGTCAAGATGAGCCGATTGCTTACACCGCTCAGTTCCAGAACTATGCACATAATAACAATACACACAGTCTACATATTCTAGGTGTGGTGGTAGGCTATTCTACGTATGATTGAAGTTTTCACAGGCGGTGGACGTGTTTTGTCTCCGCTCTACGTGCTACGCTTTCCACTCAGCCTTGACTTACGTTACTAAATTGGATTTATCAGTATTAAAACTTTGAAAATCGCGATGTCGTTAAAGTTATTAATATTACCAATATCTTTAAAGTTTGTGAAGTGGTTAAAGTTGTTAAGGTTTTTAAAGTTTCTAAAGTTGTTAGGGTTTTAACATGTGCTAAAGTTTAAATGCGATCCTTAATTCAAACCGTTTAAAGATTAACTGTAGTGCTCAAAGTGACAGATGTTAATCTTAATCTACAGTAGTTGTTGTCGGTAGTTGATGTCGTGTTGAATACTTTTGGTGCCTCCCTGACATTAAATAATTTAATGAAAATATTCTCACCATGTCAGACCAATCAAAAACCAGAACAAAGCCTTATAAAGGCAACTTTTATGCTGTATCTTGTGTAGAGGTCGGTCCGAATATTCGAATATTCAAATACTCATTCATATAGACCAATATGAATGAATATTCGCATAGTATATGAATATTCAAATATTTAGGGGAAATAACAAAATTGACTTAGATTTCAAGTGTATTCGTTTCCGGCGTGCTATTTTTAGACCCTTGATTAAAGACCAACATCCTACAGCGGTGGGAACATGACGTAACTTCATGACCTACAGCTAGACGTGAGCTAGACGATATACATATCATAACATTAGTATGGCATGCACTGTTCGCTGCTCACGCGATCTGTGTTTATGTCTGGCTTTGTCTGCCTTGTTTTAACTATAATTATGTGCTTGGCTGCGCTGAGGGTTTAGCAGCAGTTCGACATTCGATACAACCACCACCACCACCCAGATTCAGAGCATGGGCGGTAGGTAATCTATGCTGTATTCGCTGCTTTACATCATATCTGAGTAAAGCGTACGAGAGGAAGTATTCAACAAAATGCCTCCGAAAAAGATATCATTAATTTGGGACGATTTCAATTTGGACAAGGTAAACAAGACCGCCATTTGTAAGGCTGATCCTGCACACGTGTTGACATATTCAGGACCTACAAGCAACCTGTGGAACCATTTGAAATTCAAGCATGGACTTGAGAAGGACGAATGACGCAAAGACACAAGTGTCACTAGCTATTTTCAGCCGAAGTCATCGTCAGCAACAGGGTTCAAGAAGTACAACAGACTCACCCGAACAAGCAGAAATAACTGACAAGCTCGTAACGTTCATAGCGAAAAACTATGAACCATTCAGTTTGATAGAGAATGAACATTTCAGGGCGTTAATAGTTGCATTAAACCCGTCATACACTATACCGTCGGCAAAAAGCCTGAAACAGAAGATGGAGAAGAAGTACGAGGAATCTCTCGGTGATGTGAAGTCTTTCTTACACAATGCCAGTAACAATGTGTGTGCCTTGACCACAGATATATGGACATCTGTTGATTTCCCATTTTTCCTGATTTTTTCGGATTTTCCTTTTATGCCTACGTCTGACTGAACCCACATTGCGCTTAACCCAATGTATAGTAAGTTAGTAACCTGCAGTCTTGTGTTAAAATTTGTGCCAAATCGGATGGGCAGTTTTCAATATATTAATTGACCAGTTTTAATCCTGTCCGAGTTGATTTTTTTTAAATCCAGATCACGACTGAATCCACAACTGAATCCTCTTTCATAGCAACATCCTCTATTGTGTTAAAGATTTAGCCAGATCGGATGAATAATTTCTTAGAAAGCGCTGCGCGGGCACGCACGCACGTATGAACACACTGACATGCATTAGGCCTATTATTATATATAATCAAGCCTGTCTTAAGCGACCACCTTACGGAGCACCAATAAGTGGTCACTAAAGACAGATGGTCTCTTAATCCAAGTCATTTACCATAGGATAGGCCTCTTGCGGCCACACGATGGCGGTTCTTTAAGACTTACAACTACCCGTCTTAAAGAGCCTCCATCTTGTGGCTGCAAAAGACATGTGGTCACTCAAGCATGTTTTAACTGATTTATTATTATTATTATTATTATTATTATTATTATTATTATAGGTAAAGCCATGTTCAGGGTCCCACACGGCAGAAAACTTGATTCATCATCTCCGAGCAACTACGGATGAGTGGGATATCCCAATACAAACGGTGGCTATTGTCAGAGACAGCGGAGCTAACATAAAGAAAGCGACGTCTGAGATGGAATTCCAACTAGACTTGAGTTGTTTCGACCACATACTGCAATGTGCTATTCTGAAAGCATTGAGTGATGAAACAGCCACAACTATTCTCAAGGAGGTGAGGAAGATTGTAACCCACTTTCATCATTCTCCTCTACAAGTTGCCAACCTCCAAGCAGAAGCCACAAAGCAGGACATATCGTACAGGAAGCTGAAACAGGAATGTCCAACACTATGGGGCAGTACGTTTGAAATGCTCGAAAGGTTGATCATAATGAAGAGCCCAGTGAGGAACGTCCTAATGGACAGTAAAACGAAGGAAATCCGGGATCTTGTACCAAGTGCTGAATTCTGGCATGCAGCATCACTTCTCTGTGCTCCTCTAGAGAAATTGCATGCTATTTCAAAACAGTTGAGCAGCGAACTGAGCGTTAGTAGTTCTTCAATCTACGCAATCGTCATGAACTTACTAACTTATGTAATGAAAGCACAACACGCTGATGAATCGTTTATCCAAAACTTCAAGAAACTGTTCTGTGAGTATATTGAGAAGAGGCTCGACGATGATAATATATTACAAGTGCTACAAGTATCTGCAGTACTAGATCCACGGATGAAGGACCTTCCCTTTCTCACGGAAGAGCACTGACGAAAAGCGTACAAATTAGTACGGATGGAATTGGATTCTATACTTGAACACACGGCAAATGATAGGGATGATAGTAACGATTTAACAATCACGACCGAGCCATCAAATCAAGAAAAAGAAAAACGCCTTGAAACCCTATTCGGCTCATCATCATTTGACTGTTATGGTACTAGGCCTAAAGTTGCCAAGACACAAGCACAAGCAATAACGGGCAAAAAAGCGCTTGAGGCGTATCTTAATGAGGAAGCCATTGGATTGGATGAGAATCCGCTTGTGTGGTCGAAGGAACACGAGAACAAACATCCATATGTAGCCCAACTTGGAAAAGCATACCTCGGAATTCCAGCCACCAGTGTATCATCAGAGCATGCCTTTTCGAGGGCTGGACTGATTGTAACGGATAAGCGCAGCAGTCTGAAGCCACAATCGGTGCGCATGCTGCACTTTCTGAACCAGAACATTTGATGTTTTACATTCGAACACCACAGATATCCCGCAATGGAATGTAGCCTATTATGGGCAGTGTATAGGTCAGCCGGTGTAGATAGGGCCAGAATAATGCCCTCGGCTGATTACGGGCAATGTGTGTTATGCACATCCCCAGTAGGTGTGTTTCAAATTGAGCCTGCATTCTGTGTGTCTTATATCAGCTCTCTTGTTTGAAGTTGTTTCAATGGAATATTATATTATATAACCAGCCATCATATATGGGTACAATTAGACTCAGTAACCTCATATTAACTCTCCTGTTCAATGGAATATCAATTATACCTGTGACTACTTTTTGTAGTATTATTATATTCTGCCTGTTCTCGCAATTCAGCTCTTGCGTAACATGTTATTATGAATAAGAAATCATTGTCTGCCACAGAGCCAGTCATACTTTTCTCTAGCAAAAATTCCCCGTCTTTTTATACCATTAACCTCGATGTTTAGTTTCTATTGTTCAGTCACGTCAGTCGTCTGAAATATTCAAATAATTCGAATATTCGTTCGGATAATTATTCGAATACAGATTTTTATACGAATACCGAGGTCTAATCTTGTGGCCAAAAATGTGGCATATTTCTGGACTGGAACATGTGCAAAGATTCTGTAAATAAATTTCCCTGTGCCAAATATAAATCTTACTCATCACTAGACGAGGCTGTCGAACACATGAACACAAACAATTTCGTTCACGACGAAATACGTATTTACACAAATGAGATTGACTCTGGCAAAACACTTAATGACTATTGTGATGACATTAGCGCAGTAGTTCCCCCAGTGGAGCAATCAAATAACCCTTGTTTAACCTCAACGGATGTACTAGTTGTTAATGTTGACGGTGCTTGTATAATAACGGTGGATCTGAGGCCCAGGAAGGATTAATGGGGAATGGAGCACGAGTGGAAGCTGGACATCCAATACCGAACGATGGGAACGTTCCCACCAACAATAGGGCAGAACTATATGCAGCCATTTTTGCGATAAAACGAGCTACTGCAAACGGATTATCCAATCTCATTATTAGAACAGACAGTGAGTACGTTATCCAAGGTGCTACAAGTTTATATCACAAATGGACAAAATCAGGGGAACTTAATACGAGAAAAAACTCTGACTTATGCATGAATTCCATGAGAAACGTTACCATGATGGTAAAAAATAAAAGTCCTCCCACGTGTCTCATTTTAATTTTTCTTAATCATTAAAATGTTAATATTTTATTTTTGTGTCGATAAAACCATTCAGGGCGCGATTTTACATTTACTGCGGAGCTGTGAAGTCCTTCCGGTTTGGCTTGTTTGTATGCATAGCAACAACTTGATTAATACCATTTTATATCGGCAAACATCTTGCGTTATATGGTGAGTATATATGATTTCTATGCATCATTTTCAATGTGAATACCTGGGGTTTTCGGAAAACTTGACATGCTGCATTTCTGATAGATATTGACAGAACAAATGGCTGGCTAGTTTCCCTTGAAAGAAACACGTGGTTATGTGATTCCGTCACGGATGTGAAATGGAATTTCAACGCCATCAGCATGCGCATAGTCGTTTATTATCCACAATAGAATTTCTATTATAAAAACAACAACTTTATGTTTACATAATTTAATTTAACTCTAGTAACGCAAATTTTGCTGGAAAATGACGTGACGGAATCACAAGTGTGACGGAATCACAAGCGTGACGGAATCACAAGCGTGACAGATTTAAAAAATCTGGTTTGCACAAGACAATAACATAACATGCATTCGCTAATATAGTGATTATAACATTTATGCATATAAGTAAACATATATGATATATGGAATGAAATAATACAATAAAATAAAGGGGTATATGAGCTGTCTGGTTGTGTAGGCCATACTACGTTTATTCCACCCCTCATTATAATCACCTCTGCCTGTCTGTCACTCTGTCTGTCTGCCTGTTTGTGATGCTCCTTCATGGCCGCTTAATGGAATTTAACCAAATTTGATATATGGGCTACCCTCTTATGATTGGTGTCTATAAGAGCACGTTGACACTGAGCTCAGTCCCTCGTGGGATGGGGTCGTGGGCGTGGTCAAAATGTCAACCATCTGAAAGTTCTTTCAATATGCTGTTGTTATTACTTCCGTTACTGCTTCCGCTGCTGCTGCTGCTGCTGCTGCTGCTGCTGCTACTACTACTACTACAGTACTACTACTACCACTACCGCTGATACTACTACTCCTACTACTACTACTACAACTACTACTACTAGTAGAACAACTACTACTACTGCTGCTGCTACTGCTACTACTACTACTACTGCTAGTAGAACAACTACTACTACTGCTGCTACTGCTACTACTACTACTACTACTACTACTACTACTACTACTACTACTACTACTACTACTACTACTACTGGATGATGAATAGTGCAACAACCGGTTACTAATATTTAATGGTATTTTTGCTCTTTTTGCATTTCAGACTGCATGGCGAAGACACCCGCTGAGAGGCAAAGGGAGAGGCGCGCACGAGTACGTCAGGATAATGAAGCCTACAAACAATACATAGAGAATGACCGACAGCGAAAACGTGATTCTAGAAAGGCAATGACTGATAAAGAACTTAACACCCTTCGAAATAAAGTCAAGAAAAGTACCCAGAAGTGGCGTGAGCGGAAAGGTGCAGTGGCGGGTTTATTAAAAGTGATTGTACCTGGTATGACCCAGACAGCATACAAATCACCAGCAACTTTTGGGAAGGCAAAATGCAAAGTCGAACGTAGCCTACCGAAACGTCCTAGGAAACGGCGGGCTGTCCTCCAGAAGCTAATAGATTCTGAAAATATTTCCATCTCAAATCCGCAGATTGAACGTCATAGACTAAGCGAAGATACAGTGCATACAGTATTAGAATTTTATGAGAGTGATATAGTTTCACGGGTCATGCCTGGAAAAGCGGATGTCATAGGCGTACGCAGCAAGGATGGGACAAAGACAAAGTTGAGAAAACGACATTTGTCAATGACTGTGATGGAAGCGTTTGAGTTGTTCAAAGGTGCTCATAAAGAAGCTACTATTCAGAAGTCAAAGTTTGCAGAGTTGCGTCCAGAACACGTCTTACTGTCTTCTAATATGCCACATAATGTCTGTGCCTGTAAATATCACAGTGACATCATAATGATCCTGGAAGCGTTACATAGAGCATGTCCACTAATACCGTTGTACTCGCAAAAAGAATTTCTCTCTATCTGTGTGTGTAGCATTGCTAATGAAGCGTGCATGTCCAACAGCTGCCCGCTGTGCAACGACGCTAAACTGTTTGACCATCATATCCGTGATCTCGAAAATCTGGAAGACACCTTGCAATGGAGCCGCTGGGACAAGGACAGCAATGGTTACATCGTAAAGGTCGCTTGTGAGGGAACAGTAAAAGACCCTATTGATGAACTTAAGACACAACTGCCAAGGTTCCTCTGGCATGCATTCGTTAAAGAGAAGCAAGCGAGTGCCTATGTTAGAGATAAGCAGATGGCCATGTTGTTTGACAGTAATGTATGTTTATTGCAGATGGACTTTGCGGAGAACTTTACTTGCACCTTCCAGGACGAAATTCAGTCTGCCCACTGGCGTCAGAGTCAGGTAACATTGTATACTGTTATGGCATACCACCGGGGTGAAACCTTTTCATTAGTTATAGCATCCGATACCAGGGATCATGACAAGAGAACCGTGGCGGCTTTCACTAAGGCTATTATTGATATGATTCTCTCTGAAATGACAACTGTGAAAGACATACACATCTGGACTGATGGTCCAAGCAGCCAATTTAAAAACCGCTATATATTCGCATTGTTAGCGGTATTGAATGCCAAGTACGAACCTGTTAGACTATGTTGGAATTACACCGCGATAAGCCATGGTAAAGGTCCCAATGACGCCCTGGGTGGAAATGTCAAGGCGATAGCACATCGACGCATAATGACTAGACAGAATATTAGCATGTGTGCCAAATCCTTCATCGAAGCTGTCGAGATATCTGGTTCACAAATCAGAATGACACAAATGACAGTCAATGAAGTTGAAAGTGTATGTGATGAACTCAATCTGACAGACATTTGGGATGCAACGATTCTTAGCATACCTGGTACTATCAATACACACTTCGTAGCTGCAGTTGAAAATGGAATCCAACGAAAGTTCTATACAGATGCTGTTGAAATATTTGCTAACAGTGATATTTTCCCAAAAGAATTTTATCCTCGTGATACCTTAGTGTCGGTTGAACTTGTTGCTGAAAACAATGCTAGTATCACAGAACCTGCAACACCGATAGTGACAACACCGGATCATACCCCTCTAGCCATTGACCAAAATTCACCAAAGAAGTCATTTGCTGGAAGACAGTGTAGAATCTTAAATACTGAACCGATCGATCTACAGCGTCCAAAACATAGTACTTACCCTACTGGCCCAATCAGCCATCGCACTGAGTTGCTCCCAATAGCTGGACCCAGCACTCGTCGACAGCGTAAACGTGTTACCCAAGTAAAAAAACGTAAGGACGATGACCCAGTGAACAATTGTGGTTTCTGTGGTGGGAATTATTATGACGATGATAAGGGCGATAAAGAAGACTGGGTTCAATGTCCAAGGTGTCGTGTTTGGTTCCACATGACATGTGCTGGCGTATATGGCAAGACATATTATGACTTTATATGTGACGAATGTGCATGTTGAATGACTGCGCTAGATGAACTGCTAAACACCAATTATTATTCATTATAATTTTCTACCGTGTACTGTTATCACAGGTATTGTAATTTGCCAGCAATTCTAGTCAACACATATATTGAGTCCTGAATCTCCACAAGAACTAAGAATTATATGCAATATTATTAAATTACTTTCTATTATAATTAGTAATTTTGGCAATGACATTGCTGCAAAATGTTTAATGACAAAAGTTATCTCTTTACCTTCATGTGTTATTTTAATAAAGTTGAGTGTTATATCAACTATTGTATTCGTGATTCCGTCATGGCAACTCATGTGATTCCGTCACACAAACCCATCACAGGCAATCAATAAATATGTGATGGATATTTAAGCACTGATTGCTTTTAAAGAGAGCGATATCTTTTGGATTAATCATACACATTGTACTGTTGTATGTGGTCATAGTGAGCAGAGATTTGAACAGTCGTTCAATGACCATAGAACTGATTTCCAAATATGGTGATTCCGTCACAATATTTCAAGTCGTGTCTTCATATTTTTATCCATGGAGTATGACATCACTTTGCTTTTTTGTTGATGATATGATTACCATATGTATCAAACAAGAAAAAAAAATTGAAATAATTCCCAATGGATTGTTGAGGGCAGACAAGTCTTTTGATAAAATGTAGTGCACCGTGTGATTCCGTCACGCTGGAATTGATGTATGGCGCATACTATATGTCGCCCAGTATCACCCTAGAATGGAGGCATGTCAGTGGTCACAAGGGAGACCCAGGAAACTCCGCAGCAGACACACTAGCGAATGAAGGTGCTTTAAAGTACGTATGTGGTGACACAACACACCAGAGATACCACATGGGTGTTTCTTCAGTAATTGCTCAATTCTGTGTCATCTGATAATTTTACATAGTATTTGAATAAAAATGCTTATTTACTACGCAAATAAATATCCCTCGCTCTAGATACGCTTTGTAGCAACAGATGACCGAAAACCTGATTGATTTTCATGAATTAGTTTGTTTATGGTGATTGAAAACCCTAGCATGGGGTATTTAAATCCCACTGTCCCTACTACAGTTTCTCAGTTTAATTCTCCATTTATTTCTGCTTATTAATGCCTAAAAATATATTGTTTATGAATATTTATTGAATTTACACAATTTAAGCAAGAGAACAACAGAAAAATATGCATAGACATCTTTAACCCGCAAAAATATAGCCAATAATGCATGTCCATGGTTTTACGTCAGCCTCCGCGACCACATATATACTTTACTTAATTTCAATATATCAAGGGAGGTTACTCTCTCCTACAACTTTTGCTGACATGCGTACTGAGACGCTTCCGAAAGAAAATTAGCAGACGACGCTGTCCATAAAAACCCCCATCATTTTGCTTAGAAAAGGTAAGGTTATGAAAAAGAAATGTCAGCACCGCGCCTGCTGTATATCCTAATAGTTAATACAAATAAATTTACAAACATGTGCTGTACTACCACTGCATGATTTACCATTGATTCATGATACAACACGGCTAGCATATAAACGCCTTAAATATTACAACACACACGCAAAGAATAACTAGTTATGGACGCCATTTTATTTAAACTATATCAGGAACGCGATCACCAATGATGTCGCGATACTGATACTAGGTCGCGTTCCTGATAGCGTTATTTCACTGATACTTTTAACCACATTATATATGCGTGCGTGTGTTTATTTGCGACACAGTCAGTGCCCCATGACGATTTTAGTGATGTGGTGCGCTCGTGCGTGTCTGTGGCTGGTTGTGGTGGTCGAAGGTGTGGTGTGGTCTTTCAAAAGTTCTTGAAGACTATTTTTTGAAGATTTACCACTGGAATGACTGGATCGGATATCGAGCCAGTCATTCCAGTGGTAAATCTTCAAAAACAGTCTTCTCTTGGTCTGCAAAATCTCCCCAAAAGCTGTCTTAAGTGTTAAAGGATTAAGTATAGCAGTAACAGCAGCAACAACAACAACAACACCGCCTCGACCAAGACCACCAGTCTCTCTGCCTGCCTGCCTGCTTGCCTGTCTGCCTGCTGGTCTGTCTGTGTACAGTGTGTAGGGGAGACCGGGGCTAGTCGTTACAGGGGCAAGTTGTTACAAGGCCCATAACTCGGAGACAAATAAGCAGATAGCGCCACGCGTCGTACAACGTCATCTGGCCTGCATTACGTCCCCTTTAAACACGTTGCGCGAAATTCGAATACGGGTTTTAAAAGGTAAGAAGAAAAGTTAATTTTATACCCATTTTAGTAACTTTTTTCGAATGCGCAATATATTTACTGTGTCATTTACAAATATATGCATGACAAATTGAATTATATTATTTCATAGCATGGTGATTTTGCTTAATTTATACGTACATTGAAGTTTGATACCCACGAGTGTGATTGACCTACACAGTGTCAGACGTGATGTATATACACTGGGGCACGTTGTTACGTGCTGTAACAACTTGCCCCTGCACTAATGTATTGTGTAACAACTTGCCCCGTATGGTTTAGGTAATATTTTAAAGAGATTCTGTCAATTTCTTGCCGGTTTCGTGAACCAACAATGGTACGTAACTATAAAAGGAAGACGAATCGAGCAGAAACGGCAAGCGATGACATTATGAAAGTGGCGGCGGACAGAGTAATTCGTTACGCAGAAAGCATTCGGAAAGTCGCCGATGATTACAACGTAAGGGTTAACCCATTCACCGATTAAAGCACTTTTTATCTCAATTTCAAGACAACCTTACAGGAAAGACGCTGAATATTTTGACAATAATTTGACTGGAAGAGGCAGCAACGGCTTCCAGTCAAATTAGTTTCAACATTTCTGCAGGATATTTCTTAGGCCTACCTCATAAAATTGTTGTCAGAGCTGCTATGTATTGTCGAAATGGTTAACAGAATGAAAGAGAAAAACAATCTAGGCCTACACTGTAAGAATTATCAAACATTATTAAACATTGCTGACAGAAGTGTGTGTGCGTGTGTGCGTGCGTGCGTGCGTATGTGCGTGCGTGCTTGCGTGCCCGCGCGTGCTTTTATCCAGGAATTCAGTGATGGGGGGGGGGGAATTAATTGAATGCAGGTGTAGTGCCTATACAAATCGCGGAAAAATGTGTAACTCCTGAAGATTCATTGGGGGGGGGGGGCATGCTACCTCAATGGGGTTGGGGATAAATCCCCCCTTGCCCCCCCCCCCCCCCCACCCCCGCATAAAACCCCGGTGTTTATGTGTGTTGGGGTGGGGTGTGGGTGGTGGGGAGGATAAGGGAGAGATCGGGATGTGTGCATGAAATCTTTATAATCGGCCTACCATAGGCTATATAAGATAGCTCTGGTTTAATTGATCAATGTAACCTCAAATGAAATCCGAGTAGGCATATCGCAATTTCAAGGCAGTCTCATGGGAAAGTTGTTAAATATTTTGAAAATAAGTTGACTGGAAGCCGCTGATGCCATATGATCTAAGGCAAATTAATTTCAAGATATTTAACATAATATTTCTAAAGATCTATTAGTTATAGTCTCTTAGATACAAGTCAGTTGCTAGTAAAATGGCATTTGGGCCCATAAGATGGTGGCTAGTTAAGGCAGGTGGTTTTTAGACCAACTACATTAACCCTTAGCTCACGAGTTTTAAAATTTAATTTAATTTTATATGAAAGCTGTTGTTCGTTTTGGAAGCAATGCTGCTGAAAGCTGTTGCTGGCTATGACAGCAACAGGTTTCAGAAGCAATTGTTTCCAAAATGGACACCAGCCTTTCCTTTCCTGACTCGGTAACTATCTAGTTTTCGACATCAGTGTGCTAAGGGTTAATGAACAACCATTCATTACCACCCGACCATGTCCAAAACGCATACCACATCGCCTCACCCCCAAAACGGATGTGCTCTAGCATATATCACATGGATTTTATTTATGTTCTTGTTGCAGATCAACTTTATGACCCTTCATCGATATTGCAAGAAACTGAGAGCTGGACAAGATGCAACTGTTGGCTACACACAGACCCGAATCGTATTCGCACCCACCCAAGAAAAGCTACTAGTTGACTACATATTAAAAGCATCCAAGATCTACTACGGCCTGTCACCGAGAGAAGTCAGAGAATTCGCATATGAATTTGCAGTCTCTAACAATATCCAATTTCCACCAAACTGGGCAGACAAAGGTAGGGCTGGCGCGGACTGGTTTTCGGGTTTCATTAAACGCCACAATTCATTGTCCATACGTACCCCCGAAGCCACGTCCCTATGTCGTGCAACCAGTTTCAATAGGACCAATGTCGACAAATTCTTCAATAACCTTTCAGAAGTGTTAGACCGTTATAAGTTTCTATGTAGTGACATATATAATATAGACGAAACTGGGATCACAACTGTGCAGCAACCAAATCGCAATGTTGCACAAAAAGGGGCAAAGCAAGTTGGGGCTGTAACATCAGCAGAAAGGGGAACTTAGTAACCATGATTCTTGCAGTTAGTGCTAACGGTAATACTGTTCCGCCAATGTTCATCTTCCCTAGAGTGAACTTTAGAGACCATTTCATAAATGCAGGTCCCTGGGGCTGCATAGGTGCGGCTTACCCCTCTGGATGGATGACAGAGAAAAACTTCCTTATATTCATAAGACACTTTATCAATTTTACCAAGTGTACGAAAGAGAAACCTGTACTCCTCCTGATGGATAATCATGACTCACGCGTCTCACTCGACCTAATTGATCTGTGTAGGGAAAATGGTATCATCATTGTTACATTTCCGCCACATTGCTCCCACAAGCTGCAGCCACTGGACAGGAGCGTTTATGGACCGTTCAAAAAGTTCTTTAATGCTGGATGTGATGGGTGGATGAAAAGAAACCCGGGAAAGACCATGACGATCTACGATATACCTGGCATTACTACAGATGCATTGCCACTGGCAACAACTGCTCTAAATATACAAAATGGCTTCAAGGTGTCCGGTGTCTACCCTTTCAACCGAAACGTGTTCGGAGAAGATGAATTCTTGCCAAGTAGCGTGACGGATCGTCCATTAGAAGAGATTCCACAGATTAATGACAACATATCTGTCAATGAGACACAAGATAGGCCTGCTGCTGAAGGTGATCTTAGCTCTGAGCCAGAAACAAGTGGTACCACTGCCATTGAGTTGACTCCACCTTCCGAAACAAGGGATGCCTCTGCCACTACCTTGTCTGGAGAAAGCGATGTCATTGTGCCAGAAACGCCCCAGGTTTCCTCAACCTACACCATTGATAAAAACAACGCTGACAGTTCTAACCAGCCTGGAACGAGTGCCGAGGGCCATGCTGATGACCTGCCTCTAGGCGTTGTTGTGTCACCTGAAATGTTGCGACCATTTAAAAAGGCAAGCCCAAGAAAAGGAACAGGATGCACCCGAAAAAAGCGTCATACCGCGATCTTGACAGATACACCTGAACGGGAGAAGCTACGATTCGCTAAGGAGAATGCTGAAAAGAAGAAAAGCACAAAGAGAAAACTTATTAGTGACAATAGTATATAAAAAAAGCCCATCAAGAAGCATCCAATGAAGTGTAGCAAAAAGAGCCAGGTAAAGTACAATTGTCTAGTTTGCGGTGAGGACTATGCAGATTCTCGTCCTGGTGAAAAGTGGGTTGAGTGCACTAGCTGCAAGGAGTGGTCACACGAAGAATGTACCAACGGTGATCGCTTCTACGTCTGTCATTTATGTGACTCTGATGAAGAACAGTAATTTGATCAAGAACAGTTGACCAGCATTGACTTTTTATTTAATTGTTAATCTTTACAAATTGGTCTGATATGCATCAAAGCCAACAAACGCATCACATTTTTATCAGCTTCTATAGATTTAATTAAAATTTATACTGTTCAATTCTTTCATCCAACCTGTTTACTCATTCTTGTAATTTACTGATTTTTTTTATTGTAACAACATACCCCGTATAGTGTAACAAGTGACCCCGTCTAAGGGGTAAGTTGTTACAGATTTTCTTTGTCACACGTGCTGGTTTATTTAAAAAACAAGACAATGTGGAAAGCTGATATATGATGTTTCTGTTAAGACACATAGTAGACTATCTGACTACAGCATATCGTAATGTTATCTCTGATGGTTTAAAATATAGAAGGGAATTTTGAAAACTCGTAACAACTAGCCCCGGTCTCCCCTATGTCTATCTGTCTGTCTGTCACATTTATCTGATCGCAGCACATTTATCCGTCAGATCTAATCATACACTTGCTGATGGTCGCGGTACTGATAGCTTTAAAAGAAAACTAAGTCATTTCAAAATATCTACTTAGATGAGAAATTACGGCATGTAAAAACAATAGACCCGCTATTTAGATGTAGGGTAAATTCGGGTAATATCGCGCATACTGCTAATATCACGCACCATCCTGAACAGAATGTGTGTAGCACGTCATCAAAAGTGTGACCACACCCGAACTGATTACGTAGACGAAATACGTTGTGCTACAATATCCCGCGCTAATACATACGTGTAAACCGATAAACAATTCTTATTAACGACAGAATCGACCACGTTATATTTTTGCCGGTTTTTCAAGGTAAGTTTATTAACTGTATTCTATAGTTTAAAATTGCACAACGCTTAACCCCTAACAGAAACATTACGGGCGCCAGCTCACATACACACTAGCTACCCCGAAAATACATTTGTGAAGCCTGCATTCGCATGTGGTTTAAATTATGACATGGAAGGTCACGCAATGTCACGGGGGTAATTCGTTTAATATCGCGCACTAAATCGTCTAATATCGCGCACATATTTCGGGTAATATCGTGCATATGTATGGGTTATATCGCTTCTATGGTGGGCTAATATCGTCCATAGTACTGGGTAATAACGCGCACGATATTACACGAACACACACTTCAAATACATACAAGTCAAGGGGAAACAAAGTAGACTACGTGTAGAGGTGGTGGTGGCGGCGGGAGGGGTGTGTGTTGGGTTGGTGATGATAGGGGTGGTGGGGCGGTGGTGGCAGTAGTAGTAGTAGTAGTAGTAGTAGTAGTAGTAGTAGTTACCGCAGCAATAACAACAACAGCAGCAGCAGCAGCAGTGTCACTATCAGCATCAACATCAGTGTCAGCAATATCAGCTGTAGTAGTAGTAGTAGTAGTAGTAGTAGTAGTAGTAGTAGTGGTTTGTGGTAGTAGTAGTGGTTGTGGTAGTAGTAGTATCAGCAGCAGCAGCAGTATTAGTAGTAGTAGTAGCAGTAGCAGTAGCAACAACAACAACAACAACAACAACAACAGCAGCAGTATCACTATCAGCATCAACATCAGTATCAGCAATATCAGCAGTAGTAGTAGTAGCAGCAGCAGCTGCAGTAGTAGTAGTAGTAGTAGTAGTAGTAGTAGTAGTAGTAGTAGTAGTAGTAGTAGTTTAATAGGCGTATTTTATATTATACTTTCAGGTTTGAGATGGCGCAAATTCTGAAAGTGACATCACGTTCTGGGAATAGGCCTTTGAATACTAGGAACTATGGGCCTATGTCAATCACCATCCAGCCAACCCAACGAAGCAAAGGCAAACAAAAGACTAATAACCAGAGGTTATTATACTGTCGAGATCATCTTGCTGCGGCGGTCGGAGAATATGTAGGTAAATCGGGCCCGTCTATCCGAACGCTAGCACGGATGTATTCGGTGCCAGAAACCACCCTGCGTGATCGGATAAAGGGTCGGGTTGCAGTTAACGCAAAGGTGGGACGTAAACCTCTCTTAACTGAAGAACAAGAATCTAAATTGGAGGACTATTAGTCAAATGTTGTGAGCTAGGTGTAGGCAAGAACAAGTTACAAATTCAGGAAATGGCGCTCTCGATTGTCGAGAAATCAGGGGATTGTCCGTCATTCCAATGTTCTGACTAGATGGCGAATCCACGAACTTGCTGGGAAAGATTGGTATTATACCTTTATGGCGCGTCATCCAAACTTAAGTTTACGGAAACCTGAAAAACTTTCGCATTCAAGAGCAGTGATGGCCAATGACACTGTCATTGATCACTATTACACGAGCTTAGAAACACTCTCCGTGACAACGATGTCTTGGACCGGCCAGAGTACATATATAACTGTGATGAAACTGGCATTCCATTAGACTTTAGGCCGCGAAAGTTGTTGGGTCAAAAAAAATCTAAGAATATTTGGTGCATAACCAGTGGTGACAAAACAAATATAACGGTTATGGCATGTGCAAATGCGATCAGTCACACATTGCCCCCAATGGTTATCTTTAAAGGAAAGCGCGAAAACGAAGCTCTAAAAGCCACGGCTCCTGACAACTGGGTGGTAAAGTTCACAGAAAAAGGGTGGATAAATTCAGTAGTATTTGAACAATGGATCACAGAAATGCTAATTCCAACAATAGAAAGCCAGAGAGCTGTCCAGGACGAACCAAACAAAAAAGCTATTTTGCTATTAGATGGTCATTCCAGTCACGAGACGTTATATGCCATTGAGCAAGCTAAGGCTCATAACATAGAAATCATGTGTCTCCCCCCACACGTGACACATTTATTGCAGCCATTGGACGTGTCGTTCTTCAAATCACTTAAGATAAACTGGGACACAGAATGCGAATCATTTGCTAGAGATACAAACAATGGTGGGACATATGTGACGAAACCGATGTTCTGTAAGGCCCTTGAAAAAGTCTGGAAAAAGACAAAACACCGTACTCAAAACATTACAAATGGATTTCGTAGATGTGGGCTATACCCTTTTAAGCGTACTTCGTTAAGGGACTTATTAGATGGCAAGGAATTTGCCCCCTCTCACGTCCTCCACAGAACTGTGGATGAATCCAATGGGGAGAGACAGTGGTGTGCAAGAGAGTGTAAGTGGTGAGCAATCGACTGTGAATGTTGAGCAGGCGGCTGTGAATGTTGAGCAGGCGGGGTGTGACTTTTTGAGCAGGCGGGTGTGACTGGTGAGCAGGCTGGTGTGACTGGTGAGCAGGCGGGGTGTGACTGTTGAGCAGGCGGCTGTGAATGTTGAGCAGGCGGCTGTGACTGGTGAACAGGCGAGTGTGAATGTTGCGCAGGCGGGTGTGACTGTTGAGCAGGCGGCTGTGAATGTTGAGCAGGCGGGGTGTGACTGGTGAGCCGGCGGGTGTGAATGTTGCGCAGGCGGGTGTGACTGTTGAGCAGGCGGCTGTGAATGTTGAGCAGGCGGGTGTGACTGGTGAGCAGGCGGGTGTGAATGTTGAGCAGGATGGGTGTGACAGTTGAGAACACACGTGTCATGCG